>JAHHQI010000180.1:0-25000 GCA_028274465.1 Plantago ovata | reverse complement strand
AAGTTAAGTATGTACTCTATACTCTATAGTATTGTATAAAATTATGTTCTCAGATGATATCATTTTACTACCTCAATTAGTTTCTCACTTCGTAATTTTTAATAAAAATGAATATAAGTGGAATATTGGTTGGATAAATAATAAAAAAAAATGAATGGGATATTGGGTGAAATTATGTCAAGACCGAATTGTTGGACAAAATAGCTCTCAACCCCACTTATAAAAATATATATGATAGAATCTCTATTATACCTATATTGATCCTTAATAAAACTAATGCTGAAATTTTTATACCAAGAGTAAGTATAGAGAAAGGTGGACTTTCCAATATGATAGGAAAGTCTGATTTTTAGATAAAGAAACTCAAAATTCGGTCAGATCAATTAATCAAATCCGGTCAGCTAACAATCATATATATATAATTAAAAAATACAAATTAAAAAATCAATTTAGAAATATCTTCATACAATTTCTCTCTCTAGTCTTTCTCTCCCTCTCTTCTCGTCATTCTCTCTCCACTCCGTCACCACCGGCGAATTCGGACTCACAGCTTCTTCGAATTGGATCACTCCGAGTCATGGTGCCGTTAACGGAGGCAATAGCTCAGCCCTGCAATGGTTTCAAGCTTAAGTCTTGGAACGGATCAGTAGACAGTTTAAGAGTAGAGAAGGTTTGAGATTTTAAGCACAAGTGAGAGTTTGATCGCGTTGTTGACACACCCTTCTACTCAGCCTAAGGACCTCTATTTATAGTGTCTCAATGGAGCCGTTTGAATTTGAATTCTTTGGCTAAACCAAGAGATGTCACTATCTTGTTGTGTTGTCACTATCAGCAGCGTCTTCTTTTGTCTTCTTTGGCTAAACCAAGAGATAATAATGACATACATGACAATATATTCAACTGATGAAGAATACCAATTAACATGCGAAAGCTGCATTAGAGATTTTGAAGTTGAATTTTTCCAAAGCCTACGGATGTATCACTCATCGGAAGAATATTTTTCGCACGTCTAATATCTTTCAATTCAAAACTATTTATTGCATAACTAAAAAAACTATATATACATTTATAGGACACCATTTATGTTAAGTTCAATTACTCAATTAGTTATTTTTTGTTATATTTGAAGTCATTATGTGAAAATTATATATTTACTCCATTAATTTCAATACATTATTTAATAAAAAAATAATGTTTTACAAGATTACGCTTCACACGCGTACGCAGTTTCTAGTATCGTATATAGTTCCGCTAACAATTTCGTAAGACCATTTGCATTGGTGCCATCCCATGCCATGGCATGGTGCACTATTTTGCCTCCATGCCGCGGCATCGTGGCTTGTTTCTGCATTGGTGGCCACGATGCCGCGGCATGGTGGCTTTTTTTTCTTTTTTTTTTTTTTTTTTTTTTATAATTATATTATGATAATATGAACTAAAATTAAAACAAAATAAATTTAATAGTTTATTTGAAATAACTTACATCAAATTTAAACACATAACACAGAATCATACTCATTATACAACGAGTTCACATCAAATTTAAACAAAATCTAACGAATTGAGATGCAACAACCACACAACACACAAACATAAAATGCATGAAACTTAAAACAAATAAGACATACGATTGATGAAGCTCGCACAATCAATCACTAACACCTCCAGATATGTTCCATGAGGTCTGAAGTTAGTCGTTCATGCGTGTTGATGCTATGCATCTGTCGGTTAATATTCATGTACTCATTCAGAGAGTTTATTGTTGATGTCGTCCTTCGAATATGAATTCCACGATCGAAATCCTCAACGTAAGACCTTGTGTCGTCCTCAAACTCTTCCTCAGGCTTTCCATTTCACTTTCATAGTTTTTGTATGTGTGGCGTTCATCCTCAACTATCATATTGTGGAGTGTGATGCAGCAATCCATGATCTTACGGAGTGTGGACTTGTTGTGAGCAAGAGCCGGGTTTCGTATTATTGCAAACCGTGCTTGCATAACTCCAAAACCCCGTTCCACATCCTTACGACAAGACTCCTGGAGCTGAGAGAACTTTGATTCTTTATGAGTGATGGGATTGGGGATGGCACTCACAAACGTAGCGCATGCTGGATAGATGTCGTCAGTTAGGTAGTACGGCATGTTGTATTGATGGCCATTCACCGTAAATTCCACAGGAGGTGCAGTGCCGTTGAGAAGATCCTCGAACACTGGTGAACGCTGCACGATTGATAAGTCATTGAATTTTCTGTAAACTCCGAAGAATGAATGCCATATCCAAGTGTCTTGGGATGCCACATCTTCTAACACAAGGGTAGGACTTCCACATTTCCCTTGGAATTGACCGTGCCACGCCGTCGGACAATTCTTCCAAATCCAATGCATACAGTCGATACTCCCAATCATGCCCGGAAAGCCTCTTGCCTTGTTGATTGCTAGAAGTCGCCGTAAGTCATCTTCATTGGCCCTCCTCATGTAGGTTGCGCCAAACTCTGCAACCACAGCGTCACAAAAACGCGAGAGACATTTCAAAGCCGTACTTTCACCAAGGCGACAATACTCATCAACCGAGTCAGCACAACACCCATAAGCTAGCATTCGAATGGCTGCGGTACATTTTTGGAGTGTGGATAACCCCTGACGGCCAGCAGCATCTAGCTTGCAGAAAAAGTAATCATCTTGATGCACAACACTAGCAACTACTCGTTCAAACAAGGCCCTACGCATTCTGTATCTGCGTCGGAACTTATCTGCATAAGGAGCGACCTGACCAAAGTAATCACGCTCGAGTACCACGGCACGTGAAACTCTTTCCCTGTCAATATATTTTCGCTTCTTCTTTGAAGTGTTTTTTGGTTGTTCTTGTTGTTGATTTTGTTGGATGGAGTGCATCATATGGGGTATGTTGTTCATTATGAACTTTTGAGCTTTTTTGAAGGTATTCGAGGAAGAGGCAGAGGAAGAATATGCAAAGGAGGATGCAAAATTCAAACTTTCATCAGACGATGACGAGCTTGATGATGAAGAGCTTGATGACATGATTCTTTTAAACTTAAGAAGTGGAAGAAGGGTTGGTGTATCTAAATTAAGTTCCAGAGTTGCATTATATAGACATGGATGAGACACATTGCCTCGGATGTGATAAGATTTTTGAAGATAAGATTTTGGAGATAAGATTTCAAAAGATAAGATAACATGCTTAGTCATGGCTGAGTCAGATTGCATAGGATGCCTCAAGTAGTGTTATGATTCCTGACGAATTCAAATTCATGATATCTGGCAAAGTAAAGTTCTGATTCCTGACAAAGCAAATTAAAAAGTTGCTTGACTAAAAGTAAAGTTTTGATTCCTGACAAATTCAAATTCAAAGCAAATTCATTTCATTACAACGGATACATGGGAAATGAAAATACAAACAAGTCACACTTACGAATGTAAAATAACACAATGCGAAAATTAAAGTACAAACACGCCACACTTAAACGCCTAAACAAACACACTTAAACACTTAACAAACACACTTAAACAAGTTTCACCCTTCAATTGTTCGGAAACAATTCGGGTCTGAGTGCATCTGCCACTGCTCTCTGCTCGGCATTCAAATTATCGTAGTGAGGCAACAGATCCATCAAGAATTTCATCCGCTTATTCCTCAACTTCTCCTCTTTCAAGTACTGGTCCTTCAGTTTCCTGGCCTCCTTCTTTTCCTCCTTCTCCCTTTCAAAGGCGAGCCTGCTGTTATGAGCTTCCTTGCACGTTCCGTGGTGGAGCCTTGGCGTTTGTACGTTCCGGTCCACTGTACGTTACGGTCCATTGCACGTTCCGGTCCATTGTACGTTCCGGTCCATTGCTCGTTCCGTGGTGGAGCCTTGGCGTTTGTCGCATCAGCAGTGGCGGCCTCCTTCCCTTTTCGGTACGACCCGTTGGCTTTGGTTGATTTTGGGGCTGAGTCTCTGCAACGAACTCAGGAGTTTGGGAGAACATTCCCGGTATCTGAAACTGAGGAGATGGGAAATTTTGGGTGTTTGGCTCTTCGGGCTCATTTTGAAACAAATGGCGAACGACATTCGGTGAGGTAGAGTTCAACAACGGTTTGCGAAGTTGGCTCATGAGCTCTGCGTACAACTCTTTCTCATATTTCTTCATATATGCAAGAGTTTCACGAGTGTAAAGCTGACCGTTGAACTCCATCTCACCGGACAAAAAATGGAGGGTTAAGGGGGGTTTTGATGTTAAGAGTGTATTTTGAGTTTAATTAAGAGAGAAATGGGGGCTGGAGATGGGGTGCTCCAAACATAGCCGAGATTGGTCTCTATTTATAGATCTCGAAAAAATAGAGTTGTTGGTTATTTTTATTTATTTTTTGCATTTTTATTTTTCGAGTTATAGCCGTTTTTGTCCGTTGGAGTATAAAAGTAAATAAAGAAAAAAACAAAAAATAAAAAATAAAAAAGGGACCGTTGAGGGGCTGCCAAGTGGCAGCCCCACAAACCATCCCTCTGACGATGCGGTGTTGAAAAGGGACAGACGTCGGGGCTGTTGCCCCGGCGTCCCTGCACCGGTGCGGCTGAATACCGCGGCGTCCGACGCCGTGCACCCACGCCGGCACCCACACCGCCACCGGTGCAGGCGGTCTAAGACACTGAATTGGACTATAATCAATTATGACTTGTGAATGCTCACTCGCACAACAAGATTATCATTAAAAAAAAAAAGCGTTCCAACTCTGGAACTGTCCTTAACAGGTTATTGATCAATCATCAGCCTAATCCATCATAGATGTTACTACTTACTGGTGGTGGATAAATCCACAAGACCACAATAACCAATATTAGCTATCTTGTACACACTACATGGTCTGATGTGACATTATTGAGTCCGAATCACTAAACTCTACTACCACCCTAGCCAACGACGACATCCAGTATAATTGATACAAGATTGCAATGTACAGATAGTACAGTATTTCTTTTACACAGATGAAAACTTCAAAATTCGCCCATGATGTCAATTACAGCACTTTATTTTTTTTCCCCATATTCATTCCCATCTTTGTTTTCGTCATCTTTGCTTGATTGATCTACATCTCCACTTTCTTTGGGTTCTTTAGTCTTTTCACCAACTACTTGCCCGACCTTGACATATTTCTCCATGAATTTATATTCCCAGTCTTGTAGAACCTCCAACTCAGAATCACTCAAACCCTCTGTGTTCCTTGTCAGGTCCTTGGGGTCAAATGACATAAGTGCAAGAGCTCTGCTTGCATCTCTGCCAGCAAACAGGGCATATGGTCCACCAGGTCCATAGAACATTCTGATAGAGCATCACGTCACGTTAATGCCATAGTTATTTACATTATCATGAAGAAGGCCACATGTAACAGTATGCAACGGCAACATAATATATGCCACATGGGGCAACTCAAAGCAAGAAAAGGAACCACAATAATCACCACATGCAGTAACAGTATTTTACAAACAGATTCATTCGCCATGAGATTACTTTGTAAGCCACAAACCCACTCCAATACAATGTGAGAGAATAAGATATGGAACATAAGAGTAAGAGTTGTGAATGGTTGCTCTAGTTTGAGATCAACAACTTATTAACAAACTTGTGTCGGACAGTGTTACTGTTGGACTAACTTTAGATATTAGGAATAACCAGACCCCACCCACAGGGCATATTTTGATAGGATTGGATAATTATCCTACTCGAAGTCGGAATATAATTACAATATAAAAACATATCATACTCGACGTTTGCAATAAAAAACAACACTATATTTCACTGTCTCTCACTCAAATGTTTTTTTCTCTGTTTTGTGATACTCTGCATCTGAGGTTAGGGACTACTTTTATTGTCAAATGCCTGTATTTGGCATTTTTGTGTTCACAGGGACACTGAGAGAAGCTTGACACTTTCAGATTTCTTGGGTGAACAAATGAGGCTTCAACAATGAAGGGTTGTGATTGTCAAAATAATAGGTTGGAATACAATAATTTGCCCCCTCCAGTCCTCATCAAAGTAATGCTCAATGACTCAATCCAACTATGCAAGAATTGAAGCTCTCAGAAATCATTATTATGAGAATGACACACACATGCTGATTGCTGACAAAGGTGGTGCCAGGCAAGCAACAAGTTCTAACATAATTAGATTGCTCAATAATCAAAGAAGACAGGATATTAGCAAAACTCAGATCATATGGCAGTCTTGGCTTAGTAAAATTTATCGGAGTAGGTGAGGGTCGACAAAATTGCATTTGGCTAGACAATTGAGAAGGTGAAGGGACTTACAATTCGTAAGAGGTTGAACCAATTTACCCGTCTTAAAAATAGAACATCTGAAGTTATTATGTTAACAGAATATACTTGACACATATTTTTAACATTAGTACTTATCCAATATAGCCTATACTATATACTACTTCATATATACCTTACAAAAAAAATGTAATTTCATTCTAACTTGTGCTATTAGAGGCTATGTCAATCCCACATGATCTGCCTCCAAGAAGTTTTCAGAACGAAGTGTCTCTTCCATTTTGTCTTTTCTTTGTGACACGAACGAGCCAAACTTGCAGTCTATAACATCTACCAAAGCCCAAGACTTAAAAAAACTAATGGTTCAGAACCAGTTTTCCCTTCATTCAGTTCCCTACAATCTGCGCCACTCTCACCTGTCTAAACTCTACAACATCTCAATTTCCTAGCTTCAAGAAGATATTTCCAGTGAACTTCTTACTTGTGTCTTTCTCCTCATCTTTAATTGTCATTTTAACCCCGTAGGATTCTTTAAATTGATTCAAATATGTTCTATATAATGTCATTTTTCTGCTTGAAAGGAAAGGAAAGGATAAGACATATTAGGCCGATCTATTTCTTTATCGTATGTTTGTAACAATAGGGGCAGAATTTTCTTAATTCTAATTGATTTGGCGTATTGTGCCCGTTCTTTTGAGTAATATATCTGGAAATGCCGTCTATTCCTCATCTCCACAGGTCAATTTTATACTTTTATTTACTATGGCCTATTTACTTTCTCTCTCGCTCTCTTACAAAACCACTAGTTAACTAGTACAGCAAACAAGCTAATAAAACCAATTAAATTGCTTGAAATCCAAAAACTGTCTAACCAACACATAGAGTTGGTTAAATGTTGTGAAATACTAAGGCTCTGTTTTCTGTTTGATTCGCCTCAAAATTTCTGAACCGAATTCAAATTAACTTATTTATGAACTCAACTTAATAAAACCTGTATATAACTGAATTTAATTTCTCAACTGAATTAATTCCTCCATTTGTTTAATAACTTACTATGTTTTTGGTGTTCTCTTACAAACTTTTTAACCAAATAAATATCGAAAGTTTTTCAATACAGTTACCAATTTTTTATTATTATCTATCTTATTTATTTAGAATAACTTTTTCACTATAATTCACGATCACCCTTTCACAATTAAATACTCATACTATTCCTTAAAATTCGTAATTTTTACCAGTTAGGAACTGAAATTAAAATTATTTTAAATTAAATTGATTTGAGTAGAGTTGAATTAAGACCTGGATCGGGAAACATCATAGATCAGGCCTTTGATAGCCATGAGCAAGGGCTTGGAAGGATCGGAGCCGTCGTAGGCACGAAGCTCATCCTCGGTAACATCGCCAATCTGGACAGGCTCACGGAGGACGAAATCATTGGCTCTCTTGACGGCGGAGTAATCGGTGGCAGCGACGAAGCAGCCGGATACGATTTTGTAAGTGACGATCATGAGGGCGAGGATTGTGAAGAAGGCAGGCGGTGATAGGCCTGTGTAATCGTGTATCCATTCAGTAGCCGTGGAGAATACAGCAGCAGCAGACATTGTTGGGGTATTTCGGTTGGTGAGCTAGACTAGAGAGAAGGAAGAAGGGGGGGTTTTGTTTGTTTGGTTAGTACTAATGCTAGTCGTAGCAGTTACGGACAGCGACTTTGAAATATAATACTCCCAGTGTGAACTAATCGATGATGATGATGAAGAAATGGTAGGTGAGGCTGTGAGCGGCATTTTAATGACCATCTTTTCGGTTTAGATGATTTTTTTTTTAGAAAATTACATTTTTGGGGTCTCTTTATTGGTATTCATAACATTTTAAATTCAACTAGAGTACAAATATCAAAATTGAACAACTACTGACACAACAATTACATTCTGGTCTATTTTTTAGGTTGAATACTAAAATTCAATTTTGACAATCAAGCATGCCTTAAAACTTTGATTTAAATATAAGGTTAAATTACAAATCAGTTATGTTGCTAATATTTTATTACAAATTAGTGATACATGCTAATTTTATTACAAAACAGTGTTTAAATAGTGATTGTCTATATTAACTTCACTAGATTTTAACAACTAATCTAATAACTAATATTATAAAATTAATTTTCTCTTTATTTTTATTAAATAAGTAGAGCTGTCATAATGGGCTAAAGTCCATATAACTACCTAAGCCTACCTACAAAATACCTATCTAAGCCTATTCAATTAATAAATAGGTATAATTAGTTTATAACTATTAACCATCTAAGTAAAATAGTTTTACTTATTGGGTAATTAGGCACCTAATAGGCTTATATAGAAATAAAAAAGAAATGTTTCTTTCTAAACCAACCAACGGGCAACGGCCATTATAATCATTTTGCATTCCAAGTAGCTGCTAATTTTAGATGAAGCTCTGAGAACCTGATTAGATTTATTGACCGAGATCCAGTTTTAATTTATTTCTACACTAAGCCTGATGATTAGCTTGTTTAATTTATGACTTGGTTATCTATGAATTGCTCTCTGGAGACTAATTGTGCAATGCTCTGTTTTATTTTGTTCACAAGTTTAGTTGCAAAATGGATGGAGAAGCTAAGAAGATGAAATTGAGCTCTAGTAACAGAACCTTAATCATATTTTAGAGTTTGAGTTGTAAAAAGTTTAATTTCAAGCAAGGAATTTATACATTTTTCAAAATTAATAGGTAAATAGGTAAGCCTAACCCATTTACAACCCACCTATTTACACCTATATAGTGTTGGTCCCTTTAAACAACAATAAAATACTAGGGGGGTGAATAGTCTTTTCAAACTTTCGTCGTTTAAAAACTTTCTCAGCAAGGGCTTATTACTTTTCAGTAATAAGTTTGCTGATACTTAACTTTCTCAGCAAGCACTAGTTAATTTTCAGTAACGAGTTTTACTGATACTTAAAATCAGAGAGCGGAAGTCTTTGTACAATAAGTGTTTTGTCAGTAAGTGATAGTTTCAGCAAGTGAACAGAGTGACAGTGTACAGATAGATAAGCTTTGCTGAAAACTAAATGCAGTAAGTAAATCACACAAACACTTTAGTGGTATCTGAGAGTGGCGTAATCTCTCAACTAATCAACTTTGTCTTTTCTAGGACTGAATCCACTAAGATAAGTTTGAGGTTCCTTACAACACCTATCTAGAGCGATTCGACAGAAACCAAAGCACACTTGCTTCGTTTCCAACCTAACTAGAGAACGAAACCTTGTTCTCCACCAAACTTGGGACTTATAATCAACAACACTATGCTTGATTAAATTCCCCCTGAATTTCACGCCTGAAAGGGTGTTTTTCAGTTAGAGAGGTTTGGGATGAAATAACTTGATTATAACTTATTCAGCTACAACAAGTAATCTAAGAAACAAAACTTTGAATACTTTGCAGTAAACAAGTTTGATTGTTTTTTGTGTCAAGAATTGTTCTTGTTCGAAAGAAAGAACACTTAACTAATTTCTTAGTCGTGTATGTTCTACTTCTTCACAAGTAGCTTTTTCAAGCTTTAAGTCTTGGAACGGATCAATGGCAGTAAAGAGTATTGAAGGGTATGTGAGTTTAAGCACAAGTGAGAGTTTGATCACGTTGTTGACACACTTCAACTCTTTGCCGGATGACCTCTATTTATAGTGAATCAAGGGAGCCGTTTGAATTTCGAATTCTAAGGCTTTGTTCCTTAAGATGTCACTATCTTGCTTTTGTTCTTCGCGTGCTTACTTTGCATTTAATGTTCATTTGAATGAAATTCAAATATGAACGTTGGAGCGCAAATGCAAGTACTTTCAGCAAGGAGGTCACATATGTATTTCAGCAAGTGGTCAGTCTCAGTTTCAGCAAGCACAACCTACTCTGTCGTTTAGATTTTCACTTATGCAGGCTGTTGCTGAAGTTTCCACTTTCTGAGCAACATGTGCCTTTGTAGATACCATCTTCAGAAATCTTCTTCAGTCTTCAGTTTTCGAATTCTTCAAGTTTCTGAAAGGTTCTAATGCTTCAATAATTTGTTTGTGTAAACAAAGTACATCATCAGCAAATGCTTCAATAGGTTGTTTTTCTTTTCAGAAAACAAGATACATCATAAGCGGTTAAAACACCTATCTAGCATCTACACTAAGTCTTCAGCAAACGTTCATCTTTTACAATGTCCTTAAAATTCTAAATTCCTATGGACCTTAAGAGTACTAGTTACTGGACTTTCCTTAATTTAGCATGGTTAATTGCTCATCAAAATTACAAGTTTCCTAGGATATAGTAAATAGATGTAATTAGGTAGGTGTTTAATGGGTCAATGCCTATGAAGCAAAGCCTATACCCAAACCATTAGCCTAAATTGACACCTCTATAAATAAGCATCATTCTTCCCCTTTACCATATTTAGGCTCACGGGCCACGAGATATGCAATCAAATTCATATGCTTGTTTCAATCTATTATTTAAAAACCAAGAATCGGTTTGTTTTAGAGTGGAGAAAAGCTTCTCAAGCATCCGTTAGTAGCGTGCGGAAGCATCAAAATCAAGCAACCTCTTAAATAAATTGTGATCCTTGAAATTCATTCATTAAACGGCTCTCAAAATCAAACAACCTCTTAACAAGCATCTTTAATAAATTGTGATCCTTGAAATTCATCCATTAAACGAATATTTACTTCGGGGAGAATTTTAATTTCACAAGCATCATTTGAGATCGTTCACAAGCATCTCACTCGTCAAGCAACACGGTGATAGAAGGAAGCATCATTCTGGTCTATCCATTTTTCAAGCAAGTGTCAAATTATATTAAATCAAACGACAATGAAATGCAAACCAAGGAAAGCAAGCAACAAAAACATGAAATATGGAGGACAAAAAAATTAAAGAGGTTATTTGTAGAATGAGTTTAAGAAAGCCAAACAAATACTTGAACCGAGAAATTAGACATGACACTACAAGAAAACAGCCAAATAGAGACGGATCGCATCCGTCGAAAAATAGCGACGGATAGGTGATTTTAGCGACGGATATAAATCTGACTGGTATTTAGTGATGGATGGATTTATCCGTCGCTATATTTGTGAGGGATGAGTTTAACGGTCGCAAATTTAGCGACGGATAAATCCATCCGTCTCTATGTCCTGTTGACCCTGAATTAATAAAATTAAAAAAAGAAAAGATATTTCCAGATTAGTGATGGATGGGTGCTTATATATTTATCCGTCTTTAATTTAGTTGACCAAATTTTAAAAATAAAAAATATATATATTTTAGCGACGGATCGGTGCGTATCCGTCGCTAAAGTTAAAATAAAAAAAAAAAAGAAAAGGGATAAGATCAGATCTAGATCTGATTGTTCATAACTCTCCATTTTCTTTCTTTCTCTCTATCTAGCTACTCCACCTCTATCCCAACCCACCACCCACCGTCGCACACCACCACCACTGCCTTCCACCAACGCTGTCGCCTTGCCTCCAACCACCACCGGACTCCGGCTCCTCCTCCTTCACCTTCATCTCTACAAGTTAAGGTATTAAGGTATGTTCTCTAAACCCTAAGTTTTGGGAATTATTTCAATTTTTCAATTAATTAGCTTGAATTTCAATTAAGCTTTGGATATCGTCTTAATGGCATGAATTCATCAAAGATTGGGTTTTGTGTTAATATGATTTATGTTTGTAGAACTAGACTGAATTTTGAATTTCTCGCGGGCTATTGTTAGCTGATTGTTGTTGATTGTGTTTCCTTTAGCTTGTGATGTGTGAATGAGGCAATGCTTTCAGTTTCTTGACTTGTAGTGGTCTTGATTATTGCTCGGGTATCATATATGCGGTTTTTTGGGGGCAGCTATAGTTCAAGTTTCTTGAGTTTGATTAAAGTAAAGACAAGGTGAATGTAGCATATGTTAACATGGACTCTTTCTGAGTTTAATTAGTATTTGATTTTGCTGGTTTATTAATTTTATCAAATGTAAGTAATGAGTCTGATTGGTGACGTTAAAGGAAAAGTTGCGGTGATGGTGGATGACATGATCGACACAACAAGTAATTTTCTATTCTAATTTAACCTGAATTCTCTTCATTCTGCCATATGTTGTCTTAAACTAATTTAGCATAGTACATAGTGTACGGTATAAACCAGGAAAAATGGCAATAAAACATGAATTGTATATGCCCCTGCCCCTGAGTCCTTAATTATCCCTATTAGATTTTGAGCATTGTGGTAGTGAAACTTGTTGGGCACTAGGCATGAAGTTGCAACTTAAATTGTGAAATGTGTTGTGGGATTGTGTGTTTTTATGTTATGGTTGGAGTTGTAAGTGTTTCTAATGAGCTTTTGAATATACACAACTTAAACTTTCTAACTATCAAAAAAAAAAAAAAAAAAAAAAAAGTCTATGACCTCTTGAGTGTTTGGTCTAGTGGTATGATTCTCGAATGCGAGAGGTCGCGAGTTCGATTATCGCATCACCCCTTATTGCATTTAAAAAAATTATATTTTTATATTTTATTATATTGTAGGTGAATTAAATAAATTAAAAGAAACATAATTTTTTTTATATAAAAAATCAGATTTGGAGACGAATAAGCTTATCCGTCGCTAAAGTGAAGAAACCATGGCTGCCCGGTCAACGCTAAATTTGCGACGGATAAGTTTATTCGTCTCTAAATTTAGAGACGGAACAGCTCATCCGTCGCTTTTTGGATTAGCGACGCCACTTTTCGCGACGTCCTATTTAGCGACGGGCCATCCGTCGCTAATGGTATATAGCGACACATCGCTCCGTATAGCGACGGATGCCATCCGTCGCTAAATCCTGTTTTTCTTGTAGTGTGAATTTAAAGGCGTGAGAGTCCAACAAATACAATGACTAACACCAAGTAACATTCCTAGTCCGGAATTGGTCGATTTTGATATGTGATACTTGATTGAATGTAGTTTGATATTGAGAGTGAAATAAATTAAATTATGGAGGATTTTTTTTTTTTTAACTGTGAACAATTTCATTACTTCCAAAATCATTACAAAATAAAGGCCGACAAATCGTCCAGGCCATCCAAGTCACCAAATAAAGCATCCAAATCTAATAAACACAAAAGCAGCCTACCACTCTACTACTTCTCCTTCTTCAAGGCTCCGGTTTCGATTACTAAGGAACTTACCTCTATCCAAAGGAACTTCCTTTGGAAGGGTTGCTTTGAGGGTGGTGGTAAAGGGATTCCTTGGGTAGGTTGGGAGAAGGTTTGTCTACCAAAGAAGGAAGGGGGATTAGGGATAAAGGATGTTCATTCCTTTAACTTAGCCCTTTTGGGAAGATGGAGTTGGAGAATGCTTCAACAAGGTGATGACCTATAGCTAAGGGTCATTGAATCGAAATATGGAAAACTTTGGGATAATGTGGAGGCTTGGGAAAATGGCACGTGGAAGAGGGGGAGATGGTCGGATTGGTGGAAGAATATTATAAAATGGGTGGGCTCTAAAGATTGGTTTAAGAAGAACACAATCAAGAAGGTGGAAAATGGTAGGAGTACTTCCTTTTGGCATGATAGATGGTGCAATAAGGCTTTAAGCCTTAAAGAGGAGTTCCCAAGACTTTATAGATTTGAGATGATGAAAGAGGTCAAGGTGAATGAGAGGATTCGTATAGTTGATCAAGAAGCGATTTTCGAAGGCATGTGGCTTCGGGGCTTAAGGGAGCGGGATATGGAAGAAGTAAGAGAGTTACAAGTGCAAGTATCTTCCTTTTTTAGAGGGCAAATTGAAGATGATGTGTGGGTGTGGCTTGGAAAGGATTCAGATTGCTATTCCACTAGAGATGGGTATGCGGAATTAAAAAAACAAGATGAGGAGGCGCCAATTAAGAACTGGGGATATTTGATTTGGAATAACCTTGTTCCACTTGAAGTAACTACCTTTGTTTGGAAACTTGTCCAAGATAGAATCCCATCAAACGAAAATCTCAAAAAGAGAGGGGTGTTCTTCATATTGATGATTGTAGTTGCAAGAGGTGTGAAGGGGTTCACTACAAGAAATCTCACTTTTAGCAACTACTTTTAGCGACGGACCGATCGGTTGCTAATTTTAGCGACCGATCGGTCTTTTAGCGACGGATAAAACACCATTGGCGACGGATAAGAAAAATCGTGTAAGAGCGCGTCCGTAAACCCTTAGAGCGCACGGGGATTGGTGACGGATGATCCATCGGTCGCTATTTAGCGACGGATGGACCCATCGGTCGCTACATTTGCGACCGATGATCTCATCCGTCGCGGCTTTTTAATTTTTTTTTCTTTTATTATTTTGCTGGTCAAAATGCTTAGCGACCGATGGTTCCATCGGTTGCTATGCTATATTAAAAAAAATAAAAATAAGGTGCGACGGATGAGCTAATCGGTCGCTAAATAGCGACCGATCGATCATCCGTCGCTAAATAGCGACCGATGGCTCATCCGTCGCTAACTGTGAATATATTGTCATCGTCTTCACCGGCAGACAGAACACACACACGCACAGCAACAACTTCTCTCGGCTCCATTTTCTCCTCTCCTATTTTCTTCATTTCTTCACCATTTCAATCAATCTTATAGTCATTTCGAAGCTCTTCCATCAAGGAACAAGTGTAGCTATTCAATTGCGTGATTATTTCCCCATTTCTTCCGCAATCAAAGGTATATATTTCGAACCCTAACTTGTCTAAATTTTAGTATTCTTCATTTTTTTTCCAATTCATTGAATTGTATGCATTCTACTAGTATCTATTATGTTGTGTAGCTCAAATTAGGGGGGATGCACAAGTTTTAGTTGGTGAATTGATAGATTTGGGATGAATTGGGTATTTTATAATTGAGTTCGATTATGTTTGGTATTTGAATTGAGTTGGATTACGTAGTTAGTTTTGTTCAATTAGTGTAGTTTTGTTTCGGATATACTAATTACTAATTAGATTTGGAAATTGTATAAGTATAATGGAAATATGATTAAATTATTGTGTATTGTAAGTAGTTATAATAATGAAAATTGTATAATTATAATGGAAGTATAGATAAGTATATGTAATTATAGTATATTGTAAGTAATTATTATAATGAAAATTATATAAAATATAGATAAATATAAGTAATTATTATTTTAAAAAAACGTAAGTATGAAGGAAATAACTCGATCATAGGTAAATTTAAATTAGGAAATATCTCTGATTTTACATCTTATATATTAGGTTGATTATTATTAGATGTCAGTTACTACGTTGGGGGATATCCTACTTCCGCCTTCGGAATGGATGCCAGCTCCCCTTCATGAGTATTGGCAGGCCTACTGGCGTGACCACCCAAATGTCCAGCGTCGTTCCTTACTTTATCTCTTAATGACTTTACATGTTTTATATTCAATTGTGTATGTACTAACACGGATCTTTTTATTGCAGATGCCACGACCCAGGAGGCCACGATACCTGACCCCGCAGTCCCAGAGGGATGATACCGATGGAGAGGACACCGGGTAGGGCTCACAACAGGGCTCCCCTACTGTTTTTGGGACTCCACCTGGGTCGAGTAGGGGCTCGACTCCTCATTCCTCCCTCCACGACCCGTGGGCCGATGTTCCAGACGACGGTTGTCCCTTTCAAAGGCCGGAAGATGGTCTGATGTGGAATGGTCGCCCTGTCCTTTACCCCAATGGAGAGAAGTAAGTATTAGGCATTAACTGATTTATGAACTTTTAATATATATATACCGAACTAACCGAAGGTTTCACTATTGACTTACCTGTTCTTCACAGGTTGTATGGGGAGCGCGCTGCCAAAGTACTCAGTGGGATAATACGGAACAGGATGATCCCACTACAAGAGGGTGGCAGCCAGTGGCATTGCATCCCGGACCAAATTAAGGGAGAGCTGTTCGAGGAGCTGAGGGTGAGTTAATAATCGTACATTAGTTACCTAATTGTTTGTGTTGTGAGTGGTATGTTAGCCACTTTGTGTGAGTGGTATGTTAGCCACTGTACTTGGGTGATATGTTAGTCACCATTGTTTTAGTGAAATATAGGACAATGTGAGTGGCATGGTAGCCACTATATGTGAGTGGTATGTAGCCACTATATTTGAGTGGTATGTTAGTCACCGATATACTTGAATAAATGTTGTTTCCCCTTGTTATATATTTGATACATGTTGTTTCCCCTTGTATACTTGAATGTTTTTAATTATTCACCAACGTATGTGTTTCGATGTTTATTTGTAATTGTGTAGAAAGATTTCTTCCTTCCGAAAGCATTGCTGATGGATCTCTGGTGGAGCTTCAACTCTCATGGTAGTGCCCTTTACAAGTGCATGGTTCATAACAGGAAGAAATTGTATACACAGGGCCGTCCACGTACCGGTGATTGGCCCGGAGATGAAATTTGGGAGGCGTGGAAGGTGTATTGGGCTAACGAGAGAGTCCAGGCGCAGGCTGACCAGAACATTGAGAACAGGAAGAAGCAGCCGAATGATGGGAGCCGTACCCTGGTGACACACCGTTTTGGCTCTGAGTCGATCGCTACAACACATGTGAGGCAGAAGGTAAGTGTATTAACTTTGTGAATTCATCATTCTTATACTTGTTATTTACTTGCATTTCGAACTTTAAAACTAAGTATATGATGCTTTCATGTGTCATTCAGTTGAAGGATAAGGAGAGTCTCCTATTCACCTTGTTCTCGAGATCTCAGAAGGCCAAGGACGGACAGTGGTTGTGTGACGAGGCCACAACAATTGCGGTAAGTTCAACAATACATGTGTTTATTAAATACTGATGATTTCATAACTAATTAACAACATAACTAACACCTTATACTCTTGATTTATAATTTCAGACGGCCTACGAGGCCAGGATTCGTGATCAGGATCTCACTGTTGAGGAAATGAATGCCATTTTCCTCGAGGTGAATCCTCCAGACGAGAAGGGCCGTCGCTTGGGACTGGGGAGTGCAGCAGCCGTCCCTGAATTGGACTCGAGGCCGACTCGTCGTTCCCGTGCCGGTACATCTTCATCATCTTCAGCAGCAGCTTCCGCTCGAGAGCATGCCCTCTTACTTCAGTTGCAGGAGAGGGATGTTCAGTTGCAGGAGAGGGATGAGGAGGTGAAGAGGCTAGCTGCGAAGCAGGCTCAATATGATACTATGTTTGCTCAGCTGTATGCGAAGCTGGGGATGGAACCACCTACCGCTCCATGATCCCCTATCCTTTTCGACTCTATTTACTATTTTCTACATGAATACTGTGTACACTATGATATTATTTTGGATTGATATTATTTTGGATTAGTATTGTGTACGTATGATTATTATTATATGTATGGAGGGTTTTCGTACATTTATTATGATTTTTTTGGATTATTTTTTGTTTATTTGGTCTATAAGAATTTCTGTAACATGTTGCTTAATTGAACAAGTTGCATTTGATTTTGGTTCTCATTATTATATCTGAAAAATTAAAAAAATAAAATAAATTAACAACCGATGACTTTATCCGTCGCTGGAAGCTCCAGAGCTCCAGCGACGGATAAGTCCGTCGCTGAGAACATCTGAGATCCAGCGACGGATGAGTTATCCATAGCTGGATCTCCGCGTGCTTAGCAACGGATGAGTCATCGGTTGCTAAAAGTCAACCTCCTTATTCGTCGCTAATTAGCGACCGATGAGTCATCGGTCGCTAATTTGCTAGCGACTAACGGTTTAGCGACGATGATTTTATCCGTCGCTAAAAACACCGATCGGTCGCTAATTGTTTTTAGCGTCCGATCGGCATTATTTAGCGACGGATCCATCCGTCACTAAATGTTGTCCCCCTTGTAGTGGTTGTGGAAACATCTTGGCATATGTTCGGGGAGTGTCCCTTAGCGGTTAAGGTGTGGGAGTCGGTGTTTTCTTGGCTTGAAAGTGAGTTTTGTATTGGCACAAACTTGGAGGAATGCTTGGCTAATTTATCGACTTGGGGTCCTAATCATTGTAGGAAGAGTTGGCAAGTACTTTGGTTTGCAACTATTTGGGTCCTTTGGAAATCTAGGAATGACCTCTCGTTTCAAGGGCTAGATTGGAGCCATTGGCAATTAGTAGAAAAGATCAAATTTGTGGGTTGGTCTTGGTTAAGAGGCAAAGGAAAGCTTCGAGACTACAACCGGGTGGAGGATTGGTACCTAAACCCAAGGGAGTGTTTATAAGATTGAGGGGAGGAGTTTGTAGGTTTGGATTTGGTGACTACTCCTTTGTTTTCGTGTTGCTCCTTGGTTGTTCTAGAGTAAACCGGGCGCTCATGTAGCTTTGGTGTGTAGTTGAGGTTCTTTCATTTGTTGTATTTGTCGAGCATTTCTTATGCTCTCACGTATATTAATATATTTGGCCGATTTAAAAATAAATAAAACAATCAAAAATAAATTCATGAAGTTTCTGTTGTAGCTCCGGGAGCTTAGTACTTCGCCGTACAACCTGTTGTATAATGGTATTGCATATGTTATCAGTATTGATGCCCCGTTGCTGGAAAATATTTTCGTTCCTTGCTTGCCAAATGCCATAGAAACATTCCACAACAAGTCCCTTTAGTACCTTGGGTTTCCAAGTTCTGCCCTTTACGCGTTTGCATAGGTCCCTCAACCCCTCATCCCAGTTCCTCCATTGGATCGGTAAATGCAACCAAGACAGTACTCTACGCAGAATCTCATGAGTATGCACACATTGGAAGAAAAGGTGCTCGATCGTCTCCGGTTCTCCACAATAAACGCAACATCCATCTGTTTCCGGCCCAAATTGAATCAGTCTATCCTTTGTGGCCAAACTCTTTCGAAGGCCCAGCCACATCACGAAAGTGGCACGAGGACGAGCCATATTGCCAAGTACTGATGAATGTGTATTTTACACTTTCATTCGAGTCTTTTTCACCTATTTTAGCTATCCTCTATGATAATTTAGCTATATTTTAGTACATTTTATTAGAATAGTGTCACGTTTCCCTTTAGATTTTATTTTACAGGTTTTGGTTGAAATTCGGAGATTACCGGGCAATTATATTAAAGTCTACAAGGAATTGGTGTTCCAGAAGCCTATTTGGAGTATCTGAAGGTTTCCGGATAGGATTTGGAGTCTAGGGGCCGAATCTGGAGGTTAGAAGGCTACTAGAAGTCATAAACCGAGTCCGAAAAGGTGAAGAAATCCAAATCCACATCGAAAAACGCAGAAATTCCGCGAAATACTGGGGGGCGAACCGCCCAAGCACCGGGCGAACCGCCCCAGAAGAATTTCGGGGCCTATATTTTTCTCCGAAAATCATATCTTTCCAAGCCTACTTTCTCACCTCTCTCTATAGTTTTAGGTAGGAACTTCCCAGGGCCTGTCCTGGGAGTTCCGTAGCTTAAGGGATACTTTTTCATAGAAGATTGGAGCGCGTAGGATCGCAATCATCCGGAGATTGACAACCTTCGGTAACTTTGTATCTTACAGTTTTTATCTACTTATTTTATATTCTTTCAATATGTTTTCTTCTATGATTGCTATTGATTGCATGCCTATTATGAATAGCTAAATTTATCGTTGGTGGTAGTATGTGAATTCTTAGCGAGGGAAGATAATCATGCTAATGGCTATATCGCGCATTATACTCCGTGTCATTGCTTTATTTTGTTGATCAGTTGCAACCAAAATTCTCGTATGTTGTATTGATTATTATGCACACTTGGACACTTGTCAACCAATAAGACCAATTATCTTCGTAGTGTTGAATAATTACGGAACACATTAGGACGGTAGTTGTTGATGAGTCAGACCCTTATTATCTTCGTAGTGCTTAATACTTGCAACAGGACACAAGATTGATTCAAAGATCTCTATGCAAGACCGAGGAATTTATGCATGATTATCGACCCATTATGTTAAGAAGGACCATACTATCACCAATCTCCATTATTTGCTTGAAAACCCCTATTGCTTTCTATTTGCGGTTTTATATTCTTAATTAGATTTGATAAAGCTAGTATAGTCCTGAGAGAACGACACTCGAGTCATTCTACTACTACACTACGGTTTTCGTTGTAGTTGTGGATTGCCTTTGGCTAAATAACAAATTTATTTGATTGAATCTGACACGTTCATCAAATTGGCGCCGTTGCCGGGGACTATACTCCTTTTTTCTATTTAATTTGTTTTTATTTACAGCTTTAGATTCCTAATTCTACTAGATTTAGTTTTCTCTTTTTAATTTCTCTCTGATACTGCTTTCCTAGACTGTTTCTAATCACCTTTCCTAGTCTGATTCTAATCACCTTTCCTAGTCTGTTTCTAGCTTGTCACAGATATTCAGGTCTTGTGATGGCTCGCCCACTTTTGAAATCATGGGTTCAACCCAACAAAGCATTGATGAGAGGTCCGGCTATTGTTCTTTCTCCTGCAACTCGAGATTTGGAAATCAAAAGTTGCATGTACCAGCAACTCCCGAGGTTCTATGGGTTGGCTAGGGAAGATGTTATGGGATACCTGAATGATATTGACGACTTTATCAACAATCTTCCAAGGCCCGGAGCAGGGATAACGGACGATGAGCTAAGGATGAAGGTTTTTGCTTTGGGGCTTGGTGATAAAGCCAAGGCATGGTTAGGCTCTCTGGAAGCCGGATCACTAGACACCTGGGACAAGGTGTATTCTGATTTTATGGAAAAATACTTTCCTCACACATTGAGTACCGCGCTTAAGGCGCAAATCACAGGATTCAAACAGGACTATAATGAGACCATCTACACCGCTTTCGAGAGATTCAAGGACCTCATGCACAAGTGTCCACACCATGGTTTCGGGCTTCCTGATCTTGTCCAGCACTTCTACAATGGACTCACATATGAGAGTCAACAGGTGGTGGATTTCCAATGCCGTGGTACTATCTGGGAAGAGACCGCCGAGGATGTGTGGGCGTGTTTCGAAAGGCTTGCTAAAGGATCTCAATCCAAGGATCCAAGAGCAATGGTTAGAAGCCGTGGACCTGAGGCCCCACCAAAACAGGAGATCCCAATGCATGAAGTGAATGGTGTGAGTGGCGATAGGTTCGAAGGTTTCGCCAATCAGATGAGGCAAGCTCTAAGTGGCCTAATCGGAACTTCTCTCTCCAAAGAGGTATGTAGGGTGTACAAGAATTATGGGCATGGGGCTCATATGTGTAGATCAGATCTAGCACGAGAAGATGTTCACTTGGGAAACCGTAGTAATCCTACTCCTAAGGACGAAGCATCTACATCCAAGTCAGCAACTCTCATGGATAATTTACAGAAATTGGTGGATTTCACCCAAGTGTTTTTGAAGAGATACGAGGAGGATTCGGCAAAGATCAATGCTCGTCTGGATCAATTAGAAGCTAGAGCTAGTAGAGAGCAAGGGAAGTTACATAGCAGCACTGAGAGGTCCATGTCGATCAACTTGGTGGGAGATCAACCAGTGGAAATCACCATTAAGCAAGTTGCTAAGTGTGAGTGTTACAAGGATGAAGAGCCTCCACTATCCAAGGAAGAAGAGAAGGACCTTGGTACTAATGAGAGTGGAAAGAAGCAAGAGAATCCCGAGCCACTCCCTCAAAGTTTCGATGTTAAGGTCGGGATTGGTGAACTTGAAGATGTCCGTGCCACACTAGACACGGGATCTTACTCGAACGTGCTCCCTTTGAATGTGTTTGAGAAGAGTAACCTTGGAAAACTATCTGACCATAGGGCTATTGTGCAACTGGCGGATGGATCCTTAGTGAGACCCGAAGGCGTTGTGAAAAATGTGTTGGTCAAGATTGGTGAAGCATCTGTATACACCAATTTTGTAGTTATGCCGGCGTCTGCACCTGGAACGGGGGATGTCATACTCTTAGGGCAAACATTCTTGACTAAACTACGCTCCGTGATGGACATCTACCAAAGAACTTGCACTATCGAAGTGGATGGCAAGCAACACGTGTTGCAAGCCATACCTGATCCACCTGAACCGCCTGATATTACTACTCACTACTGTGGTCTTACAACCTATATTCTTTCTTATTCACAGGTTCGTGGCATGGAAAGGATATCAATGAAGGGGAAGCCTAGTACCCGCAGAAAGAAGAGATAGGCGCGGACAGGAGTCGAGTCAAAGACTTTAAACAATGGCGCTATCCGGGAGGCAACCCGGAGATTTTATCGCTTTCTTTACCGCTTTAGATTTTATCTCACGAGTTTGATTGAGTATTATAGGTCACTTATACAAGCATTAGCTCTCACCTTGGATCCACTTTCGACGTTCGGGACGAGCGACGACGTTCAGGTTTGGGGAGGAGGTTATCGTTGGTTATCTCTATACTTATCTTGCTTATGATAAACTCGTGAAATTTTTTGCATTTGCACGTTTACTGCTTTCCTAGGATAGTCTTGCATGTTTTATATGGAGTTTATTGCCGAATTTTTTGAACTGTTTTTTTGGGTAGATCAACCAACTATGCCATTAATCGTATGCTTCATCTCTATGAATTTGTTTGAGGTTTTTATCGCTTGGCTTGTCACATTTATGTATTGCACTTAGTTGAGCTAGGTAGTCTCGACATCACTTAGTGGTGTTTTCTCTACTGCGGTTCACGAAGGCCTTTATAATAGGATGATGCATGTTAGGGTCTTATGGTTGTTTTCCCGAGTAATTATGTACCTAAGAGGCAACAAGTCTTCACCATGCTTTGAGATTGCTAAATGCCTAGGAAGGAGGTAGTGTGAGGTTGTGTGATCCTTTGTTTATAACCTATTCTTTCGAATAGGTTTGGGGAGGGGGTTACACCATCATAGACTTGTTTCTGTTTTTCATTTTCGTATCGTGAGTTTATTTTTCTTTTCCGTGAATTTTGTACTCCAACCTATTCTTTCGAATAGGTTTGGGGAAGTCGTGTGAGCCATTTTATTTCTCCCTTTGTTATGCTACTGGTGGCTAAAAAAAAATCGAAAAAAAAGGAAGAAAAATTCCAGAAAAAAAAGAGAAAAAGAAAAAAAGAGAATCTGGAAAGGAAAAAGAAAAAGAGAAGACCCCAAAAAAGCAAAAGAAGGGTCCAAAAAAGAAAGCCAAAAGCAGTTTAGCAAAATTTTGAATCTTTTCCATTTTTCGTATTGTTCGTAATTGTGTTTTTCTATTTTTTATCTTTTTTGTCTTAAGTGTCATCTGTTCTAGACCACCCTCGTCCTGCCATTCAGGAAGTGGTGAATAGCTTAAGACTTTACTTGAGAGATGGGTAGAATAGGGGAGTGTTATCTTTTATAGGGAACCCTCCTTCGTTTGATGAGAGCCAGTACTGGTTCGACCTCTTTTGAGGAAAAGTCTTAACATGGTGGAACAACAGTAAGTCCTCAGTTTCATAGGCACGGGGCAACCATTCGTATCTTAGCATGCATCATTACGTCGTCACTGACTAGGTCCAGGTAGAGAATGTTACGAGAGACTATCTTGTCTTGACATAAGTGCTTATGTGGATGTGTATAAGTCAATCGAGGTATTCTTCAACGTATATTCATGCTTTGATTTATATGGTTTTTGTTCATATGTTATTTGATAGATTCAGTAGATTAGTTCATTTTATTTGACATAAAACTCCATTTTGAGTCTTGCATGTTTTTTGTATTAGAGTCTAGCTTAGTTGCTTGAAGACAAGCAAAGGTTCAGTTTGAGGAGTTTGATGAATGTGTATTTTACACTTTCATTCGAGTTTTTTTCACCTATTTTAGCTATCCTCTATGATAATTTAGCTATATTTTAGTACATTTTATTAGAATAGTGTCACGTTTCCCTTTAGATTTTATTTTACAGGTTTTGATTGAAATTCGGAGATTACCGGGCAATTATATTAAAGTCTACAAGGAATTGGTGTTCCAGAAGCCTATTTGGAGTATCTGAAGGTTTCCGGATAGGATTTGGAGTCTAGGGGCCGAATCTGGAGGTTAGAAGGCTACTAGAAGTCATAAACCGAGTCCGAAAAGGTGAAGAAATCAAAATCCGCGTCGAAAAATGCGGAAATTCCGCGAAATACTGGGGGGCGAACCGCCCCAGCACCGGGCGAACCGCCCCAGAAGAATTTCGGGGCCTATATATAGAGTTCAGTTTTTCTCCGAAAATAATATCTTTCCAAGCCTACTTTCTAACCTCTCTCTATAGTTTTAGGTAGGAACTTCCCAGGGCCTTTCCTGGGAGTTCCGTAGCTTAGGGGATACTTTTTCATAGCAGATTGGAGCGCGTAGGATCGCAATCATCCGGAGATTGACAACCTTCGGTAACTTTGTATCTTACAGTTTTTATCTACTTATTTTATATTCTTTCAATATGTTTTCTTCTATGATTGCTATTGATTGCATGCCTATTATGAGTAGCTAAATTTATCGTTGGTGGTAGTATGTGAATTCTTAGCGAGGGAAGATAATCATGCTAATGGCTATATCGCGCATTATACTCCGTGTCATTGCTTTATTTCGTTGATCAGTTGCAACCAAAATTCTCGTATGTTGTATTGATTATTATGCACACTTGGACACTTGTCAACCAATCAGACCAATTATCTTCGTAGTGTTGAATAATTACGGAACACATTAGGACGGTAGTTGTTGATGAGTCAGACCCTTATTATCTTCGTTGTGCTTAATACTTGCAACAGGACACAAGATTGATTCAAAGATCTCTATGCAAGACCGAGGAATTTATGCATGAT
>JAHHQI010000018.1:0-32130 GCA_028274465.1 Plantago ovata | reverse complement strand
GACCGGTCTGTTTGTAGTTGGAAACTGGCATTTGCTCGACTGAATTCCAGTGCCTTTCTCTACTGGGGTAAGAGGACCCACCTCGATTTCCTCGTGTGACAGAGCTTATGAATGGACTACTCGGGGCTATGGTTTTTGAAGTATTGAGTAGCCACTCCTGCGTCTAGTGGGGGGGTTTTCCTTCTTCTCTTCTCTGCTTTCTTTTCTAGAGTAGATCAGCTCAAATGAATCGACTTTTTCTATACGAATTTACTTGGTTTTGTAACCGATGGCAGAGCTTTGATCGGCTCATTCTCTGGTTCCAGACCCTGAGTGAGCTAGAGAATCTCTGTGAACTTGTGCAGCCAAATAAGGGAGAGTTGCCGCCTTCCTTCAATCCCCGATCCATCAACCAATTTCGAAGAACCAAAAAGCAAAGCTTTTCCAAGCCAACTGGTTTCTACGGTAGTTTCTAGGAATCTTCCACGGATCCAAGGACAAATAGACCTATCGAGCACTTCTTTGAGATAATGGAAGAACCAAGACAACAAGAGCCTAGTCTTCTCTTTCATCGTCCCGTAGAGACTCTTCCAAGAAGAAAAGAAATGAGGAGGAGCTGCTTCGCAATGACTCAGTTGGGGATAGCTTACCAAGACAATAACCCTTGGTACGAGAATGAGCTACACTGGGACTAGGACAGAGCTCAGGACCCCAATTACACTAGAAAGATCCTTCTCCTTGCATTTCTTCGAATCTTTCTTTTTCTTCATCAAGAACCCTTTTCATTTCCATCTCCTTTCTCTCTTCCTTTCAAGTGGAATGGGAATGGATGGGCTATTCTTCTTTTCGATAGTCTCTCGTATATACCTAATTCTGGGGAAGCATCATTTTCCCTACTCCCAGAAGAATGCGATAAGAGCTCCCCTGGACTTATCTTTGGTTTTCGAAGGGGAAAGGACGCAAGTTTCAAAGAAGAAATGAGTCATCCACTAATTCGCTTTTTCAGTGCAAGGAAAATGCCATTCTCATTGGATCTATTTGTTGATTCATGCAAAAAGGCAGCTTTTAGACCAGGTGAGAGGGAATTTTGCATTGGAGTTGTGTCCATCCCTAGGGAAAATGGAAAAGGCAAGTTTTGGCTATAGGGGAACGGAATACTTCACCCAAACCAAAAAGGAGAGGTTCTAACGACTCCCATACTTCTGTAATCTGTAATAGAACCTAGGCTCAGTAAGGAGACGAGTCAGAAGGGAGATTTTGACGAAATGAAGTAGATCCTGAAAAAAAAACGATGAAATAGTGCATATTGACCCCTTCTATCTAGCTAAGGGGTGTAGAAGAGAAAATACGTTCGGAAGAATGAAACTCCAAGGAATGGAGCTACACAAAAGGTGGAAGCGTGGAACCTTCTCTAGGGTTATTATGCCATAGGTGCCCCCATCTCCACAAATAAATAAAAGAATGGAATGTCAGTTCGTTCCACAACGAGCAAAATCTTTTGCAGATAGTTGCTATCGTTTAGTGAGGTTTATAGGAAGAAGGGAACCCTAAAATGCCGGTGAGAGGTCGGAAGAATAGGCGCGAACGAGATTCAGTCATAAGAGTACAATAGGGACGTCAAAGGTGAAACGATCTCGGAGAGAGCTATACTATAGTGAAGATATAGAATAGAACGTCGGTACCCCAGGAGACAGTAGGTTCGATTCATTCTTACTTGTGGTTTGCGCCAATTCAATGAGTACTGAAAGAAGACGAAGTTAGAAGGATGTCAAGCCGAGCACAGGAAAAAGCTCACAAAAAACAAGCAAGAAAAGCAGCTTTAAGCACAAGAATGGAAAAGACAGACCCATTCGGCAACGAATGTACAAAAGGGATGGTAGGATCAAGCATCTCATTGTTGGGGAAACTAAGCCTCTAGAATAGAAATGCCCCAATATGAGCTCGCTTAGACAGAGTACCGGCATGTTGTGCTTCTCCACTCCTCTCCCCTACATGGCTTCTAGCCATCAGTTGCCAACTTTTTATTATTGAGATGAGAAGAAATTTGGACATTCTGGCGCTACCATTCCATTTCTATGGGGGTTCCTTTTTTTTTTGAATATTTCCCATAGGCGAAACACCTTTCTCATCTATTCATTTTTCAGACCAAATAGATTCTATTCTATGTTCTTTCTTTCAAACTAACTACCAACTGCAGTAGATTAATGATTGCAACAATTCTGGTACAATGGAACCTTCAAAGTAAATCAGTTTTACGAGGAGCCCTCCAGCTTCGATCAATGGATTTATCGGATGGATAGTACTTATCTATGCAAATATCTACTTGCTCTCTGTCTCTCTGGATTCTTTCTTCTTTTTACCGGCTTTTTTTATTGCTGGATATATTCCACTGGAGCTTTTCTTGTCTTTTTTTTAGAAACTTTAGTAGAGAGAATCAGTCCTTTTCTGAAGTTCTAGACTCACGCGGACCTCTTCCTCTTCGGCTTCCGCGACTGACTATCTATCTGCCATGCTTCTCTTCTCGCATGGATCCTTGGTCGGTCTAGCTTTCCCCGTCCTTGGCGACCCGTTCCTCACTCATGGACGGAAACAGACTATGGTTTCCCTTTCTGACCAAAAAGACTATCTCGATTGGATAATCCACATTTGTAATTTTTGCTTCTTCCAAAATGATTCCCCATTGTGTAAAATCCGTCTCACTGAATTCCGTAGAAAGATGGAATGGATCTTATTGACTACTGGAAATGAGTCTCGTACCAGAGTTTTCTTTTCTCCTATGAGCGAACCTATGGAATTGGCTGTTCTGTCGATATTGCTTCTTTTCAGCCAGTTCTACTTGTTCCATCCATTGAATGAATAAATGCAACTTTTACGCCAGGGAAGAGTTTGGAAGAGGGGGGTTTGGAACATGCAAGACTGGAAGTCAGAAGGCCGTGACACGGCTCGGGAACAACGGAAAAAGAAGACTCATTCTCGATTGAGTTGGTTGTATTGATTCCATTGCCCCTTCACACAGTGAGGGGAGGAGGCATTCATTAGCTAGTAGATTAAGATTGAAAAGGAAAGAGGTGACATCTAGGAGCTAAAATTCATTTATTGCTTTGTCACTAACAACAATTACCAAGAAGTGACAAAGCACTTCACAAAAAGCGACACGAAGGCGACTATTTTTCATTTTCACGCTACTATTCTTTGGTCCTACATTTAATAATAAATCTAATTAAAGGGAATCTCTTTTCCTTTACAAAAATGTAAGATAAAATCCTTGGTCTTACTTACGGATTGTATTTCGCAGAACAATATACTCTCTCGCCGCCTCAACCGGATGTTAAGGCATCACCTTCTTAGTGGAATTACATTCTTCTTCTATAACTATAATAAGAAAATCCATCTAAAAGAATTCACCAACCTAAACAGTGAATGAACCCTTGGGACCTGAAAAAAGCTTCAGAGTTTATCTGTTTTGACCAAAGCAAGTGATCGCTGAGATCCGAACTACCGAGTCCCATCACTTTTTTTATTCGCATTTTCTACTTCCTTTCGGTCTTTTTCGGGGTGATCTATATTATATTTGTCGCTTTCTGAATTCATATGTACAATAGTTAGTGAGACAGAATGCTAATATATTCCTCCTTCTCCCGAAACTTCTTCATCGACTCAAGAATCAAGGTCGTGAACGCAAAGAATAAAAAGAAAGAGGGGGGAACACGCTCTAGACAGACATTCCCATAAACGAGCTCCAATCTTAGACCGGTTCCCCATCAAGCTTGAGATCTTAGGTCGATCAGGTTAAAAGATTTCCCCAAAATACTCAGTACTCATGTGAAATGGAAGTCTTAAGCTATCTAATAGCTCTGCTAAACTTTCTTTAGGGTGTTTCTTTCCTTCGCTTTTCTAATTTCCAATTGAACACCTATAGAAGATAAATGACCCTCACCGGTGGAGTCACTTAAAACCACTAGACTAGATGAATTCCCCAATTTCTGACTATTTGGCTCGAAGTTACTTTCCAGCCCTGGAGGCGAAGAAAAGCTAGGCAAAGATCGGTAAGAAATCTTATAAGAGAAGAAGGCTTGAGGAGAGAGGCTATGGCTGGAATACAGGTAATGTTTCTTTATGACAGATAAAGACTCTGCTGTGTTCGAACCCTTCATATCATAGCAGGTTGCCTTGTGAGAATCGGGATAAATAACGGAACTGCCTGTGATCACTGACCAGCCATAGACAGAGTCGTAACTCACCCCAACTATATTCGAATTAGAATCAACTTTAACTCTCTACAGGAGAGCAAACGAATGAGTCCCCCCTTCCTAGGGGCAGGAAGAATACTTCGACTAAGTCGTTAGGACTGGACTAGAAAGAAAGGACGTCTCATAGCAACCCCCAGATGCTTCGATAGTACACCAGTTTATTCTGAATTTATAAGAAAGTCTACCCCTATCAATCTATCTCTATTAGAGACATTTTGCCACGCTGCATTTGTAGATTGTAAGAGTACGGAAAAGTAGAGCTCAGCTTAGGCCTAGATCTTCTCTTATGATATTCTGAATGGGACAAGATCGATGAAAAGTCAATCAAAGAATGGTGTATATTATATAAAGAAGTAGCTCCTTCTTTCAATAGAAAATGGATAGTGGATGTTATCTGGATCAGCCATTTCCATTTAAATAAATCCCAAGGTATGTTAATGAGAATTTAATATTCTCTCGATGAAATGACTGTCAAAAGCCATTTGCCAAACCATGATATGTCACTTCGAAGTAAGTGAACGTACTGTATAATTGCTTAGACTTGCTTGACTGGACTTGGTGTTAATGAATGCTTATCTCTGAAGACCTGCCCCCTTCGACGACTAGACTGAGACAATTCTTCTTTTTTTTATGGCTATGAATTCATACAACATTGAGAGCCCCAATTCTGAAAACCATGACATCTAGGGACTTGCTTGCGACCTATTGCTGCTACTGAATTCTAAAGCCTACTCGATGAGTGGAAATTCTCTTGTCCTAGTGATGGATCCTTTATTTTGTCTTCCTTTCTCTCTCTGTCCGAAACCTATTTCCATCTGCCCTCGAGGAATCATTCTCAACGGGAGCATGCTCTTTCTCTTTTTCAGTCTTCTTCTTTTCTGTCTTTATTTGCTCGTTCTCTAGAGTATTCTGCTGAATTTTCCATTCTTTCCTTTTCCTGTCTTTTTCTTTACAACATTTCCCTTTCTTTCCTTCTTTTGGGCTCAACAATCATCTGTTTCGCTCACGAAAGATCTCCTGTTTGTCTTTTTTCCTATCGCAGGCTGACCAACTTTTCTACTCTCTTCATTTTTAAAGCCATTACATTAAAGAACTACAAGAAAATAGGCATCAATTAGTAAGTCATTCTAGGAAGCGGGTGGTTCTCGTTGAATGAGAGGGACCGGTATCTGCTGTGGCACTTGCTTGGTCCATGGAGGGCTAGAAGGCATTCATAATGTTTTCTTTATATACGATACATTTTGGGTGGTTTTCTTCTTCTTTTTTCATGGCTTATTTCTGTTCTTTCCTCTTATGAGGAACTAGACTGGACTCGTTCCCGTCCACTCATAAGTCTTCCTCCCACGTCTAAGCAGGAGCACTGGCCCAAAGTCCTTTCATGGACCATTTTCTCGTCCCGACCTTCCTTCTTGCGGGCTAAAGGGAGGGCCTTGGACCTGAGTTGGCGTTATTCTTTCTCTCGGCCCGGGTCCCTTCCTCATATGAATGAGCTATTCCAGAGGGATTCGATTCCCTAGAAGATTGGAACGAAGCCAATCTATCCAACTTCTTAGTTTTCTTTCCTGGTTTGATTCTTCTCTTTCCACCTGGGGAGAAATCTCTATTCTCTGATCTGTGGTACAACCACTCTATTGTCAATCTAGAAAGAATACTTTTCAGAATATTGGTTTCTTTTTGTTCATCATTGGAGTCTCATTTATAGCAAATTTTCCTTGGATTTTCATTGATCCTTCACTTATGTCATTATCGATTTCCACTTCCGCAAAGAATTGCGTAGATAGAATAGAATTAGCCATCCGAAGAAGCGAATGCCAGACCGAGGCAAGACTAGGAATCTTGGAGTGGTAGAGTCACGCCCGTGCACTTAAGAAAGAAGGGGCAAGCTCAACATCCTTAGTCTTTCTTCCGGAAAGTGGACAAGCCGTTTTCCATCTTTATTCTAGTAGTCATCCCAAAGAATTCGACCAAGGAGAAGTGGATTCTTTGATTCGATCGCCATTCTAGGTTGAGACTCTAAGGTCTTGGAGGAGGAGCGCCTTACTTGGAGTCCGAGAGAGGCAACTACCTTAGGTCTGGCTTCCAAACCGGACGAAGGAGAGAGGGCTTTCCATCTTCACGAAGCCACACAGCCACTAGTCCGAAAAGCCAACTAGCAAGAACGACCTTCTCCTTCTTCTTGGACGGAGAGGAGAATGAAAGGAGAGAAAGAAATGCCAAGAAAGAGCAAAAAGGCAGCTTTTGGATCAGGCGAGAAGGAATTTCTCTTTTTTGTCGGATCGCTCCCTCTGCGAAAAAGTGATTTGGTACTTTCCGCCCTATAGGAAAGGCAAACTTTCCGAAAGATTCTACCCTTCTCTCTAGTCAAAAGACTTTGGATCTAGAGCTAGCATTGCCGATTCAGACAGTCTTTTTTATGAATGCTATAATGGAGATATAGAACGTGGTACCCCCGTATGCCGTAGGTTCGAATCCAATGGACTAGATAGAAGGACCGTTCAAGACCTATAAATTCCACGGATTTCCCGCTAAGAAACGAAAGAGAAGGGGAACTTCACAGGGACGATACTGGCACCGAAAGATAGATGCTAGAAGACCTTAACGGGGGATAGGAGCTCCGTCCAGTCGGCTGTTGCGAGATGGAAATGGGATTCGAACCCATGAAGCATATGCTCTTTTTACAAGCGGCTAGCTAGTTGACTTTCTCTAGCAAAGGAAGACAACCGAAAGGAACGCACCGTCCAGAAAAACCAATGCTGACGTCCTCACACTGGCAGGCTAGTCAAGTTAGTCTGGAGCAAGACAAAAACTGTATTGGAAGAGGGACAATGGCCCTAACACAAAAGAAGAAGCCTTCCTCATTGGTCCACGCAGGGTCAGTCAGTCAAGCCTTTATGCGCCGAACATAGGTTGCTTGGAGGCAGACTCTATTGTATGGATGGATTGCCGGAGTGGGAGCATCCACAGAAAAGAACTCCCACGGTGGAGTTGAGGTATCTATAGAAAAGCCCATCCCCAAAGGAAGAGTCAAGGAAGAAGTAGAAGAAAAGATCGAATCTCAGAAGATCGAAATCGCATAAATAGAAGATCTGTCCCCTTGCACTAGATTCTAGAAAACCATTGCATTGTTGCTTTAGCCAGGAAGCCCATCTACAAGCCCTCTTTCTGGATCCGATCCGGGATATGACCGTTGGCAGTTGTCTTCGAGCGGGTCAAGGAAGAGAAAAATAGGAAAAAACAGGACTCAGTCTTGAGTGCATTTCAGACTTGTTGGGTATTCTCTCTACCATCATCAAATGGTATTGAAGGAGATCAAGAACCTATGATTTCAGACTCGGATCACATGACGCTTTCTTTCCTTTGCTTTTCAAGCAATCCATTCGTTAAATCTATAGCGATTGGAACTACATTCTGTTCTTGGAACATCTAGGTCATCTTGGAGGAAGACTTGTAGGAGAGAGAAATCGGCTTGAAAAAGAGAGCTTTTACGGGAAAGCTTTTCCAAAGGAGTAGTCCATGGTTGTCGTAAGTAAGGTCTGGATTAAGGAACAGAGAAAAACCCTAAAAAAAAAACCTATAATAGGAAGATTTCCAAGTGAAGCCATCTTTCCAGCCTTTTTAGAGACTTGACATTTGGTCAATAAATAAGAATTTACGACAAGTCCGTTTTCATAAATAGTGGAATTCGAAAAGAAAAAATAAAAGGAGAGGGGACGAAGTCACTCGAGTAGCGCATAGTTTTCTCTAGAGACATCCGGGGATGGGAGGCCTCTGGATCCCGAAGTTGTAGCTCAGATGGCATTCGAGGCCCGTGGGGGAGTTAGCATACGAAGATTCCACCTATCCTATATAATATAGAAGGAGATAGGTGCGCACTTCTACTTAGATACGGATTTTCTAAACTAGTGACATGTTATTAATCAAACAGAAAATAGAGGAAGAGTGAGTGAGAGAAGTGGATTGCTTCTGCGCCCCTTGATCCCTTGGTAGAGCATACTAGAGATCTGATTCCCAAACAAAGTCTTGCCTCGACATCCTTTTCTACTCTTTTCTTTCAGATGTCTTTCTTTCCATCTTGCAAGCAGGGAAAGCGCGCATACGTTATTTTTGGAAAACAAGAGCACGAGGATTAGTGTCTATTTCTCCCGCCCGGGACTGTCCCTAAACTTAGACGAGCATGGAGGGCAATATGGAGCGTAGAAGTTCTAAAAGATTCGTTCCTCTTTCTTTCTATACAGAATTCAAAAATTTATAGAATCCACTAATTCCGTAGATAAAGATAATGGGGGCACGTGGAATCAAATGTAATTGAGAGAAAACAAAACTCTCCTTGTGCGTGTTGTGATCGATCAAGATCTTCTATAGTGAAACGGGTATTTGATTGGAAGCAGCAAAGGGATAGATGTAGGTCTCTCATTTCTACTAAGAGCACTCGATGTCTACGGTTTTTGACGAAGATTGAGACTGTCAATAAATAGAGTATATGAAAAGATTGCTAAGGAGTGGCGACAAGAGCCACAAAAAGATCGAACATAATAGATCATGTCATCATTACGCTTCGGCCGAAAGGTTTCCACTCGAAATCGGGTTGTCATGAAGGGGGATGTAGACCCGGCTATGAACTGAAAGAGGGCCTGGCTTTTCCTAATTGAATCGACTACTCTCTTAGTCGGAACATGCTGCAGATAATTGAACTAAAGAACCCCTTCTGTCTTGCTCCTCGTCATAGAATCCAGTAGGGCATGAGTCAAGATATCCATATCAATAATAATAAGAGTAGGTCATGTCTCATATAAAAAAAAGGAATCTGTTAGAAGAAAACCAGACCTATATAGCACATCTACGAAAAGTTGGAATTTCCATTCTGATCCTTTAACATCATACATAACATTAGTCTTATGTTTACCACAAGGAGGTCGCGGAGAAAATGGAAAGAAGGCATTTCGAAAAACATGGTCAAGTGAGTTCCCGAGTAAATAGTTAATGCTTTATACTTGTGCTGTTCGGTCTTTCCTTACTTTACGTGGGCATGCGAGGGTAACTGAACTGTGTGAATCAAATTGCTGCAAATGGTTTGCTGAATCTTCGACAATCTAATATCTAATATAAGAAGCACGGAAGACGTTAGAGGCCCCTTAACTTTCTGCAAAAGCACTTAAATACGAGTCAGAAAAAGGCCAAAGAAATACTATCTCGGAATGGTTTTGACCTTCCATTATAATCTCTACTCTAAGTACGTTCTTCTAATGAAGATCTGGGTGAGGAACTGAACTACCGAAGCGACTTTATTCTATTTTTTAACCTAAACCGCCTGCCCCACAAGGGAAAGCCTCGTCTAAGATTTCGAGGTGGGGAAAGGCTAAGAGAGCAATGTCCCGTCGAAGTAAAAAGGGCAAGAAGAAGTTCGTAACGAATTGTCCAAGCTCGCAGTAGGGGATAGTTCAAAACTAGTTGAAGAAGAGATGACGCGCCCCTACCAATCTGTGGGCACTAAAGAAAGGCGTGCCTTACCTACAGCGCCTAAGTGTGTACAGTATTCATAGTCGATTCGGCCAGTCTTTTTATGTAGTTCTGTGGCTTGGACTTAATGTCTCAGTAAAAAGAAAAAGTTGGATGTGGGTTCGAATCCGATTCACTAGATGGAAGGACCGTCAAAGAGCTATTCCAGAGGGTAACCCTTGAGTTTGCAAGCCAGAACACATTGCCTCAGAATAAGAGGAAAGGGAGGGGAAGAAAGTATTGTCTTGTGCATCCGTACGGAAATGGGGTGGGATCTCCACCCTAAAGATGAAGGAAAAGGGCCTTGCTACAGCCTTTCCTACCGCTTTCCAGGAAACGGAGATCTGGGTCAGAAAATACAAATTCTTTCTTCGATTCGACTGAGTGAACGGAAGGCATTTCAGAACCTTTTCCAGACCTATTTTCTATTACGTAATTTCGATGTCTTTCTTTCACTTGAGTGGAAGCGCAGCTCTGCTAGTGCTAAAATCGAATGATTAGTCTAGTAGGAGTTCGTCCCTTAGCCCATATGTCAAAGAAGTCCCTTTTCGTGGATCTTCTATTTGCGCTTTATTTCGGGTTTCAAACGACTGGAAGTGTAGGTATGAATGTTGTCCTGATCGAATCTTTTACAAAGATAAAGTGAGTTGTGTAAAATGAGTTGCTCTCACTCAGTGTAGATAGATGAGCTAGTTCAGTCGGGAACTTTGCTGGTAGGCATCTTCCCTTTTCGCCAGTGAAAGATCGGTAGGATGTAGCTAGGCTGCACGTTCGCCTTCCTCCTTCTATCTGATGCTATTGTAAAAGTTATTGTCTATTGATTTCCTACCACTTTCTAGGAAATCTTTGGTTAGGGGTGAAAGAATTTCCATTGTTTTGTGCAATTGATCTGCTCATAGCTTCGTGCTTTGTGTAAGGAGAATGTCTTGACTCATTATATACGCAATTTCATCGTGCAGTTGCTCTACTCTCATAATCCGTTACTGAACGATCTTCCTTTCTGCCTTCCATTAAACAGGTCGCTAGCCTAGCATGCATGTGTCAAATAAAATGAAAAACCTTGGTTTCTCGGAGTAGGTCTTGCATAGCCTAACCCCATAAATAACTCCTAGAAGTTAGCAACCAGCCCACAACTAATAGCCCCAGTGGATAAAACGGAGGTGTCTGTAGGACGCCGGAAGGGTTCGTCTTTCAGAACCCGGGGTGAATCTTCTTCGATTGTACCAGTATACCTGGCAAGATCCCAGGGCTTTTAACGGAGCAGTACTCGCTTCTGATCTTTAAGACTTTTCATTTGGAAACTCATTTTTCTTATGGATCATCGATCTTTTTTCTTCTTTTTCTTCGATTGATCGAAATCATAAATTGGTGTTCCGTGTACCAAAGCGTGTCTCAGTTAGAAAATTTTTTCAAATGAAAAAGGGACTATATAAGGGCAAAGCTGCTTCTTCGTTCTCTCTTTTTTTGCTGCCATCTCTTCGTTGTTTCTTATCGATTCTCTATCTGCTCTCTATCTGCTGAGAAGTCCTAGGTTCTTTTTCCTTTCTTCTTGTGCTCCTTAGCATGGGAGATTCCAGAAATTCCTTGTAAGGACGCTCTAAGGCGTTCTTTTCTTGTTTCTGGCCAAGCGCTCCTTCTTTGATTTGCAGACCCCTTAAGTGCGGTAGAGTTTGCCCAGTGGACTTAGTCGAAGAGGTTGGCTCTGAATTGGACACGCAATTCTTCATTGGCCGAAAGAATAGAATCGGCTCTACTGTCCAAGGAGGGTAGTCTCTTTCTTTTTTGCTTTTCATCCCTCCCATCCTTAAGTGGGGTCGGGTCCGTCTATCTGTTGTCCCCTTTCTTTGTTGTTTGCCGGGATTGGATTGTTGTAGAGAAAGGAATGGATAAGAAGGTAAGAGAAGGTGATTCTCATTCGTTACTTAGAATAAGGGAATTTCCGATGAGGCTATAAGATTCAGCATGAACTGGAAGAGAAAGATTGGAGCTCTCTCTTGTCAGTTTTCTCATCGCCTTTCTAATTCTAATTGCGTATATAGAGTACTTCGAAGTCCTGATGATTCAAAGATATCTGATTGCTTCGTTGTCTTGGATCAGGGAGGGAGTGCATGCCCCAGCCTAAGTCAGACTTCGCCCGATGGTCTTATGAATCAATCCAATGCCTCTGTGAGAACTTCGTCCGAGCATGAATCTTACTGCAAGAGACTAAGCTCCCATTTCCGTATGCAAATTCTGCAATTAGGCTCTGAAAGAAGGAAGGCTCTGACAAGACCTAACAAAACAGACTTGTGGTAATCCCTGATTAGATTCTCGTAGAATAATAGGTCTTAGAAAATGACTTCACTTCAAAGATGCCGATGCTGCGAGGCGAGGAAGAAATTTGTCTGGTTTTTCGGTAAACTCATTCCCCTTATGAGAAAGAAAGCCCAATTTGCCTATCGAGACCAAGACTGTTTACAACTCGTACCAAGGCACTGAACGGTCGGAGATTGCAGGCCCTGTCGCCCCTAATCGACTCTCTTTTCGTGTTCCTTACTCCATGGTACGAAAAAGAGAAGTCATCCCTTTCGATTGCTAGGTGAATTGCTTAGTTCGTAGTGCTTCCTTGGGCCGGCGGAAATAGCTTAATGGTAGAGCACAGCCTTGCCAAGGCTGACGTTGAGGGTTCGAGTCCCTCCTTCCGCTCCTAGAGAAGTCCTAATGAGTTCCATAATAAGCCCCAAGCCAAGTGAGAAAGGGATGCAAGGAAAAAGGTCAATCCTTCTTTCTTCTTTGTATAGGCTTCGAAACGAAATAGATCTGATGACTAATAGGAGCCGAAGGAGAAACTAGTCCTAACAAGTAGTTGCTGGCTTTTCGTTGTTGTCTTATACTCGTTTCCAGAATGGAGTTCGATTCAATAGCGCGCTTCGCTTTTTCAACATTTTCCAATATATCCCATACATCTTAAGCAGAGAGGGATGAGAGAAGTCTATTAAGGAAAAGTAGGGGCTAACACTAGTTAGCTAACTAGCCCTTTCTCGGACTAGTCAAGAAAGTACTATACTATATTGTAGCGCAGTGTACTAGTCAATAGTCAAAACGAATTGAGATGATTAAGGATAGAGATGGAGTTTCTTTGGGATAGTTTGCTGTTAATCTGGGATAGACGCCCGCTCTTGTCTGCTTCGCCGGGGAAAATGATAGGAATCCTATCGAGTCGAGAAAGCAGAAGCATCGTAGCTCGATCCAATCCTCCCCGGCCTCTCAACCAACACATGATAGGAAAGCTGCCGGCATAGAGAAGAGATCTAAAGTCTAGGTCCTCTGATCCCCCTATCTTGAATTGCAATGGGTCAAGAGAGCGTCCCACATTGGATTTCCTTCGAATCCCCAGAGATGAAATTCCAGAACCTAAATGGAGAGCTCCGTGATTGAAAAAAAAAGGGAAGGTGCACGATGGATAGACCATTCTCCCCTATCCGTTTCTTGATCCCCCATTCGACACAAATTCCTTGTTACTAATTCATTCAAGGTCTCTCCATTTCTTTGATCTTATTAGCGCAGGTCTTCCGATGAAAGTAGCAGTCGAGTAGAGAAATTAGGGCTAGGCACCGGGAGGGCTTTCAGGGACTGGATTCTAAAGCTAGAGGAAATGGGAAGGTTTGTCCATCAGGCTCTCGAAATGGAAGTCAATCAACAAGTTAGGTTCCATGCAATTGCTGTATAGTAAAGGATCCGAAGGTTCTAAAATAGCTCGAGCAACAAGTTGGGGGATTCTCAACTATTTCGACGGAAAGGAGAGAGGGAATGGACAAAACCAAAGATGCATGGAGATTTTGAACTAGCTAGGGCTTTTGAATCAAAGCAAGGGTATCTGGTATGTTGAGGGAATAGTAGATCATGGAAGAGTCAGGTCAGTCAACTTCTATTGGGACTTCTATGGATTCTGAATTCGCCTATAGGAACTCCTAACAGTCCACTTGTTTGTGGAAAAGAAAGGGCCTATAGATATGCAAGAAATGCAAACCAGATCGACCAAGAAATTATAGAAATAGGGGTGAATTCGCCTCATTAGTGATCCCTGCCACTCGGTCTGAAGATGACCATAAGGAATTGGTTGATTGGAAAGCTCGGGCAGGAGTAGGACATTTCATAGCCATACAAATTTTTCTTATCCGCCGGAATTCTGTCAACATTTTGGAATCAACAACAGGTAGGGTTCATTCTCTCTTTTTCTTTTTCGGAAGAAGAGAGAGGAAGGCTATGGGGTCTATTCCATCGCGTTTCACCTTCTCCTTGCCTAATCCTTGATCCCCTGCTTGGAAATGAAACATTGGATAGGAATGCTTCGAGCAGAAAGGAATTCAGGGAACATTTCTTTTACACCGCTGGTTCTTGAAAGCTATCCATTCATGCTCCCATATTGATTCTCCCTTGTGCATCGGTTCTTCATCAGATGATCAGCCCATGCCAATTCTCTTTTCTTTATTGGCGCCCAATAGCAATAGGGAATTCGATGGAGTCGAAAGCCTACCAAGGCATAAAATAAAGGTGGAGATTCGAGCGAGAGCTCAAGGGGGAGGAAAAAAATGTCTTGATCAAAAAAAAAGCTCCACTGTTCTGAATAGTGAGAAAAACGTTTCTAAATTCGATCCAATCGATCGAGAATGTCATCATCTATTAGCTATTAGGTGAGTTCCCCTCTACTTGGCTGGGCGTCCTTGTCGCAGAACCTTTCTCTAGTCTCCAAATCCCAGTCATTGAGCAAATCGGGGCGAATCCAATTCGCCAATGAAAATAGATCGTATTCAAAAGAAAAAACTAGAAAAGGCGGAAGAGTCACTAAAACAAGCAAGAAAGCTATAGGTAGCAAGAAGGTTCAGATTGGAAAGAAGTCCATCTCTAGGTGTATCCACAGGATTGTTGAATCTAAGCCTTTTTCTTATGATCGTATTAGCCTGCGCTTTCGGACAGGTAGTAATTCCCTCCCTTTTTTATGGAAATAAAGGGTACAACAATCTGCATTTTTTCTATTCTATTTTTCTTTCTTTATGAAAGACTTGCTACGTAATTTCAGTGAACTATTGATCGATAGCGCTGACACGAAGCGCCAAGGCAACGAGTTCTTAAGAGTATAAAGTAAGGTCAGAGAAGCCTTTCTTAGCCCAAGAGCACAGAGAGCCTTTCTATTAGAGTCGCCAGTTTGTTCTAGGCGGTCCTAATCTAAGCGAATCACATAAATAAAGATAACTTTGCTGCTTACTTGCTGTATCCACACGTCCTTGTTGCAGGGCTATGCCTACGGCTTCCCCCTACTCTTCCTTCCGTACAGACCTATGGAGTATAGCCAAGTGGTAAGGCATCGGTTTTTGGTATCGACATGCAAAGGTTCGAATCCTTTTACTCCAGATCTATGCGAAGAGTTCAACTACCCTAATTACAACTACAGGGTCATGGTAGATTAGAAAGATTGTCTTCTTTCCTTCTATGGAATCTCTTTTCTCTCTACTCCTCGATCAAACTTCCCCAGGCCCTATGCAATGGGGGCTCACCTATCGTATGCTTCTTCTGCATCCACGGATTACCGTTCTACCACATCGGTTTACCCTGGCGTATACTTCTTTTCTTCAGAAGGAACTTCATCATTATGCATTGATCTTTTTATAGAAATATTTTTGAGCTTCTCCTTCGCGCGCAGGTCACTACTATATCCTATTTATTGCCCCCAGGCTAAACTGTTAGGCAGGCATAGGCCAGTATTTCTCTAACTTTTATGTTAAGGCATGGGCCCCAAGACCACTAAAAGTACTTTCCTCACCTTCCACAACCACACAAACTGTGCTTTCTCGTCGTAGCTGAGCTCTGGAATGACGTTTTCACCTAGAAAAACGGATGAAAATAGAGACAATGGGGTGAGCCCCGGCTTCTTTTGCGAATTGATGGTCCACAGATCCTGTTGAAAGTGCTTCTGCCAGGGATGAAGATTCTGTTAATGAAGACTCTATTGAGGGGCACTGGGTTTGCCAATCGTTGAAAACTAGCCTTCCTAATAAAGAGCTATGTTCCGAGCAATCGAAAACGTTTTGTAGTTATGATCATCTGAATCAAAGGAAATCACGATTGGAATCAATAATCAATAGAAATAGGTATTAGCACGTCTTAACTATCTTGTGACCCTCGACTTACACACTTCCTCTATAGATAGGAAAGAAAACCCGTAGGCTAATGCCTGGTCGTCCAAACCCATAGTCTTAGCTAGACGCGATCACCAATCCTGTGTCACCAATTCTGGCAAAGAAAGAAGTACGTTCTGTTCTATAAAACAGAGATTGTAGGTGTTCAACTCGACAATTCATTTGAAGGAAAGGGTCAGCCAACCCATCTCTAGAAAGAAAAGAGGCACCAAAAGGTAAATAATGCTAAGTTTCCCTAGATCAATAACCATGTCCGTGCCATGATTTCCTTATCTACGCTTGTTTGCTTTGAACTAACACAGCAGTATATTTTTGAAGCCCGCGGGCGGGTGTGATATCCTTCGTAAAGCTAGGCTCGCTTTTCCAAAAGAAATTCTTAATATTAATTGAAGCAAAGGAATAGTGCTATGGATTGGTCCAACCTCTTTTGATCTCTCAACTCGTAGTCATTGATCTCAGCTCATGTGGTTCATCGCCTGTAAAACAAAGAAATAAAGGGGTTAGAGGGGGATAAGTTGTGCCTCACCGACATGGAAATAACGCCCTGCCTACTTTGAGGAAAAGAAACATGCATAGAGAGATTGCAACAAATACGCCCGTGCTAAAAGGAGATTTGCTTCATAAAGATCTGCTGGAAGCCCTTGTTTTCAATACTTTTGTGCAAGTGAAACAATCAAAAGCTGCAGCAGTAGACGTAGGCTGATGCATATAATGAGTCATACTCTCGGGACCACTTCCTTCCAAAAAGATTTTTACCTCACGAAAAGCTCAAGAACCAGGTCCAGACTTCGAAATGGAATAAACTACAGTTGTTTGGCTCAAAGGCGCGGGAGACATCCCTATATTTTATATGTTAATTCAAAATGAAAACTGTCTGATAAAGAAGGAACCCGTTGAATCCACCACTGAGTGTCGTTCCTTAACACGTTTTATTGCCGCTCATGAACAAGATTATGAAGGCGTGCCCGTGCTGAATGAAATAACACTACCTGTAAATGTGCCTAACCGCTGCTTTCGCATACTTGCCTTCCCCGGTGAGAGCCCACCTTCATCAAAATATGAAGTCGAGGGTAGGAAAATAGGAGTACTCACCCCTTTGTTTTGAATCTGCTTAGCTTCCTTTCCTTTATAAAAGTCCCTAACAAAACTTTGTTATAATAGGATTCACGAGGAACGGTCTCATGGGGTGAGTAATGCCTGGCCTAGGATGGAAAGCATACAATGAGGGGTTTTCACTCTATTTGAGTGTGAAGCTATGTGGACAGCCACATTCCTCTCCATTCGATAGATGTTTTACGTCCAGATCGCTGTTTTAAGCTTTAGATGTATCTCCATCCGCAGAGCACTCCGGACCTAGTTCACAAGTTCATTTTCTTAGCAAATAACCAAAATAATGGATTGATGTTAGCACGGAGGGTTCACCAGATCTATCCTCTACTGTTTTTGTGTACGATGACATAGCTCCTAGCTCTAAATGCTTGGGTAAGGAGAATTTGCCAAGGAAAATAAATATGTAGATACACGGGTAGATGCAAACGGGAGCTCAGGCTCTGGCCTAACAGCTACATAAAACAAAGGTACTCGACTCCTGCCATTTGAAGATTTCAATGATTGTTACCATGTTTCTGGGTCTGATAAAGATGTTGATTCCGAATCTGATGAGTCATCCGGCAGCCTTACCTTTCTTATGCCTTGCTTTGGTCGCCCTATTATAAAATCAATTCGTATAACGAAGAAAGATCTCGAATCGTTCACCAAAAAGACTTCCCTGCAACGCCACCGCTTGTGCAAGGTTGTTAAACCTTTAGATCTTTATTTATGTATGTGTGACAGAGGGGGCTGGTTCTTCCAAGATTGACTCCAATCTCATGCATGGTTGGATAGCCAGAGCAAAAAAAAAAAACAACGCGATCGTGATACTATTGTATTTTTCACTCCAGCTTCGGTGCCTTAGATGGCACCCCCTAAATGAATCTTGAAAAGAGCAATGCAAAAAGCGTCTTTCTTCTTTTGGCTCTTTCGATCCCTTGTAACTCTGTATATGTCATTTTTCGGTATCTAAGGGTTCTTCATTCTGTATTCGCCTCGGAATAGCTTCTCCCTTTCTTTTTCGTATGCATAGTTAGGGTCCAATATGGGGCTAATATTAGTCTCCGGCCTTACTCATTCATAGGATAGGAATTGTCTTGTCACTCTCATCACTCAAGTTTATTCATTGGGGAAGGATAAATAGGGTTCCCCTAGTCAATTCGAGAGGCCCATATGTGGTACTGTTCGGAAGACAGAATCTCGCTATACCCGCCCCAAACCAAATGTCAACGATCAACCGTAAGGCATTGGTCTTTTGAACTTGATCCCCCCCTCTTGGTTGGGAGTGCACCAGGAGTTGGGAATACCTCAATGAATCCATTTTGACTAAAGTCGAATTTTCATTTTATGTTGTTGGTGAGCCATGGCTAAGAAGCTTCCAGCGTTTATTCGTGTGATTCTAGGAATCCAATGGTTCAAGCAAAACGAAATAGAGAAACTGACGTGAAGCCTGCTAGACGTCAGGAGAGACATTTCTGAAGAAGAAATAGAATATGAGGAAAAATACGACTGAAAGGAAGAGAACTTGCGGTTATTCTATTTTTTTTTCAATCAAACGCGCCCGTTAGGGGACGACACAAGAGCTAGCAGTGCAGAAGGGGAATTGGTTTGACAGAATTAGAGTGAAGATGGCCTTCAGCCAGAATAAGAGATTCCCCACACCCGGCTAGAGGAAAGTCTATTCTTTTGGATGTGGTCTTCTTTTTTTACTAAATTCGACTCTCTCTTTCGGATAACTCCTTTTCTTCTTTACATCAATTAGCTTAGGATGTTGGAATAGACTTCCTTTCGTATATCTTGAGAACTGCTTATTCCATTTTAGAAAGGGAAATGAAACGCTTACATAAGCTTCCTTAGGAGTCAATGGAATCTTTCAAATATCGATGAGACATCTAATTCAACTTAATTCCAGTAGTAAGCCCTGTTGCCAACCCAAGTACCGGAGATTGTTATTTTCACAAGAAATCTCACGGGATTCCTTAAAGTAAAGGAATAGGGGTGTATCTAATGAGTAGGAAGGGGGCCTAGAATTGGAGATACCATTGTTTCTGGTACAGAAGTTCCTATAAATAGGGGAGCGGGAAATGCCCTACCTTTGAGTGTGGTTTGAACTATTGATTTACGTAATTGGAAGTAACCAATTAGGTTTACGACGAAACCTAGCAATCGATCACTGATCCAATTTGAGTACCTCTACATGATAGACCTCAACAGAAAACGGAAGAGTAACGGTGGCAAGTGATTGAGTTCAGTAGTTCCTCATATTAAATTATTGACTCTAGAGACATAGTAATATGGAGAAGACAAAATTGTTTCAAGCACCGACAGAACCGGAAGCGCCCCTTCTTTCAAAGAGAAGAGGACGAGCTTTGACTTCTCGTCTTCTACTTGTCGTTGGATGATGCTGAATCGATAACGTTGGTTTCGTCGATGGTTTCCTATCTTTTCAAAGAATCGAATGGTAGGCAGCCCTCGGCCGGCTAGTACAGAGTTAACCTATGCTGAGCGGATTCCCCCAATACCTTCTCATTTCATGGAGGCCATGGACCTTCTTCTCCGTACCTTTGACCTACTTATGATAGCATTGCTCTTGCGTCTTCCCTGCGATCATTAAAGGCGTACAGACTAGCTTCCGTTGTATTGAGTAATGTGCTGCTGTTTGACTATCCCTTTTCGATCGGGTAAGCGAAGAATAGGTGGTTCATGGGTGCTCCACACCCACGTCTAAGAAGTAGGAACTATCAAGCAAGTAAGATAACTCGGTAAAGGCCTTACTCAATTCCTGCCCATACTTCTATTCCTCAAGTCACGCAGCTACATAAACAACGTATTAACTAAGGCATACTACTCATTGATTTGCCCCTTGGGATCGAAACGACCTATTGGTCATCGCCTACATAGCCTTCTTCCCTTAGTCTGGGAGGTAGGTCTCAGATCACTGTAGTTCGAGCCCTTTTTTTAAAGCAGTTCCTGTACTTGACTTGGAATTCATTCAAGCTAATAAAGTAGTCTGCTTGAAGGGGCCCGCTTACCCACTCCCCCTTCCCCCCTCTATTTAGGGGGCCTCGTCTGAAACTAGATCTATTAGCTGAATCAGACTACATACAACAATCCTACAATCGAAGACGTATTCGAACAATAAAAAACCTTATTCTCTTGTTATATTTTCTATTATATTATAAAATAGAAAAAAACTCTAAAATACAAAAAGAATCAAAAGGCCATCATTAATGCGAATAGGGCAATGGCCTCGGTCAAAGCGAATCCTAAGATAGCATACCCGAATAATTGTTTAGCTAATGATGGATTAGCTCGAGGAGTACTAAAAAGGGTGCTAAGGACAGTGGGACTCCTGCGAGGAATTAGAAGAAAAACCCCCCATCCACGAATTAGGAAAAATAGGATTGCCAGATCTCCAACTCCTCGTATAAGCTTAAAGGACCTTGTCCAGATCTCGGATAAGTACACCACCAATTAAACCAACAATAAAATTCTCTATTCACCATCGTCTTTAAACAAATTGCAAGAAAATTTGGATCCGCTTGATTCTTGTTGAAGGCGATGGATATAGCCTCCTTGAATGATATCATGAAAAAAGTCGTATTGCACATTAATGAGAAATTTATTCGAATTGCCTATCCAATAGATCGCCTGCGGATCTGAAACCTCGCCAGGAATATGAGAATAGTTGAATGAAAGAAAATCCTGGGGTTCTGCACTTCCTTGCAAAATCTCGGATTCCGCATATAAGGGCCTAATATCTAGTACTCGTGGACACAAAGAATCGGCAGGACAAGGAAGGAGGTGATTAAATCGTTGAGGCATAATTGTGATTACCAAGAAATGATTCCCTCCAGACAGAACTAGATCCTGTACGAGTAGTGAAAAAGGAAAGGAGAGCTGCGGCTGATTGTTGACCAACAGACAGTATGGGAAAAGCGGATTCTATTAATTAGGCTTAAGTCATCGTCCGAATAGGGGCAGGTTCGTTCTTTTTTTGGCTTAAGCTCTCCGGTTTAGGCGGCGATGAATTGATTGGATACCCGAGAACCATAATCCTTCCTAGGAACAGCTTCCACGACGATAGATAGGGGTCAGCTTTGGCATTAATGCCCCCTACCCTCCAAACAGTATGGGAACCTTTCAGGTCGTACTGCTCACACTCCTAGATCCTCATGTCACCTCCTCATTCTATAGCAAGCACCTCTCTAATCGTTGAGAAAGAAATAGAAGGCTTTTCTTCCGCCTCAGAGCTAGTCGACAATAGCAGAGCTTTTTTTTCCATACAGATAGGGTCGATCGAAATGGATTGGGGATCTCTATTTCCTATCCTGTTCATCCCTTCAACATGGTAGGGTTTTGGGGAGTAGTGAGAAAGAAAGAGAGAGAAAGGACTCCCTTCTTTCTGGCATAGCCTTTGTGCTCCATAGCCTATTCATTGACTTCAGTCCCTTTCACTTTAGATTCCAAATGGAAAAGGAAATTCGTAAGAACTGCTAGCCATTGACCTTTCACCCGGTTTTTCTTCTTCTTCGCTGTCCATTCCCTCTCTATCTATCTAACTCTTTCTATACGGATTTCTTTTTCTTCGCTTGCTTCCTTTCATTCCCTCTCCTAACCAATGGAGTCTTGCGAACTTCTATGTTCTTTCGTCAAAACTCTCTCATTCGTATCCTCTCCCCTTTCCTTTGAGTCGAGTTGTTTGCACTTCTGATCTTTTCACCATATGCTCTCGAGTTCTATTCCATGAATCCTGGGTTGGGTGACTTTTCTCCCTTTGTTGCAAGTAGGGTCTTCGATGAGTCAGACTAAGCTATGATTCCCAGATAGGAAGAAAGAGCATTCGCCACTTCAAGCTAGTCACTAGAACTCTCTCCAACCTTAGATCTTCGTGACCCAGGGGAGAAGCTTGGCTTATGGAACTCTTAAGTCATTTGTCCTACCTCCTCTACTGTTCGTACCAAGGATACGAAGTAGAGGCAGTGTCAATAGAGCAGCGGATTCTTCCTTGTAACCAGACGTGAACAACTTCGCGGAGATTCCACAAAGACTAGCTTAGGCTCTACCAGGGAAATTCCACCCCGGAAACCTAATGAGAAAGAGTGCACGAGACTAATGGCATACTTCACTTTCGACTTTTGAAAAGAGACCTTGGGTCGCTTTCGCTCGGATGAAAGTGAACAAGAAAAGCTTCGTTCTTTGAAGTTTAGCTGGGTCCGATATGGCTAGGCTATTAAGTCAGAGATGGGCCTTTCGGGATCCAAATGGGCCTATCGCTAGACTATTCTTGGTGAGTGGACTACCCGAGCCTGAAGGAAAAAGAGCAAGCAGCAGAAGACATCACATCGCTTTCTTCCTGCAGGCTACCATTCACTTAAGATGCTAGCACGCCTAACCACTTTCTTTCGAAAAGACTAATCCGCCTCTGGCTTCGACCCCTACAAAAGAGCCAGTTCTCTCCCTTTTGACCTTGCTGCTCGTACCCTAGGCTCTGACAAGACCACTGGTTCAAAGTACTACCACATTTTGCAATAGCTAGGCGTTCGTGAAAAGAGTCATTCTGCTGAAGGGGGTCCGAAGGTTCTAAAATCTCTCGAGCATCGCGAGAGAAGAGAGAATAGGATAGTACGTGAAAGAACTCGACTAAGAATGGGAGAGGAAGGAGATGGAGAAAGGAATGGAAGAAGTCGATGGAAAAGAGAGGATAGGACGGAAGAGAGGGGTGACTAGCCTTGAGAGTCTGATCTTGGACTGGCCCCCTTCGCATGACAACGAAGTCTGTGATACTATAAGACCTCTAAACTCCTCCCTCAGGGACGTGCTTTTCCCATGGGGACGGGCTATCCCCGACTTTCATAGGTCCTTGGTTCGACCGCCTAATGAGAATGGAAGTCCTTGCGCGAGCGTCTCATCTGCTCTGTATGGAATGTCCCGTGGTTACTCGAGTGCCAGCCGCAGAGAGGAATGCCATCTACTAGGGCGCTATTGACTACTAACCACTCGATTGCCGGCCGCTCGGGCTCCGCGTTTCAAGTTCGTTATCCTAACCGTCTTCTCTCCAATCGAGGTCAATGGAATCGACCCTATCCTGTTGGTGTCAAGGTCGATTCCATTGACCTCTCCTCCACCGGGAGCCTGGCCCTTTTCTTCTCTCAACTCCACTGCCTTGCTCCTCGGTTCCATACTGCTCCAGCCCTTCGCTGTAATAGCTTGCTTATCGGTCGCATCCTGGGGTGATGCGTCTGAGCCAGAGTAGACTCAGCAGTCGGCCTATGTTTCCGGGCGCACGCATAAAGGCATGATTTGTTCCACAAATCTCACTGCACTGACCATAGTAAACTCCCTCTCGTTGGACCAAAATAGAGGTCTGATTTAAACGCCCAGGTACAACATCACATTTCACACCTAGGGAGGGGACAGCCCAACTATGAAGGACATCGGCCGATGTCACAATCATACGTAGATGAGTCTTTTCTGGTACAACCACTCTATTGTCCACTTCTAATAAGCATAATTGACCTATTTCTAGATCATCTTCTGGAATCGTATAACTGGCAAAAGTCAGTGACTGTTCATCCGAACTATTATAGTCGGAATATTCATAAGTCCAATACCATTGATGTCCAATTGCTTTGATAGTAATGGCTGGATCCACTACTACCTCGTCCATGGAATATAAAAGAGCAAATGATGGTATAGCAATGAACATCAAGATAATAGATGGAAATAGGGTCCACAGAATTTCGATACTAGTGCCATGAACAATCCTTTGTGGAATGGGGTTCTTTTGATAGTGGAAATGCCATAAAGCACGAACCAAGATCCATGATACGAAAACGAAAATCAGAATCAAAAAGAAAAAGATATCGTGATGTAAGTCGATAATTCCTTGCATCATAGGGGTAGCCGCGTCTTGAGATCCTAATTGCCACGGTTCTGCTGCATCACAAGGAGAAATGGTGACGAATAGAAATAGAAAATGTAGAATCGCCATTGTCTTTGGTCTATTACTATAGTTATTCTGCTCTCCCCAAAATGGAGAAAGACTTAGTGTATTCGGATTCGAAAGGGAAAGTTTGACCTTGGTCCAACCAAGAAAGGCCTGGGATGGGATAAAGAAAAGAATGCACTTCCAATGTGTCATTCTTCTATTACGTGATTTCGAAAGGCTCTTTTTGAGCTGTCACTCTGTTGAGATAGGTCTTTGACAGGCCTTCTCTCTAGTGAATCGGATTCGAACCCTTATCAAGCAAGTGATTGGACTGCTTTTTGTTTCGAGTGACTTCCCCCACTTGCTTGGGAACTAAAGCATCCTCTCTGGGACTCTGCCTTTCCTATTCAAAACTTTTCTCTTATTCACTTAAGACTGACTGCAATAAAGGTCACTCTCTCTTCTTTCTCATGAACTCAGGATATATTATTATACGTATGGATAGGATAGGCTCTCATATAAAATGATTTGCATGTAGTGTGCAAGGTCTAAGGCCAAAGGGATGTTACCGAGCTCCTCTTTTGATTGGGTCATTGAAATGCATTTCCTTTAGATCTTTTCTTCTTTGCTCTAACTCTTCTGAATAACTCTTGGACACAGGGGCATTCTATTACCATAACAGGCCCACGATAGGAAACGATGGAATAGTAGCTCACCTATAGCGCGTGCCTTAGAATTCCGTGTGAGAGCTCTTACATGGATAGCTCATCAGCGTCTGACTGACCCTGGATGTGGATCATTCAAAGCACATTAATATGGCCTACTCTTACTCGTAAAACCAGGGAAACCCTTCCCGCAGGAGGATAGATAGCCCTGAGTCTCCTACCTGGTCAAGCTTGTTAGGAATCAAAAGTAGACGAAATAGTAAATAAAAGCTTTTTTTTCTTTATAAATTCATGAACATTTGATAGTTAACTACATAGAAGGTGGAAGGGTTTCTTCTGTAGGGTTCGGTCCGAAAATGACGATTGGTATAGGCTCTACTACTAACTAAGAGGGACGGTAAGCAGCGCTATTGCATAGAGCAATGGTTTCCTTATTCTCTTCCCATCGTTAGTCTCTCGCTCGGATCCTTCTATTCGCTCCTTGTTTTTTGAGGGAGAATGTCCTAACGAAGAGAACTCCTTGTTCCACTTCTGTCCTTGTTTCAGTAGATAGCTCCTCCTGTGACTTGTGATTGGTCGGTGGTCGATTCCATTGGACAGACCCGTAAACAAAGGATTCTGCAATATTCTATACGTATTTCATTTCGTCTTTTTCCTATTCTATTCGATATCAGAACCAACGAAGGAAGGGGATAGGAATGTAGATTGGTTCATTCTTGGTCTCTAGGGCTTTCTTGTTCTCTATCTTTGATCCTTTCCATGGGAAGTGGTAAACTGATCTACTTCGTAAATTCTGCGATCCCTCCTTTCCATTGCTGCTCCCATTCCAACAATCCAACTAGCTGACTGCCTATTCTTTTCTTTAAGTCAGTCCGAGAATGATTCTCTGTTCTTTCTCTGCTTCAATACCATTTCGATGAGATACCCTGAACACCTCAGCGACCGGATCGAGACTTACTACACAGAAGATCTCCCTTTTTGATCTTCTAAAAGTCTGTCCTAAAGCCGGGACATTTAGATTCAATTGGTTCTATTTGGTTCTATTGTCTTATTAGCCATTCCTTCTCTTTTCATCGATCCTTCACTTATGTGATTTCGATATGTTGACCATCTGGAAAAGGAGACAGAGATTCCGCGATCCCTGCACTTACGCCTATGCGCTGGTAGTCCAAGCGCTCGTTATCCTACGATCCTATTGGTGTGATTGGTTTGGTTCACCGGACCCTTTTTCAGACAACCTTCTTGCAAGCAAAGATCTCTATTTGCAATCTGATTTCACTCTCTAACTAATGGGACTCGTCGATGGCTTCGATTTGCAAGACTGAGTGTAGCTGCAATCCCATTATCTGGACTCTATTTCCTACTTGGAAACCTATGAAAAGAATGCTTCGCTGTGCTGCTGTAATCTGCTCTTCTTTCTAGGCTGAAACTTCCAAGGGGGACAACTCATCTCGCTCATTCGCCCAAGAAGGTCTCATTTCTCTCCTCATTTGCAGTGGAATGGATTGGCTATATTCGCCGTCTTTTCCAATCTACCTTCTAACTATTGGATTATGATCTTCTACAAAAAATACTCAAAATACAAGAAAGCGATCCGTTCCCAACTATTCCATAGTTGGTGCCTCGGTGCCCTTCTTTTTCGGTAAGCCTGCCTCATTCATCTTGCTCCGCCTTTCAAATAATGGGGTTGCTGCTCAAGCATCTAAAACCCGATGCAATAAGATGTGATTCTTGGATCCAAGATTGGAACTTCTCTTGATGTAGGTGGAAGCTTGCTTTCGCTAAATAGCATTTAGCCCCTTCGGTAGTGACTCATAGTCCTTCTTTGAATCTTGAAGGTTTGATGTTTTATCGGCGTAAGCCCCCTACGACATCATGAGCTGCCGACAGTCATGCACTCTCTATCGTTTAGGAGCTAGCACTAACTAGCAGGGGCTCCCCTAGCTTACGCCTATTAGTGTCAGTGTAGTTTAGGCCTAGCGGTATGGCTTCCCTAAGACCCGTGCCTGGTCACTACGCCCTTGAGTTAGCCCTTCCTCCCCCAGTAATAGAGCTATCGAGTTCTTATAAGAGACAGTTGTCTCGCGCCTATAGGTTCTACCTATGATGTGGGTTTGGGGAGATAGCTTCTTCCTTCCTATGTAGATTCGAGTCGATTGCAAAAGGCCTCTTTTTTGACTTTCTATTATATACGAAGCATGTTGATGGATCAAAGATGGGTTACTCGAATGAAAATCCAATTATGAGTAAGATCATCCAATCAAAGAATTCTAGAGGGAAGAAGTAGCTGTTCTTCCTGGTATTCTTTAATTCACTAGCCTTCTTTCGTCTTTCCTTGATCAACCATTTACATAGATAGAGAGAGTACCATTCAGCAATAGAAATTCCAATGATCTGTCTATCGAATTGAAGCACCCCAACCAAGAGCAGTGGAATATAGTATAGCCCAGCCTCACCCCTATCTTGAAAGAGAAAAAAGGTACGTACTCAAAGCAACTAGAAGAGTGCCTATAAGATCTGTAACTAGCAGCAGCGGGGAAAGCTCCGGTGCACTAAAATCATAAGCAAAAGAGAAAAAGAGATTCGGATAGAAGACAGGGAAAGATTGAGGTCTGACCAAAGAAAGGGATCAGGGTTATGATCGGAGAAAGAGAAGAGGCATGCTTGGTTTTTTATGGGGTCGGTGAGGCGGGACCGGCCGAATTCACATCATCAATTACCAAGATGAACAAAGAAATTGTGTGTAGACAGATTGTGAAGAAGTGAGATACTTTTGAGGACTAACTTCCAAGTATAGGTTTGAAAGATGTTTTAGCTAAAACCTGAGAGTCAGAAGGAAGCAAATAGTTCTTTTACGCTAATGATGAAGCGCTGGTTCAAGCTTCAGACATAGGTTTTTCTTTGACTTCCTAGGTAACCATATAGGCTCCATGAAATGGAACATAACAAATGAAAGCAGAGGCGAACGAAAGGAATAGGGGCTAGAGCAATAGGAATGAATTCGTAATAAGATAGGTTGTATCTGGATCCTTACTATGCCTATGATTGTTCATGTCATGTCCTTATGAGCGTACACTATTTTCGATTATTCATTTCTTCCTACATTTCTATGTTATTTCATTTTCGCTCGTGCTTTGGCAGCCACTTTTCGGACTTTCTCCTATGACTTTCGTGGAAGAACGAAGGACCAAGATTCCTAGTCTTCTCATTCTTTGGTAAAGAGCTAGACCGGCTTCTAGTTCTTTGTCCTTGTCTTCCTCTTATATTATAGGTCTTTCTTCCATTTCACACTAAGTTAGACTTCTGATCGGAAGTAGAGAAGAAGAGAAAGAGCAGCGTGGGGTAAAGCAAACTTGGAAGCTCCCTCAGGAATGGATTTCTTTGACTCCAGATAGAAAATCACTCTGACTCTCTTCGGACACTCTTCCTGAAAACCCAGTTTTCTTCCAGGTCACTTGTAGACTTCTTTTTCTTTATTTTAGATAATGAAGATAGAACGTAGTCTTCGAAAAGGAAGGTTTTTTTCTTGCATCCTCTGTCATGCCCGTCCTTCTTTGCGTTTCTAAAACCAATATCTCCTTTTTCTTTTTCCTCTACCGAAAGAAAAGACTAAAGTGAGGGTCGTATGGGGAAACCCACGATGGAGAAGTCAGATCACACCATCTTCATTGCTTTCACTCGGGGTTGGTATGCACGCGGAGACCCTACCACATGTTTTTTCAGTTTGAGAGCCACCCCCCTTCTCTATGGCTCGAAGCCCCCCACCAAAACTCATGAGACCTTGTCTGTCGTTGATGGAGTTGCCCGAGAATCTGGCTGTCTTGCTGGACACGGGAATTCCTGACTGTCCTTGACAAGTGATCCATCAAAAGAGCTCCGAAAGCACTAAACCTCCCCTAGATCTTTTGCACCTGAGAATCTATTTTCTCTTTTCTTTAATACGCAGGATCCCCTTTTTCAATCAAGTTTATGAAGTTCTTTCTAGACCTAAGAAGAAGGGAATCACGCTCTGTAGGATTTGAACCTACGACATTGGGTTTTGGAGACCCACGTTCTACCGAACTGAACTAAGAACGCTTTCTTAAACTTCTCCCTTACAAGCAAGCTTGACCCGATCTAAGAACCGGAAAGCTTCGACTCAGATAGGTTCTGAAATAGACTCGACTATCTATGTAATTGACGAGCATAGCGAGCGAAGGAGAAAAAGAAGAATACGACAACACGCATGTATCTAGTCAAAAAAACGTATCCAATTGGAATCGAGCAAGCTCCCCTTTGCCCATAGAAAAGAATAGGCAGAGGGAGTATTGGAACCCTTGACATTTGCTCAAGGGCGCTACATCTCTTTCCATTGGTCTACAGTGAAATGAGAGAATTCCTGTCCTCTTTTCCCCACATCGTTATTTCCTTCATCGATCTGAAATGGATTTTGTCATTTTTTTTTCAAGCACTAGCGAACGAGCATAATAATGGAAGCGAGTATAGAGTTCTATTAGAGTCCATTATTATGCTATCAATGAAAGCAACAAAAATGACTTTCGTATAGATCGAGCTTGTAATTGGATTCTTGACTCATTCCGTACTGGACAGAATTGCAGGAAATCTTTCGAGAACACTTCTTTCCCTATTGTTTTTCGTTTTCACGATATCCGACAATCAAGACAGGTGAAAGTCTTTCGAATCCATTTCTTCTTTTATTCTTCTATTCTTCCAAAGAAAAAAGCATTTCCTATGGATTTGTCTCTTGCACTCGACCTATTCTCTGTCTGATTGGAAATTAGCCGTCGCTACGCTGTTCCCAAGGACTAGCAAAATCGAAATAGCGAAATTCTTGGGTCATCTCAATGGGTTCAGAAACTACGCGTTTCTCTGGATCATCATAGCGTACTTCAACATATCCACTAAGAGGAAAGTCTTTTCGTAATGGGTGACCCTCGAAACCATAATCTGTTAATATACGGCGTAGATCCGGATGATTGATGAAAGAAAGACCAAACATATCCCAAACTTCTCGTTCCCACCATCCGGCTGATGGAAATAGACTAACTACCGAAGAGATTCGTGTTACTTCGTCTGCACTGGTTTGTACACGAATGCGTGAGTTATACCGAGTACTCAGTAAATTATAGACCACTTCAAATCTTTGTTTTCGAGAAGGATAATCCACTCCGCAAATATCGATTAAAACTTGAACCCTTGTATAGGTATGCAATTTCAGAAAGCACAACAATGGAAATAGGTAGTCCGTATTGGTATCCAATCGATTTCCATGTTCTGATCTTTCTATTTTTTGGATCCATTTCTTGGGTAAAATCTCCCAACTATATTGGAAAATGAATTTCTTATCCATAAAGAAAACTTTCTTGTAGTTTCGCTTCTTGCTCTTCCCAAAATGGAGAAAGACTTTCTTATTGTAGCAGTAGGAATGGCCTTGGTCCAACCAAGAAAGGCCTGGGATGGGATAAAGAAAAGATTTACTACTTCTAAAGCTCTCTTTTATACAATAAAAGAAATGGAGATCTCTTTGCTGATCTAGTAGGACCTATCGGATTCCTTTGATTCTTGGTTGGTTGTTGACCAAGCTAGGGGAAAAGATCTCATAGGCTTCTAGTTATCGTTATCCGTACTTCTGATAGATCGAATTTCATTCCTACTATTCATAGAGCCATCGTTCTGATCATTTACATTACGGCAAGCCCTGTTTAGCCAGGTTTTTAGACTTTTTTCGATTCCGGTCCAGCCGGCGTCTGCGGTTGTGAGACAGCGCATTCGTTTTCTTCTCGTGCTTTTTTTTGAAGTCCTGAGAATTTTTTTTAATGCATGAATTGTAAGTTCAGAAAGCTGCAACAATGGGGCATCTCTTTAGGAAGTAGTTGTTGGAGAGAGACAACATAAAGGAAAAGGTTTCTTGTTTTCCCAGGACACGTGGTCCGCTATTTCTTTTTCGTGGATGGCATATCAATCTCAGACTAATCCAATAGCATTCTTCTCTATATTCTTTCTCCAACTTCGATGTGTTAAGCAAATAGAAATAGCAATATTTTTTCACCATGTCTTTTGGAATCTTTGGCAATAGCATCTATCTTCGAGATACCAGATCATTAAACCTTTCTTTCGTGCTTCCTTATTCTACTAGAAGGACTGGCAGAGTCCGGGCTGTTCACCGGGATTTCTTTCGCTAGCTCGCTCCCCTCTTGCGGTCGTGGTTTGTGTCCGAGCTCTTTTCGAAGCTTTCTTCTCTTATAAGATTAGGATGATCCAGTTCATGTTGCTTCTATAAATCTGTATAAAAAGAGTTCAGTAGATCCCGTGTGCACTTGAAAACTAGAAGGGTTTACCTCGTCCATCAAGATTTCCCGATTTGCAGACTTTCGATAGACTGACTCGTCCACTTCAAAATGCTCTCACGATGAGTCCTATATTTAGAAGAACTTGGATGGCCTTGAATCCCCATTTCTTTCACTTATTGAATGCTATGAAACGATAGATAAAAGTCTTCGCACAGTATGACCTATGATACTTCTCAACTAGAGGTTCTTTCTCGACTGAAATACCATTCAGAGGGGGGGTGAACGGCAAACCTTACCGACCTTCTCGTGGTTCAAGAATTCGATGCAAATGCGTGTCCTTTGTTCTGCCTGGATTAGTATCCCTTTAGGAGGAGAGATCGAAACACTCAAAATTCTGTTCTTACTCGGCTGCTAGGAGAACTTTCCTAGTTGAATGAGTTCCTTCGTCCCCTTTCTTTCATAGTAATAGAGTCCGACAGAGCGAGCAGTAAAGGAATAAGAGTTCTGCTCCTTCTTGTTTATCAACGGGAAAGAATAGTGCAAGATGATTCTTAAAACATCTATCGATCTATCTCCGCACCGGAGGGAGAGAGAACCCGCTGCTTTCGATCGCTTCCACGACTTCTTTTGCCGGCTTCTATTTCCTGGGCGAACCCAACTTTTCTTTCTTCTTTCCGGCCCTCGCTTTTGCGTAGATTCGTGTTTGAAAAAGAGGTTTCTTGTCCTGTTCACCACTGTGACCCTGAGTAAGCTCTTCCTCCCTAAGTGACTGAGCTCTGGAGTTAGTTGTCGAGTCTTAATTCGGATAGAGGTAGGCTGATCGTTCAAGCTTTTGCTTGATGGATGGATAAGAACATACTAGCCCTAGAAAACCAGCTTCAGGAGTTCGAGAAGATCCCCAAATAGAACTCTGGGGGGACTCGAAAGGATGACCCCAGATGGATAAAGAAACATAGCTAGGCTCAGCTTTCATTCAGGACTTCTTTTTCTACTGAGTTGCGCAAGCCCTTCTCCTGCACTAAAATGGGTTCATATCCCACTCTTTCTAGAACAAAGTAAGACTTAATTAATAGGGAATCCTCGACGTGTGGAAAGGCACGTCTTGTAGATATCATTACCGATTGCCAGCCAGCGTAGGCCTCAGGACCGGGCAAGGTCAGACAGAAAAGTCTCCTAAATGAGTTTTCGAAAGAAAAAAGGAATCTTTTTATTACGGCAAAAGAAAAGGGGATTGTTGAGGAGAAGAATTCTAAA
>JAHHQI010000176.1:0-17382 GCA_028274465.1 Plantago ovata | reverse complement strand
TCATCCCAAATTCAGGTTTGACTATGGTGTCACTATGCTTAATGATGCTAAACCCTTCTATGGAATGGGACGGACTTTGACACAGTGATTATCTGATTGCATGTCAATTAATAATTAATAAAAGTATACTTTTCTAACAAAGCTCATCATATCCAGAGTGAGTCAGATAGTGTATGGAAGAGAATTGGCACGGCTATACAAGAGTCTAATAAATATGATTCACCATGCATGATTACAACGAAAAAGCTTCTCTGAGCAGTTTGCAATTTCATTATATTCAATTTAAACTTTTCAAATTATATTTGTTTCGATCAATTGCTTTTCATTCACATCACTTAGATTAATTGTAGTTAGGTCCTATACATATGGTCTTGTTTCTCAAGTGTTTCAAATGGAAGAATCTTTGAAATTAGTGTGCTATCATATACTCCCTTAGTCAACAGCTTTTGACTTTGACCACAATATACACTTAAAACTATATTGATGAAATATTTAACGAACTTATATGAGGAAAATATAACCTTAAGTTTTATATTATCTCCAGTGGGTTTCGAGATCTTAGATCTCATTTCACGACCACCACAGGTCACCACTCCGATCCGTTCTCCGGCCGGCTCTGTTCTTCTCGATTTCATCTGCTCTGCCCGCTCCGTTCTTCTCCGATCAGATTCCGGTAAGTGGTCTTCTCATCTCGTCGATTCTGGATTTAAATCTCAGATTGAATCTTAATTTAACCTTCTTCGTTTTCGTTGTTTCGGTTCAAATTGCAGTTTGATTCCTCACATTCCTGTTTGAAGGTATACGTTCTTCTCCTCTTCGTTTTTCATTTTCCTGTATTTTCTCTTTTGGACGAATTTACCCCTGTTGATCGAACCCTAAATCCCCTGACTAGACCGATTTTGACTGTTTTTTACCACTTGAGACTGTTCAATCTCCGATTGGGCATGTTGACCGCATTTGACTGTCATTGGACTATTTTGTAATGTTTGGTTCTGCCGGGGTAAATCTGTAAATTCTGGAAATAAAAGGACCCGTTTTAATTATGTTTGACCATTGTTGACTGACCGAGGACTAGTTTAGGAGAGATTCGACTTTATGGGGACTAGTCTTTGTACGTTGTGAAAACTTGTGAACTCGAGTAACTTTTGAAACTAAAAGGACTGTTCTGCTATTATTTTCGGGAGGGCAATTTGGTAATTTCAGGTTATTTCTGGGCAAGAACAGTAACTAAATTAAAGTCATGGACTGGTTCTGATTTTCTGGAAAATGTTGTACTGTTTTGCAATTTCTGTTGAGGGCATTTTGGTAATTTCAAAGAACTGAGGTTAAAGTTATTATCTGACAACTGTTGAAGTAAAATACTTTATGTCTTGAATTTGGGTGACTAATTGTTAGTTGGTTGGTGTTTGAGAGTTTAATCAAGAGGTCCCGAGTTCGAACCCTACCTTAGCCCTTTTGCTACCTTTCTTTATTTTGTCTTTCGATTCGACTCTAGATGGTAACACTGGGTTATGGTTAGGTTCTTGTTGTTCGCTGCGCCGTCATTCAAGTCTTGATTCCGTGATCTAGTGTTTAACGCTCTAAGGTGAGTGTTCACCCCAAAACTTATCTATTTGCGAAAAACTGGAAGGCTATGTGATAATCTGTATCTATTAATATATGTTCTGTTATACCGTATGCTGCCGCGTAAAAATAACTAAGTCCTAAGTATGACTATTTACTTATCTCTGTTTGTTACTACTCTGTTCTGGATTAACTCTTCTACAGGAACACTTCTCGATGTCTCGAGATCTGGTTATCGTTATCTGTTTGTTCTGTATCTGTATCTGTTCTGTCTGTTTCTGTGTGACCGATCGATTAGGTCGTAATTAGGTAGGCTTGGGTATTGAGGACTATCGGGTTTACTTGGTTATTGCCTAGTCTAATCCCTTTTAGGCGCGAGGCAGAAGTCGCTGAGGTCTATTAGGGTCGTAGGTTCTGTTTCCCCAAAGTACACGGGGGTTTCTGTTTCTGTCCGGAGTTGTATACCCTCTGGAGGGAGCTATAAGGGCAATCTTGGAGTAGGAGTAACAAGGCGGGCTGCACCAACGGACTTCGACTTATTTGTTCTGTCTTTATGTTCTGTTATCTGTTCTGTATGCTATCTCTTACTTGCTGCAAATGATTTTGTTTTCAAACTATTTACTTTTCTTTTGTTAACTTAGAACCTCACTGAGATCCTTTATCTCACACTCTCTTTGTTTTCAAAAAAATTCCTTCCTTCCAGATTCAAATGAAGGCGAGCAAGAGTAGGCATCCAGCGACTGAGTGAAGGGACTGGGCATTTGGTGGGATTTTATGCTTTCAAATAAGAAGAAAAACTCTTTATATTCTTCATTATCCGTTACTTTCTTTTGAAACTTTTCTAGTTACCGTTGGATAATTTTGAATCTGTATGCGCCGTGGCGCCATAGTCGGTTTCTGCATTTATTGTTGACCATTACCTTTGAATTATTTCAAATATTTTATTTTCCAAGAATTTTTTTTAAAAAACGATATCGTTACAGCCTTGGTTTCTTTTCAATTATTTTCTAGCAATACAACAGTGGAAGCCAGATTTCACTCCGACATCCGGGTCCTTCAAAAATTTGGCAATATGGGTCCAACTCCCAGTAGAATACTATGAGCTTAATGCTCTAACAAAAATTGGAAAGGGAATTGGCAAGCTCATACAAATTGACTGGCACACATCCCAGACAAAAAGGGGAAAATATGCAAGAATTTGCGTTGAAATTGATACATCAAAACCGCTGGTTAAGTCCCTGCAAATAGGCACAAGAAAGCAGAAAATTACATATGAAATCAACTCTGAATTCTGCTTCAATTGTGGGAAATCGGACACCTAGTACTACAATGCACAAAACAGAGCAATACAGAAACTCAACAACAGTCACACAGCTCACCGGAAAAGGAGCCAGAAATAAACCCTAATGCGGTGAAGACAAAAAAGAAGCAAGATGAAGACAAGTGGCATGTAGTCCAAGGAATAAAGACAGGAAAGAAGGCACACGCAAAAAACAACGAACTCTGACTCCAAATCAGATAGGTCTGCAACACCTGAGATGGACATTTTTGACAAAGATACTAGAGGCAAAGGGATTCAGGCAAAACATAACCTAGATCCTACTCTACAAACAGACAAACCAGTAGCAAAAGAGAAAAATATCGGATTAGAAAGTGAAGCAGGCAAATTCAATCATAATCGATTTCAGCCAATAACTGTCTCTGACACAGATAAAAAATTGGAAAGAAAACAAACTGCAACTGCAGTTACTGCACCTACAAGCATGCAACCTACGGACCAATCACCAAACATTGAAAGACCAAATCCTGAATTAACTGCTTCTTCAGCCTCCTCTCTCGCCTATTCTCCAACCCAAAATAACAGTACTCAAGCAAAGATTCCTTTAATTACAACCACATCCAAGAGTGACTGTAACACTTCCCCACACAACATTAATTCCTCCATTCAAACATCAGATCAATTAAACTTAAAACAAAAAAAACACTATTACATCATCAACCCAAAACAGCAAAATAACAAAACCAAAAATGGCATCAAGACAAACTCACCTCCTGTCAAGAAGAACACCGTCACCAAACCTCAACAACTCGCCATCAAGATCCCCATCACCAAGGATGTCACCGGAATGTCATCTCCGGCCGACGCTAACAAGAGTGGAATCATCAACAGCAATGATGAATACGATTCTAGACCAAACCCTAAACCACTCACCAACAAGAACAAATCTCATCATGCAGATCCCGCCCACCTCCCTACTGGAAGTGAACAGAGCAGTGCTACAAGGCACGCCGGTGAATCCAATGATAATAGAAAAAGAGATGAGGAGAGCAGGAAAGAGAAAGGAACCGACACACCCTCCAGCTCTGAGATACACCAGAAGGACGACAAGAACCCAATCACTACAGCAGGTACTGGACAGAACTGCCCAGGTAGCAGCCAATTCTCAAATAAGAGCACAAAAACCACGAACATACAGAAAGAGAAGAGGGAGGAACTTTGCATCAACGTCACGACCTCAAGACAACCAAACAAGGTCTCCATCAGTGGAGGAAATACCAAAAATGCCCTCCCCAAGCCGGTCCAATCGGCAAAACAAAGAACCAGAGAGTCAACCTGCTATTCAGTAAACAACCACTGGCCCAAACCCCGCCAGATTTGAACAAAATATCACTGACCCCAGATCCTAGAACAGCCCACAAGCCAGACAAGGCCCACCACCCACTACAGGGCCAAACTTCAATTCTGGGCCACGAAAACCAGATCAAAACTTTGTCTCTAGCCCAATGCGTCCACTTGATGCTCAACTCCAAACCAAACCAAGACCCGTTCGCGCCAAGTTCGTCGACGAACCCAACTCCCAATCCGCTCCAGAACGTGAACTTACAGTCCAAATCACCAAAGCCCAAAATCTACCCCTCAACCCTAATTCCACCAAATCACACTCAGATCTCAAGGGTCTAGCAATTTCCCCACAACCATCACCGGAAATTCCGGAATTCCAACCATCACTGACCCAAACCCAAATAAGAAACCTAAGATCGGACCTCACAATCCCGATCTTCCCGGAGATCTCACCCTATCTGTCTTTCTTTTCGGGGCAGAGTGGGAAGACGACGGTGGATCCGCCGACCCCGAATTTGAATTTCAGCTTGATGACGGATGCGATGACTACGACGCTGGAGATGGAGAACACTATGAATGGGAAGCTACACAAAGTGGGTTGGAACGAATTCAACATCTGGCCGCTACACTCGGAGCCGGTGATAGTTCAGGTGGTGAGACTAGCCCAATCGGCGAAATTCATGTACAGACTGATACCGGTGGTTCAGGCGATGGGATTAGCGGTGATGCACAATTGCACGCTCAAACCTTTGGTAAACGGAATTACTCCTCAGATAACACCTGTCGAGCTCAGAAGTGCCAACGACTGCGAGATGAGACACCAGGAAACTGGTACGTGGATCCCTGTGATTGAAACATCATCAATGAAGTTTATCTACTAGAATGTGAGAGGAAGTCTCAGAAAGGCTATAATCAGGGAGATAAGGTAATTTATCCAGGAGTATCAGCCAATCATGATCCTACTACTTGATACCAGGGCAACCCTGAACAAAACCCACACAAAAATGTCTAGCATTGCTAAACTAGGATATACTGGACACCACATTGTCTCCCCGTCGGCTGAAAACCCTAAAATGGGAGGAATGTGTTTCCTCTGGAAGCCAAATGAGGTTAAAGTGGGAATCAGGAAGACAACGGAGAGGTTGGCTCACTTTGATCTGAGTTTCCCGGACCAGGATGCGTTCGCTTCAATGACTTCTATCTACAATTACACTCAACCGGCCAGGCAGCAACAGGTATGGGACGATCTAATTTGTTTAAGTCATTCTATTACTGGCCCTTGGTGTATTGCGGAAGATTTTAATGCTATCTTAAGCCCGGATGAAAAAGTAGGCGGTTTAGCTCCTAACTGGAATAGACTTGTTAGTTTTAGCAACTGTTTAAATACTTGCAATCTAGTGGATTTAGGTTACTGTGGCCCTGCTTTTACCTGGTGCAATAAGCAATTTGCTAGGAATTTCATTTGTAGTAGATTGGATAGAGCTTGTGGCAATTTAAGTTGGCTAAGACTTTTTCCACATTGCAAAGTAAAAAACATTGTTAATACTAACTCTGATCACACGACACTTTTAGTTGACACCCTGCAACCTCTTCTGTAAAACCAACTTTCAAATATGAAAACTTTTGAAAAGAAAGAGGAGTGTTTCAGGTTTGTTTTGAAGCCTTTTGGAGTCAAGAAACTAAGAAAACTGATTTCAACTTAGCCTCTGGTCTTAAAAACCTGAGTGAAAATGCTCTTAAATGGTCTTTGACTTCTTTGTCTCAAATAAACAAAGAGCTTAAACAAAAAAAAATTGAACTTCGAAATCTCAGTCTCACAATCCATAATGATCCAATAAATTTAGGACCAAAAGATTTGGCCTTAAGAAATGAAATCAACAGTCTTTTAAAGCAAAAATCAACCTTTTGGGCTCAAAGAGCAAAGGGGAACTGGCTTAGACATGGAGACACCAATTCTAGATATTTCCATGCCTATGCCACAGACAATAAAAGAAGAGCACACATCCATGGAATCAAGGATGCTAACAACCAGTGGATCTACAACAATGAAGAAATACTAGAAGTTTTTTATAACTTCTTCAAAGACCAATCCTAGGCAGAAGAGACTGATCTAAACCCTTTCCTCAACCTAATAACCCCAAAGGTTACAAATGAGGAAAATTTAGAGCTAACAAAACCAGTCATGGAAGATGAAATCCTCCAGGCTCTGAAAACTATTGGGATAGATAGAGCTCCAGGATCAGATGGTTTCAATAGTAAATTCTATCTTGATCACTGGGACACTATCAAACCACATGTGATACTAATGATAACAAATTTCTTTGAGACTGGAGTTTTGGACCCTAATCTAAACTTAACTACTATCTGCTTAATACCTAAGAAATCAAATGCACAGCACCCTTGTGAGTTTAGACCCATAAGCCTGTGTATTGTGATCTACAAGGTAATAACAAAGATACTAGTTAAAAGGATTAGACCACTACTCAAGGTGTTGATCTCTCCTTTTCAAAATGCCTTTGTACCTGACAGACTTATAAGTGATAATGTCATGATTGCCCATGAGTTACTTCATACTATGAGTAAAAGAGCAAGAACTCAAAAACACGTAACTTTTCTTTAAAGCTTGATATTGAAAAAGCTTATGACAAGCTAGAATGGAGTTTCATTGAATTTGCACTCCAAAAGTTCAACTTCAATGACCATACCATAAAACTGATCATGACTTGTATCAAAACTGCCTCTTTTAAAGTCAAGGTCAACAACCTCACTTCACCAACTTGGAATCCAACTAGAGGGATTAGGCAGAGAGATCCTATATCACCTTACATTTTATCTTATGCCAAGAAATTTTGGTGCATGCCCTAATTGTAAAGGTGGAGAACAAGGATTTTTCACCTCTTAAACCCTCCAGAAATGGTCCAGAACCCCTATACTTAGCTTTGCTGATGACTGCCTCATATTTGTTAAAACAAACAAAAAGTCTATGACAGCTATTGAACAAACTTTAAAACAATATACTTTAGCCTCTGGACAGAAAGTTTGCTGGAAAAAGAGTAGAATCCTCTTTTCACCAAACATTCCTACCAGAACTAAACAAGATATAATATAAAAATTGGGAATCATACCAAACAAAGGTTAGACAAGTATTTAGGTCTACCCTTTCTGCTTGGTCATAAAAAGAAAGACATGTTTGACCAGGTAATCAATAGAGTAATGGCCAAAGTCAATGTATGGTATGCTAAGCATTTGTCCTATGCTGGTAAGGTTACACTAATCCAGTCCATAACAAATGCTATACCATCATATTGCATGTCCATCACCACTATTCCGGCCTCTTGCATTTCCAAAATTGATGAGCTGAATAGAAACTTTCTCTGGAATAACAAAAGTAATGAGAAAACTAGAGGAAAGATTAAATGGTCAAAAGTTTGCAAACCTAGAAAATTTGGTGGACTGGGTATAAGGGACTTATCTACTCTTAATAAAGCCTTCTCTTTTAAACATTTGTGGAGACTACATTCAGACCCTTCATCTCTTTGGAGCAAGGTTTATAAGAGTAAATACTTCCCTAATACTACAGTCCTACTAGCAGAAGCAAAACCACAGAGCAGTTGGTTCTGGAAAAATTTAGAAAATTAAAAGAGGAGTTCTCAGACTGCCTCAGCCACCACATAAACAATGGAAATAACACCAATTTCTGGTATGACAGATGGCTAAGAAACAGAATCACAAGTGATTATGTTAACAATATACAAGATGAACAATTACTTGTTAGCCAAGTAATAGAAAATGGTACATGGAATACACAAACCCTGTTAAACATTCTTCCAAATGAATTAGTGAATGAGGTTATTGATATTCCATTACCTAGAAATCCAGAAAATGACAAAGTTGTATGGGGAGAAACTAAAAATGGACAATTTTCAGTCAAATCTGCATATAACTCACTGATACTGAAAAATAATGCACAAGAAACTGACTGGCCATGGGATAGAATTTGAAAACTAAAACTCCAACCTAAAATCAAATTCTTTCTCTGGCTCCTGGTACATGACAGACTACCCACAGCTTCAAGACTAAACAAACACCACATCATACCCTCACCTATATGTGGCTTATGCAACAACACAGATGAAACAATCGAACACCTTCTGTGGAACTGCCATTACTTTGACCAAGTTAGAAACCCTTTAACACATATTCCTACCCAACACCATTCCCACCTCCACCTCCTCTTCAATAAAAAAGCAAACACAGAGGAGTTGTTGAAACTCTTTGTTTTTTGGCGGTTGATCTGGAAATTTAGAAATGATAAATTTTTTATCCAAACACCACTTAACATCTACTTGTTCAACACCACCTTCATCAATACCTTACAAGACAATGCAATCCTGCAAGAAAAACAGACTAAAATAAAACATCCTTTACTAGTTAAATGGGAACCACCACCACATGACTTCTTCTGTTTAAATATTGATGGTAGTGTTTGTCCTATTACTAAGAGTGCTGGAGCAGGTTGTATACTAAGAAACCACAATGGTGATTTTATAAGAGCATCTGCTACCTTTCTTGGAGATGTTGATGTAAATACGGCTGAATGTCATGCATTCAAGCTAGGAACACAGTTATGTTCAGGTATGAACATAAAGAAACTCATTATTCAGATTGACTCACAATATCTTCTTTCTTGCTTGAATAGGGAGGGAGCAGCGCACTTAAGGCATCAGGTGCTTACGCAGGACGCTATTGAGAGGCTGCAGGACATGGAACAGGTGCAGATTCGTTTTGTCTATAGGGAAACTAACTCAGTCGCAGATCACTTGGCCAATGAAGGGAGAAGAAAAACGTTTGGAAGAACTCAAACCTTTTGTCACTCTTTACATTTTGTGTGGGATACTTCCCCATATTGGTTGAACAATTTACTGTTTTTAGACTCTTTTAATTCTGTCCGGTTTGTAACTTAAGTACCTTTGAACTCTGCTTTATATTCGTAATATACGATGATTTCTCAAAAAAAAAGTTCAATCAAGAGAGAAATAGGAGTCGGAGATGGGGTGTCACAAACATAGCTAAGAGTGATCTCTATTTATAGATCTCGAAAAAATAATGTTGTTAGTGATTTTTATTTATTTTTTATATAAACTATTTTTCAAGTTATGACCGTTTTAAAATAAAGGGTGTCGTCGCTTTCCTGTGTGAACACACGACATGTTGTTTGTTGTTTGGTTGTGGTTTTTCAGTTAATCATGACTAATCACGAGGGCATAAAAGTAAAATCACATGAGGCCAGAATCCCTCAAAATGAAATCCTTCCAAATACATATTCCCCCAAGGTATTTTTTTTTTGAAACGACAAATATTACAACTACTCCTACACTAATGCTATAGAAATAGACTCCTAAACGCCTAAACCACCTTATTTATCTGCATCTAAACCGACCTTATAACTCCGTCACCGTTGGGGATCTAACCATGCACCTCTCATTCAATAACCCAACTCCTTGCCGCTGCACCACCTTATGACTCCACTCCCCCATGGTATTTGAAACACACTAAAATATGAGAGTCCAGTTGAGGAGGGATTTGCAAAATCCCTCGCCCAGCGGCCTTCGATTTTGCTACAAAATGTAAGTTTTCGAGGGATTTAAACAAAAAATACACCAAATCCCTCCCAAATACCCTCAACCAAACGCACACTAAATAAGGAATTTGAACCAAACATATACTAAATTCGCCCGGGTTGAGGAAAATTTCTGGCTTCGCCCCATCAATTCTCTAGAGTATTACTCGTACACTCGGATCATCTCCAACCATAAGATGATAAGACCCACCACCTCATTATTTCACCATAAGACCACAAGACTTAAATATATATTCATCTCCAACCATAAAACTCAAATAATAATTTTTTATTCATAAAATATAAAAAGCTCAAAGCAAACCGTGGAAATAAAAAAACGAAAAGAGAAAAAAATAAATAATAAAATATTGCATAACACCTCACTCACCGTGGACACACTATCAAAATGTCTCAATTAGCAGCTGAAACTACGCCGCCCAAAGGAGGTTTGTCCTTCGATCTTTGCAAGAGGAATCAAATGCTCGTCAACAAGGGTTTGAAGCCACCTTCTTTTCCCAAAACCGGAACTTCTATCGTCGGTTTGATATTTGAGGTCAATTGCGTCGGGAAAATCGGCAAAATTGTCCTATATCTTTACTTGTCCCGTTAAAACCGTCCCATATGTTTACAAACTGTTTTTAAGTCCCGTATGTTTCTGATTTCTACCTTTTAAGTCCAAAATCCATTCTTAGCTAATTCAAGAGAATACAAGGATATAAAAAATGAATTCCATAAATTAGAGGGGCTGCTTGTAATTGTTTATTAAGGACTAAAACCCTAGGTGTAACAAATTGGAGGGAAACGTTTCTTGAGGAAAGGAAAAAGAAAGCTGTCTCCTATATTCTCAATCTTTTCTCTAGCTCTAGGGATCCAAAGTACATACGCGCCTTTTTGAGAGGAATCGCTACAGAAAAAATGGCATCTTCAACCCAAGGTAAGTGTTTATCAATTATGAAGATGGTGAAGATGGTCTCTATTTTAAAGCCCCAGAATGAGAGTATAACCGTATAAAATTATAAATTTAGTTGATTCAATGAATTTTCTAATGTTTCTATGCATATTACATGTTAGTTTCAGTTCCAGCATGTTTGTTTAATATATAATTTTGGCTTTTTAGTTTTGGTGAAAGCCCTTTTTCTTGTAGTGTGACTCCATTAGCTTGAGTCCATTTTGGCCTCTTCAATCTATATGCACATATGTGTATTGTTCCATGTTCTATTAATACCACATTTTAATATACAAATAATAATTAATATTTTTAGCATTTTTCTCACACATAGTAGAACACTCAAGTATGTTCTGTGTGCATGATTTTATTCCTGGTTTTGACTTATATTTTATTTGCAGTTTCAAATGAAGCCCAACATAATTTATTTACTGTGGAGTTGCATTTTGGAGGAATCTTCAAGTTAGTACCCAAGGCCGAGTATACTGGTGGTTTGGTGGTCAAGTTTGAACAACAAGTTTTTGATAAATTCAACATGACATGTTTAAATTCTTTGGCCGATCGATGTAGGATGAAAAGTCATAGGCGGTTCTATGTGAAAGCAAACAAGAGTTTCATATTGTTGAACGATGATAAGACTCTGGATAAACATGTCAAGCGAGCTTGCACAGATGCATGTATCTATATTGAGGGTGAGACTGAAGTACTTACTGAAACTGGAAATTCTTTCTTCAATGTAGAATTTTCTGATGTGGGTAATAATCAAGGAACTGCTCACTTATACGCTGATGATGATGAGGGGGAGAGTGAGGATGATATATTAGGTAACAGTAATAGTGAGTTGGATAGTGGATGTGATAGTGATCTCGATGTTGATCAAATTCCTTATAAAGTACATAGGGGCAGGAGACACACACAAGCTGAAGACTATGACCCCCAGTTTGAGATCAACATGACTTTCCCACGAGGGAAGATGTCAAGAAGGCAATACACTCGCATGCCATCAAGACTATGAGAAGCATTGATGTGACGAAAATTGATAATGTTAGGGTGTATGGAAAGTGTAACATGGAAGGCTGCGATTGGAAAGTTCACGCACGTAAAGTACTCGAGGAGCCAACATTTATGGTGGTAAAGTACAATCCAATACACACATGTTGTAAGACCTTCAAAGTGAAGAATGTAAAGTCAACTTGGTTAGCCAATAAATACCTATCTGACTTTGATGCAGAGCCTGATCGAAGCGTAGAGGGGTGGAGACTTTCCACTGTCAAAGAGTTAGGAGTTGACATATCTTGGGATCAAGCCTACATGGCAAAGAAAAAAGCATTGAAAATACTTGAGGGTGATCCAGACGAACAATATCGAATGTTATGGGATTACAGAGAAGAGTTGTTGAGAAGTAATCCTGGTTCTACTATTATTCTAGATACAGATAACAGTACTGGTGAGTTGCGCTTTTGGGGATTCTATGTTTGCTTTGCTGCCATGAAAGAAGGTTTCTTGGCTGGTTGTAGGCCACTCATTGGAATCGACGGTGCACATCTTTCAGGACCAAATAAGGGTGTTTTGCTCCAAGCTGTGGGCATAGATCCTAATAACAAGCCATATCCTATTGCATATTCTGTTGTTGGAAGCGAAACAACAGAAAGTTGGGTTTGGTTTCTAAGTTTGTTGAAAGGCGACTTGAATATAATTAGTAACAAGTTCACTTTTATGTCCGATAAACAAAAGGGGTTGATTGCTGCTGTTAGTGAAGTCTTTGAAGGATGTGATCACAGATTTTGTGTGCGGCATATGTGGAAAAACATGTCTGCGGCTGGTTTTAGAGGTGATGCTTACAAGGATGCTTTATATAAAGCTTCAAACGCAACATCAGATGATAGTTTTAAGAATGCAATGACTGAACTTCAAAATCTTGACCCCTTGGCTTATGCATGGGTGGCTGAAAAACCATCTTCACAATGGAGTAAAGCACACTTCAGTACAATGGCCACTTGTGACATGACGCTTAATAACGGGTGCGAGTCATTTAACAACATGATCTTAGTTGCTAGAGAGAAGCCTATTTTAGTGATGTTGGAATGGATTAGGGAGTATCTGATGAAGAGATTGCACAAGAATAGGTGCAAAGTTGGTGTGAAAGCAAAATGGAAGGGATTTATTTGTCCTGAAGCTATGGATATCTTAGAGAAAAACATGGAAAGGGTCAAATATTGTAGGGTGTTGCAATGCAACAATGATCATTTCCAGGTTGATAATTTAGTATCTATAATGTAATGTTTAAATGTTTATTATTTCATCTCACTAATTTTTAAGTCCACTTTCAGGTTACAGAGATTAAGGTGAGGGTTGATTGGCAGCCCGGTAAAAAATCACAATACAATGTTAGCTTTGAGGACTATACGTGCACATGTAGACGATGGCAATTGACTGGAATACCATGTACGCACGCCTTAGCTGCAATGTCACCTATGAGGGTTGATCCAATTGAATATGTGCATCAATGCTATCAAGTTGAGACCTATAAGAAGGTTTATGCCCCTGCTATATTTGGGACTAATGGAGCTGGTTTGTGGTGTAAGACCTTTTATATTCCACCATTGCCTCCAAATTTTGGTAGAGGTGCCGGCAGACCTGCTAAGAATAGAAGGAGAGGAGCTGATGAACCAAAGAAAAAAGTAAAAAATGCTTCAAAACGAGGTCCTCACGTGCCACAAAAAAGCAAACGTATACAAGACGGATCGAAGTGTAGTTATTGTCATTTGAAGGGTCACAATTATAGAAGTTGTCAAAAGCGGAAGGCTGAAGAGCTTGAGGCACAAGAAAAAGAAGAGATAAATCAAGATCAAGCATTTACTGAAGCTTTTCACATCTACTTGATGAGGAGGTTGTGGATTCTACATCGCTTGGAGCCGCTGGCCAGTTTGGTGACTTGACGATTGACAACATTTCACATGTGGAACCTATTGGCTCATCATACATATTTGATGAGGTTCCAAACACTCAAATAGCCAGAAAAAAATTGAAGGTAAAATATTTTTGCCCTTTTGCATTCTTGATGTTCCTTGTTCATCATATTCAGTTTTATCTTTTTCTTTTTTAACTGATAATACTCTTTTAAATGGATCTCTCTTTATAATATATAATACATATATATGTTTTTTTTTTAAATATTCAGGTCACAAAGAAGAATGAGTACGTACTTGGACCAAAACCGTCACAACAAATTGGACAGAGTGCAGGTGATTCAATCACATTTCAGAACCTCACACAACGAGCTCCTACCATAATGATGGGCAATCGACAATTTGTCCCTGTTACAAAGCTATCCCAAGTCATTGGGAACACCAAGAATGGAAAAGGTAAGAAAGGAGTTGGAAAGATGCCTTGAATGAAGAATGCAATTACTGTTTACTGAGCTATATAGCTATTTTGCTACTATTGTAGTTTGAGGAGTTGATACAATAGTTGTTTTAGTTTTGAATATTTTTAGCTCATATATGTAATGAAGTTTGCTGGAATTTATTTTGTATTATGCAGATGGCGTGATGAACACTTTTCATGCAACACCAATTTCATTACCTCATATGTTTTTACTTTTTTTCCATGTGATCTAGTAATTTTCTGGTAGCTTATATTGTCCGTGTGTATTTCTTATTTAAACCTGTGAAGAGTTTGCAGTAGGATCAACATGTAAATTTTTTATTTTCAAGTGAAGAAGAAGCGTAAAGTCATATTCACGTTTCTGATTGTGGGATCAGTTTGGAGGGGAAGAAGAAGATAAGTTTCTGATTTTGGGATATTAATAACGTTTGCAGGGGAAGAGAGAGTAGTCTTTATATGTAATTAAATTTAGAAGCAGCCCCTCTAATTTATCTTAATGCCTTTTTCTACCCTTCTATTCTTGTGAATTAGCAAAGAAGGCATATTTTCTGGGGTTTGGACTAAAAAATCAGAAATCAGGAACTTATGGGACTGAAAAAACGGATAGTAAACATATGGGACTATTTTAACAGATAAGTAAACATATGGGATAATTTTACTGATTTTCCCCAATTGCGTCTCTCTGTCTGATATGTTTATTGCAATTAATTCGACGATCGATTATGATCAGCTCGATGCGTGTTTATTTCATATCTCGATTGCTTACTCACTATCTGCTTAGTGATGATAATTAGGGTTTCGGAACGCTACAATCTTACATTTCAATCCAACTAACTACTTAATTAAGTTGGTAGCTGCTTTTGAATTTGTTAAAAAAAAATAAAATGACCGAGAAGTGATTGAGTAGTATAGTATGTTAATTGTTCAAAATGGCTTCCAAGAATAAGTAGAAGTTATAGCTATCTTAATTGAAGACTTTTGAAAATATATAATGTTATCCAGAGCTAGATTCTTCTAAACTAGGAAGTGTACCTTTCCCCTTACTGAAACAAGTAACCAAGGTTTATTTACCTCCTGCTTGACATCTAGTACTAATTTGCTTCAGGATGGTGTCATTCTTGGGGCTGATCCGGAGCCTGATTGGAGCTTTGACAACTTGTTATCGGAGCTTGATTCCATTCAAAACAAACTTGCCACAGCTGCTTCACACGATGACCCTGCACCATTGTTTACCAAAACACAGCCACGGTAACGTCTCTGTAACTTAACTCCCTTGTATTGGCTGCTAAATTTATTTGAACTTGATTATAGTGAAGAGGAGGCTGAGAGGTCGATTATTCCTGGCAGTAGATTTGCATGTGATGAATTTTCTGTGAGGTAGTAATTGTCTTTTTGCCCTCCAATTGTATGTATGTATGTGTTTGGCCGTACATTGGGTTTCTTACTGCCTGTTTTGTCCTTTCGGTGTAGTGATGATGATTCTGAAGATGAGTCACCCCGTGGAATGCAAATGCATCATTTGATGGATAAGGTGGGAGTAGCCGAAGGTGCACTCTGTGCGCTTAATAATGAGCTTCAGCTTAGTGTCTCGGTGAGTATAAAATCCTTATTGTCTAATGATGTAGATAACTATGCTTAATTTATCTCAAGGATGAACTTGGTTGGGACCTGAGCAAAATTATTACATCTCATCTCTGACTTTGGACGCGTTTCGTTTCATGATAGTATACTATTTATTATGAATATTTGTTGGTCCCTTTAAACAACAAAAAAAGACTAGAGGGGGGTGAATAGTCTTTTCAAACTTTCGTCGTTTAAAACTTTCTCAGCAAGTACTTATTACTTTTCAGTAATGAGTTTGTTGATACTTAACTTTCTCAGCAAGCGTAAGTTACTTTACAGTAGCTTGGTTTGTTGATACTTAAAATCAGAGAGCGGAAGTCTTTGATACAATAAGTGCTCTTTCAGTAAATAAAGGTTTCAGCAAGTGAAGTGAGTGACTGTGTACAAACAGATATAATTTGCTGAAAGCTAAATACAGTAAGTAAATCACACAAACACTTTTATAGTGGTATCTGAGAGTGGCGTAATCTCTCAAATAATCCACTTCGTCCTTTCTAGGACTGAATCCACTAAGATATGATTGAGGTTCCTTACAATCTCTTATCTAAAGCGATTCAACAGAAACCAAAGCACACTTGCTTTGTCTCCAACCTAAACTAGAGAACTCAACCTTGTTCTCCACCAAACTTGGTACTTTTAATCAGCAAAACTATGCTCGATTAAGTCCCCCCTGAATATCACGCCTGAAAGGGTGTATTTTCAGTTAGAGAGTTTTGGGGTGAGATAACTTAATTATAACTTATTCAGTTACAACAAGTAATCTAAGAAACACAACTTGGAATACTTTGCAGTAAACAAGTTTGATTGTTTCTGGTGTCAAGACTTGTTCTTGTTCGAAAGAAAGAACACTTAACTAATTTCTTAGCCGAGTTTGTTCTACTTCTTTACAAGTAGCTTTTTAAAGCTTTAAGTCTTGGAACGGATCAATGGCAGTAAGAGTGTTTGAAGGTTTGTGAGTTTTTTAAGCACAAGTGAGAGTTTGATCACGTTGTTGACACACTTTAACTCTTTGCCGGATGACCTCTATTTATAGTGTAAGTAAGGAGCCGTTTGAATTTCAAATCCTAAGGCTTTTGTTCCTTAACATGTCACTATCTTGCTTTTGTACTTTCAGCAGCGACTTTGTTTGTCTTCTAGTCTTCATGTCCTTCGCGTGCATGCTTTGCATTAAATGCACATTTGAATAGAATTCAAACAGTAACATTGGAGCGCAATTTCATGTACATTCAGCAAGAGGTCACATATGTTCATCAGCAAGTGGTCAGTCTCAGTTTCAGCAAGCACAACCTACTCTGTCTTTCAGATTTTCACTTATGCAATGCTGTTGCTGAATATTCCACTTTCTGAGCAACACGTGCCTTTGTAGATACCAGTCTTCAGCAATCTTCAAGTCTTCAGATCTTCAATAATCTTCAAGTCTTCAGATCTTCAATAATCTTCAAGATTCTGAGCGGTTTCTAAATGCTTCAATAGTTTGTTTGTAAAAACAAAGTACATCGTCAGCAAATGCTTCAATAGGTTATTTTCTTTTCAGAAAATAAGATACATCATAAGCTAAGCATCAATAAGTTATTTTCTTTTCAGAAAATAAAATACATCATACGCAAAAGAAATAACTTA
>JAHHQI010000173.1:0-25459 GCA_028274465.1 Plantago ovata | reverse complement strand
ACCATGATGATTCCACACCTCATATTTAGGGACAAAACCATTACGCTTCAAATGGTCTACAACCACCGTAGAGGGTAAGTACTGACGGTTCCTACATTTCTTATGGTTGCAAGGACACTTCATCATCCCAGTACTCAAACACTCGGGTTTTGACAATGCAAATTCGACAAATGCATTGACCCCTTGTACAAACGTAGGCAAAAGTATTCCATCTGCAATCCTACTGTACATCCAAGTACGATCGGGATTCATAATTGAATGCTAAACCTGGCCAATGGAAGTTTAGTACATTGCGGCTAACGTTGTTTTTCACCAAGTACTCATTTTAGTTATCAATTTTTTACATTGCATTATATATACTCCCAATATTTCTACATTAGAAATAAAAATACTCATATTATCTTCTAACTTTAATTTATCAATGAGTTATTTCCTTCATACTTACACTTTTTTTAAACAATAATTACCTATATTTATCTATATTTCCATTATACTTGTACAATTTTCATTATAATAACTAATTACAATACACTATAATTACATATATTTTTCATTATAATTATGCAATTTGCATTATAGTAACAACTACCAATACACTATAATTACCTATATTTATCTATATATTTCCATTATACTTATGTAATTTTCATTATAATAAAAACTTGCAATACACTATAATTACCTATATTTATCTATATTTTCATTATATTTATACAATTTCCATTATAATAACTAATTACAATACACTATAATTACTCATATTTCCATTATAATTATACTTATGCAATTTTCAAATCTAATTAGTATATCCCAAACAAACTACACTAATTGAACAAAACTAACTACGTAGATAATCCCAAACATAATCGAACCAAATTCAAATCCCAAACATAATAAAACCCAATTCAAATCTCAAACATAATCGAACCCACTACATCCCAAACATCCCAATTGAACAATACTAACATCAAAACTAGCTAATAAACCATAAAACACTTCAAAATTGAAAAAATACCAAATTTACAAAAGTTAGGTTTCGAGATTAGTACCTTTAATTGCGGAATAAATAGAACAACCCACTTCAAATTGAATGTCTCACTACGTTCCTTGTTGAATTGGCTTCGATTTGACACCAAGATTGGAAGAAATGATGGAGTATAATGGAAGATTGGAATTTGAGAGAAGAAGGGACAAGAAGAGGAGAAGAGGAGAAGAAAAACGATAATGGAGTCTCAGCCGTGTTCTGGCCGTGATATTGATTCTCTGCGACGGATGGCCATCCGTCGCTAATCAGCGACCGATCGGTCGCTAAACAGCGACGGATGAAGTCATCCGTCGCTATATTAAAAAGCCGGATTTTTTTTTTCTTTCTTGGTCAACGTTTAGCGACCGATGACTCATCGGTCGCTAAATAGCGACGGATAAACTCCATCGGTCGCTAAGTGCAGCGACGGATGAATCATCGGTCGCAAAAAACTCACGCCCTAATACGAATTTAGTCCATCGGTCGCTAGTGGCAATTTATCCATCGCAAATTGACCGATCGGTCGCTAATATTAGCGACGGATCGATCGGTCGCTGATAGTGGTTGCTGATTTCTGTTTTTCTTGTAGTGTACCATTTTGTTGATATTATTCTGGTGGTGAAATAAAGTCGACTTTGTGCAATTAACTTGTATTGTGGGATTAGGCACAATGGGGTTGGTTTATCTATAGGTAACTTTTGCATATTGCATGCTTATATTTTCACTTTACTTTTCCCTCTCTTGCTATACTTCTATATTAAATTTTGAAAAAAAACTAAAACTTCGCTAAATAGTAAATTTATTGGATTAAGAAATTTACTAAGTGTTAGTGTATGTAGATATTGTGTGAGTTCGGCTCATTTATGAGAATAAGTTGACTCAGAGCAACACTATGGAAAACACTTCACACGCGTACGTATTTTCTAGTATATATGAGTTAGAAATAATGAAATATTAAACCAATCATGAATTAAATTAAGTGAATGGTGATAACTACCTTTGACCGATTGCTTCAATGACTTGAAAGCAACTATCACATGTATCTCCTACTTTTGCTGCGGGCTCTTAGCTCGTTTCATAGCCTTCTTATTGCACTTACTACATGTATCACAATGCCATTTAACGGCATCTATATCTTGTATCTGAGCAACAATGGTGTATATCCCAGCCTACACATTAATAACAGATCAATAAGATACATACATAAGTTTTCACCTAATAACGTTATATTTATGAATACAATTACGTTTGAACATGCCAACAGGTCCTTTATTGTGATTGAGCTGTTAGGAGCCAACCACTCATCATATTTTATGGATTTAGCGTCATCAGAGTCGCACAATGAAGGTTCTCCTTCTTTACTGTTAAGGACAAAAAGAGAAAAAGTTTGTAACACCAAATATGGCTCATAGTATTATGTAAATAGTATTGCTGATTCAACATTTTATATTGTAAATGAATCAAGAAAACATACCTGTTCAAGTAATTAGTTATCTCCTCACTCTGTGGATCCATCATAAGTATGGAATTATCTTTCATTGTTTGAAGACGAACGACACCTGTATTTAATATTGTGTTATGAGCCATTATAGCTTGAATTAAATAAATCAAGATGTGGTAATAATAAGCTTGTTTTATATTCATACCCATGTACTTAGAAATAGAAACAAACTGGAGCGCAATCCTGAATGGTTTATCAGTCTCTCCACGTGCTTCAAGGAATTCAAAAAATGCATTTGCATACGTCTCCCACAGTATATGGCCACCTCCCTTCCCCTGCAGTTCAGTTCCAACTTTAAACCATACACAACAAAACATTTAGATGATAATGTAGATTTAAATAATAAAAAGATGTACTCTTCATCCTTGAGGGTGACATCCAATTTTCGAGCCTTAACAGCCGCAATAAACTCTATATCAGTGTGGGAATGGTAGGTTCCAACAACATCTGCCAAGTGCCAATATAAAAACTTCTTGTTAATCTAATTGATAAAAATAAAGTATAAGTATTGATATAGGAACGTATGAATGATGTCACCTAACATAAACTGTGCGTCAGCATTTTGAACACTGTTGAATCTCTTAAATTGAAATCCATGTCTCTAGATTTCAACCTCTTCAGTAGGTACATTGACCTTGGTGGCCAATGTAAACTCAATTTTGCATGAATGGTTTATGCGGGCCTTCTTGTCGGTGCTGTAATCAGCCACCTTGAAACCTCGGATGCAGCGAACCTCTCCTTGATTAAGTAACTCGACATAACGTTTCGAAAGATCCTCCCTTACTGTAGCAACAATTTTAGATCCTTCTGAGTCAAGCAGGATCATCTGCAATCCATTTGCTTTGTTGTTGCGTTCATCTGTCCATATTCGTAGAACACGAACAACAACAGACAATTGCAGTGAATGCATGTCTTTCACAATGGATGCAAGAGGAATGATTTTATTTGTTGAAGCCATTTCAGGGGAGGTTGAAGTGCTAAGATATTCTTTTGTTGCAAGAGGGTTGCGTGTAGAAGTTAGAAGCACAGCCTTATGGTCATATATAGTATAGAGGATTTTACTGTTTTAATTGTTAGAATTATATTCTATTTAGTGTTCCATATTAACACTTATTATTTAGTTTAATGTCTAGTGACTTATTTCTATTAAGAGTCACATATTATATTAGTTATTATTATTGACTAGGACTCGACTCTGATGAATAGAAGAGTCTTAGACTAACTCTGAAACGGGGTCCTTACCTAGCCTTTATTTATATAAGCGTCTGTCTGTGTACAAGTACAACCATCACATCTAACTACAGAAAGCATAGGTCAGAAACCCTAGAACTCCCAAATCTCCTCTTGCACTGTAGCAGCGGCAGTACTGTAGCATTAGATTCATGAGATGGGAGATCAGATTCTTGGCTTGACATAGCTGGGAACGCGGTTGGAGGTGGGTCTTGTTGACAATTTATTATTACATGTGGTATCAGAGCATGGTTCTTGCTTCCTGCTCGTTTCAGTTTTGCTAAGCATGATTTGATTCTCTCAATCTCAGTATTCAAATCTTTCTCATTAAAGCTCAGATTCGAATTCAAAGAAAATACATTCAGATCTCATACTACAGTTCGGATTTGTAAAATAAGATTGTCCTACTTGAATTTGACAATGACCTCTTTCGGCCTCTATCAATTTTCTATTTGGGATTTCCCGTTTGAGTTAGAAGCTTTCAATTCAGAAACGAAATGGTTGACCTAAGGTTTTGTTCAGCCATTTACAGAGAGGGAAAGAAAGATATTGAAGGTCGAAAATCGAAATCAATATTCTCAGAGTTTAGATCTTAAAGAATTATTGAGACCGAAAGTCGAAAGAAAATTTTCAGATCTATACAGTTTTCTTTAAACTCACCTTCAGTAGTACGTTTAAATCCACTTCTTCAATCTTCAGTAACATCGATCTAGGGTGTTTGCGTGGGTTTGTTACGGTTTGGTTTGTACTTGAGTTTTATTCTGATAAGCGGATCTGAAAAAATGGAAGAAGATGATTTAGATAGAGATAGAGACGAGAGAGAGAACAGAAAGAAGTTTACTTGGGTGACTTTATTTGCTGTTTCACCTCTTGCCTGCAACTCTAAATTTATTAGTAGTATTTTTATACATGCTACTACGGCTGGCTAGTAGTCTACTACTCTGACTTTAGTTGCTTTACTAGTTCACAGCCCGTCGAAAATCGAAAATCGACGGGTATTATATAGGTGTATGTGTGAATTTTACTTGACAAAATAGAATATTTGATTAAAATCAAAACAGTAACCATAATATCTTATGACCATAAGAATCAATTTTTACGGTCCAATCATGAAATTAAAGAGGATGATTTATTGTTTACTTTCACGTACGTACCTAGCATTTACGAACCCGCTAACAATGGTCACAGAAAAGTCATAGATTTTAAATTCGATCCCCATGAGGCATAATCTGCAATCCTTGTGCACTCAAAAGTTAGGTCACAAATTTGTTCCCCATTGCATAATTTGTTGTTCCATTTCACATATGTGTGCCAACAATCATTTAGTACAAAAAAGTTATAGATCATATCTTCGCTCCACGTAGAGTGCACAAATTCACCTCCCACGGGGCAGCTGTTCCAACATACTTGTGCCACTATCCTTGCACACAAGTTATAAATTACAATTTCAGTGGAACAAATCCACTGTATTGTGATAGTTGTATACTACAATCTCACTCCCCAATGCACACCTAATCCAATAGGCACAAATTCGAAAGTAATAGATCTCAAATTCACTTTCCGTGGGGTTTGAACTAATGACAGGGAAGATGATAATAATCTATTTTGCTTAAACTAAAACCGTCCAACACACTCAATTTCAAAACTAATGGACCTTGAATTTGCTCCCCCGCTGGGCACCTAGTCCAACATGATCATGTCCACTATCCTTGATTAATTTGAAGTCATATATCATAAATTCGCTTTTTGCACTCCCTAGAGGTATCTAGTTCAACATACGCTTAAACGCAATAGTAATCGGTCGCAAATTCATTTTCAGTAGGATATATTTATACCTTACATAAATGATGATAATCATCTATTTCAACTATTCTTGTGGTTAATTAATTCTTTATTCATGTTTTTTCGGTATTAATGTAGATAATATGTTGTAGACCCCACATCAAAGATAGATGCAATTTTTATGTCTATTTATAACAACTAATTAAATCTATGTTATAATGATAATTTTGTTGAAAACTAAACTATGAAAGTGTATCATGAGGTTATTCGTAATATAATTTTTTAAACTAATCACAACATTAGCTTTAGGAAAATGGTCTCTAACCACTGGCCGAGGATCATTCCATTGCTAGTTTAAACTGCTCTTTGAGTGATATGTTGAACCTACATAGGTACATACCAACACATCATTTCTTGTTTGAGCTCATCTTATACTACATAGGTACATACCTACACAGTTATACCAAGGCTGCTTGCTCAAGTGCTAGCTCATCTGCCACGGCCTGAGGGAAAAAAAGACTACTGCGGTGTTGGCTTGACATTAGAACTGCATGCCGCACTGCCATGTCATATTTGTAAAATACCCATCCATCGGTATACAGTATACACCTTACATAGCATGATAAATGTTAGGATGTCTCTTGTTTATTTTACTATACATACGTTACCTAATTAAGATAAGACATTATTCTATTGACTCATAGGGCACATCACAAATCAATCTTAAATCATATATAAACTAGTAAATAACCCGTCGAATTTCGACGGGGAATAATATTTCCAAAATGATAATATCCAAACGTCACAGAACATTGTAAATAAAACAAAAATCATAAAGATGAAAAGGCTACATGTCGAGCACATATACTACCATCATAATTGTGTAATTAGTTATTAGAAGAGTTAGTTATTAATGGATGACCCGTCGAACATAGTTATCGTTCTAATTGAACATGGAATAGACCCCTTGAAGGCAGTTAGTGTTTTGAATTACAACGGAATAAATTCATCGAACACAATTAACGTTCTAAACAATGGCAAAATAGATTTGTCAGACGTATATATTGTTCTGAATTATTGCAGAATAAATTCATAGAACACAGTTAGTGTTCTAAATTATTGACAAGTAGACCCGTCGAACAAAGTTAGCGTTCTAAGTTACTGCGAAATAAACCTGCCGAACATAATTAACATTCTAAATTAATTATTGTGGAATGACCGGTAGAACATAGTTAGTTTTTAAATTATTGCAGAATAGACCCGTCAAGTATAGTTATCATTCGAAATTATTGCGGAATAGACCCGCAAAACTTAGTTAGCATTCTAAATTATTGTGAAATAGGCCTGCCGAGCACATTTAACATTTAAATTATTGCAGGATAGACACGTCGAACCCATTTAGCATTCTAATTATTGCGGAATATAAATATCAAACCTGTCAGCGTCGTAAATTATTGCATAATAGACTCGTCGAACCCAAATGTTTCAAATAATTGCGTAAGAGACCCATAGAATCCAATGTGAAACTATTGCAAAATAGACCCATCGAACGTAGTTAATGTTCTAAATTATTGCGGAATACATCAACCGAATACAGTTAGTGCTCTAAGGTATTGTGGAATAGATTCGTCGAATACAGTTACTGCTCTAAAGTATTGTAGAATAAAGACGTCAAACACAATTAGTGTTCTAGATAAAGTACTGTTTATTAGACTCGTCAAACGTAATTAGTGCTCTAAAATTATTGCAGAATAGACCCGTAAAACAAAGTTAAATAACATTCTAAATTATTGCATAATATACCTACCTAACACAATTAATATTTTAATTTATTTGGAATAGACCAATCAAATATAGTTAGTGTGGAATAGGCCTGTCGCATTCTTAATTATAGCGGAATAAATACGTCGAACACAACTAACATTTTAAATTCTTTGGCAAATAAACCCGTTGAAAATTGAGGAGCATGTTGAATGATTTGGGTGGGTTAGATTTTCATTAAGTGATTGGAATTTTTACATCTAATCAGTTACAATTTTCCAACAGTAAAAATAAACCATTTTGCGTCGTTGAATATGATTAGTATTTTGAATTATCACGGAATAGTCCAATCGAATGCCGGTTAGTATTATAAATTATTGCGGAATAGATTTATCGACGCATTACTTAGTGCTCTATATTGCATTATAGACTCGTCTAATGTACGTAATTAATTAATTATCTAAATTGTTGCGGAATAAACCCATCAAAACATAGTTATTGTTAAAAAGTATTACATCCAACACGATTAATGCTCTACATTATTGCATAACAGTAAAAATACTCCCACACCGAATCACCGATCCACACCATTGCCATAATTCTGAACCTATTCATTCAACATCACAAGCTTTCCCAGAATCCCAATATTTCATAGCCTTCATAGTCAAAATCAAAGATAGTACTACAATTCTATGACATCCTCATTACCAGGATAATATTTCAGACTTTCAATAACCATTTAGAAAGGCGTAGAAGCCCTTTCTAAATTGTTAATAAAAACTAACAAATATTTAGGATCTAGGCAGTTTTATGACTCGAGAAAATATAAGATACACAACAATTCAAATGATAATTTTCGTAAGAAAATCTAGGAAGTTCACAGAAGAAGTATTAGACAAAAGCATGTGTGTAAACCTCAATCATCTAGAAAGAAGACTATTATCCTTCAAATAAGGGATGATCTCCCAGCAGCACATAACCTACCTACAAATTTATCGACACAAAAGTGTACAAATTTATGGACACGGAAATGAGTGTTAACAAAAGTGTTAAAAAAAACAAAGATAAAAGATGAAGCTAGTTGCTTGCTTTCGTCCACTATACTCCCTTCCAAAGCCAAAGATGGATGCCTGCTTCGCAACTGTTGGATGACGTTGTACCAGTCTCCTTCCACCTCAAAATTTGTGTGTAACGCATATCCCTCCAAAGCGTAACAGCTGCTCGAGCCCCTAACGATTCAGCCACTGCTGGGTTACTTACATGGGGAAAGAACTTGACCTCGACTATCTCTTGCTACAACTACAATACTTGCACCCTGCTGAGCACACTTAATTGAAGCGTCAAATTTGATAATTAATCTTATCTTCACCTGGTGGTTGCCATGACTACTCGGGTTCTGGAGGTCTCGGTCCAGTTAAACCATTATGTGCTTCGCGATATACCGTGCAATGTACTGATGGACAATTGGGCTGCCTCTTGTGCATCATAGTCCCAGACTCACAGACCTCATTTGCAACTTTATTGCGATTGCTCCAAATGCTCCAGCAATAGACAATGAAATGTCCCAACTTGTCGGGATTCGCCTTATACCGTCCGTACCTAATCAGGCCAAGTATATAAATCATCAACTGTAGCTGTGATGTAACCAACGGGAAATGAGATTCGGCCAAAAAAAGGCGAGCATAGGAACATTCCCAAAGTTGTACATAAAATCAAATGTCAAGGAATCTCTGTCCTAAATGAGATTGTAAATCGAAGGAAAGACTATATATATGGGCTATCAAAAGAGACTAAATTATTATATTTCTTAAAAGATTTTTTTTTTGTAAAAATGATTTTGGGCTGACATAAAATACAGAACTCCTCAACAATCAAACAATCAAACATTGACAATTTTGAAAAATTCCAACGTTAGAATTAGAAACATGGGTAAAAAAGGATATAGTTTGAGAGAAACCACAATAATCATTTCACTTGAAATAAAGTCTCCAAAATGTAGATGAATGATGAAGTAAAATTCAATACTGATTTATGCACTTGCAATCATACCCGGTCCAGAAATATAATAACTATTATCTTAATCGTCAGGGTAGTGCACACAAAATCAAGAATTATAATTGTCTGAGAATCGTCGGAGTGAGCATAAGAATATGACAAAGGAATATGAGTATGTATCATACATTAGTAATACTTATATTTATCTGTACTTGCGAAACAAATAACATTACAGAAGAAGAACAACAACTAACTTTTTCATCTGTACTTGCGAAAACATCAAACTGAATCCAATTTTTTTTGGAACTCAGTGGTGAAGAGAGATTAATTTATATGGGGCAGCAAGATTTCAAAGATTTTAAATCAACATAATACAACATCAAGCCGAATCTTAATTGATATCTGTTGTATAAACTAACCCATACCTGATCCCCTAAAGCCACACTCGTTCATACCCAGCTGCAGATTTAAATAGGCAGTCGACCATGGAGTACTTAACAGTTAACAGTGAGTTTTTCCCCGAAAACAGATAGTACTCTCTGCTTCTCCACACATACCACTATTCTGAAACTCGAACTCAGCTCGCTTGTGTTCAACCACACTAATCATTTCACTTGAAATGAGTCTCCAAACTGTAGATGAATCATGAACTAAATTTCAGTACTGATTTATGCACTTGCAATCATAAAATAGAGAACAACCCATAAATCAAACAATCAAACATAAAAATCAGACCTAAAATCAAAATGCAACCTGTTTAGTTAAGCAACATGTTACAGAAATTTTATAGACCAAATAAACCAAAAAATAATTCAAAAAAATCATAATAAATGTACCAAAACCCTCCATACATATAATAATAATCATACGTACACAATACTAATCCAAAATAATATCATAGTGTACACAGTATTCATGTAGAAAATAGTAAATAGAGTCGAAAAGGATAGGGGATCATGGAGAGGTAGGTGGGGAAGGTGGATCCATCCCCAGCTTCGCATACAGCTGAGCAAACATATTATCATATTGAGCCTGCTTCGCAGCTAGCCTCTTCACCTCCTCATCCCTCTCCTGCAACTGAAGTAAGAGGGCCTGCTCTCGAGCGGAAGCTGCTGCTGCTGCTGAAGATGATGAAGATGTACTGGCACGGGAACGACGAGTCGGCCTCGAGTCCAATTCAGGGATGGCTGCTGCACTCCCAAGTCCCAAGCGACGGCCCTTCTCGCCTGGAGGATTCACCTCGAGGAAAATGGCATTCATTTCCTCAACAGTGAGATCCTGATCACGAATCCTGTCCTCGTAGGTCGTCTGAAATTATAAATCAAGAGTATAAGGTGTTAGTTATGTTGTTAATTAGTTATGAAATCATCAGTATTTAATAAACACATGTATTGTAGATACTTACCGCAATTGTTTTGGCCTCGTCACACAACCACTGTCCGTCCTTGGCCTTCTGAGATCTCGAGAACAGGGTGAATAGGAGACTCTCCTTATCCTTCAACTGAATGACACATGAAAGCATCATATACTTAGTTTGAAAGTTCGAAATGCAAGTAAATAACAAGTATAAGAATGATGAATTCACAAAGTTAATATACTTACCTTCTGCCTCACATGTGCTGTAGCGATCGACTCAGAGCCAAAACGGTGTGTCACCAGGGTACATGTCCCATCATTCGGCTGCTTCTTCCGGTTCTCAGTGTTCTGGTCAGCCTGCGCCTGGACTCTCGCGTCAACCCAATATACCTTCCACGCCTCCCAAATTGCATCTCCGGGCCAATCACTGGTACGTGGACGGTCTTCTTTCCACATTTTCTTCAGGCTATGAACCATGCACTTGTAAAGGGCACTACCGTGAGAGTTGAAGCTCCACCAGAGATCCATCAGCAATGCTTTCGGAAGGAAGAATTCTTTCTACACAATTACAAATAAACATCGAAACACATACGTTGGTGAATACTTAAAAAACATTCAAGTATAACAAGGGGAGCTAACATGTATCAAATATATAACAAGGGAAAACAACATCTATTCAGGTATATCGGGTTGTTAACAGTCATCTACAAACAAATAAGGACGCCGCCTACCCATCATGCATGAACGGTCTACACGTAATGGATGCCGCCTATCCATTCTAGTTCTAAACGCAGTCAAGCATATAATGGGTGCCGCCTACCCATACATAAATATGCGGTCCGACATATAAGAGGGCGCCGCCTACCCTCGCATGCATAGCGGTCGAACGGAATGTAAAAACATGGTATTTAAACATGCATATATTAACTCACCCTCAGCTCCTCGAAGAGCTCTCCCTTAATTTGGTCCGGGATGCAATGCCACTGGCTGCCACCCTCTTACGGTGGGACCATTCTGTTCCGTATTATCGAACTGAATACTTTAGCAGCGTGCTCCCCATACAACCTGTGAAGAACATGTAAGTCAATAGTGACAAGGTTAGTTCGGTATATATATATTAAAAGTTCGTAAATCAGTTAATGCCTAATACTTACTTCTCTCCATTGGGGTAAAGGACAGGGCGACCATTCCACATAAGACCATCTTCCGGCCTTTGAAAGGGACAACCGTCGTCTGGAACGTGGGCCCACGGGTCGTGGAGGGAGGAATGAGGAGTCGATCCCCTGCTCGACCCAGGTGGAGTCCCTAAAACAGTAGGGGAGCCCTGATCGGTCTCCGATCCGTCGGTATAATCCCTCTGGGACTGCGGGGTCATGTATCGTGGCCTCCTGGGTCGTGGCATCTGCAATACAAAGATCCGTGTTAGTACATACACAATTGAATATAAAACATGTACAATCAGAGATATAGCAAGGAACGACACTAGACATTCGGGTGGTCACGCCAGTAGGACTCCCAAACAATTTTTTTAAACAATAATTACCTATATTTATCTATATTTCCATTATACTTGTACAATTTTCATTATAATAACTACTTACAATACACTATAATTACATATATTTTTCATTATAATTATGCAATTTGCATTATAGTAACAACTACCAATAAACTATAATTACCTATATTTATCTATATATTTCCATTATACTTATGGAATTTTCATTATAATAAAAACTTGCAATACACTATAATTACCTATATTTATCTATATTTTCATTATATTTATACAATTTCCATTATAATAACTAATTACAATACACTATAATTACTCATATTTCCATTATAATTATACTTATGCAATTTTCAAATCTAATTAGTATATCCCAAACAAACTACACTAATTGAACAAAACTAACTACGTAGATAATCCCAAACATAATCGAACCCGATTGAAATCCTAAAGATAATCAAACCCAATTCAAATCTCAAACATAATCGAACCCACTACATCCCAAAACATCCCAATTGAACAATACTAACATCAAAACTAGCTAATAAACCATAAAACACTTCAAAATTGAAAAAATACCAAATTTACAAAAGTTAGGTTTCGAGATTAGTACCTTTAATTGCGGAATAAATAGAACAACCCACTTCAAATTGAATGTCTCACTACGTTCCTTGTTGAATTGGCTTCGATTTGACACCAAGATTGGAAGAAATGAAGGAGTATGAGGGAAGATTGGAATTGGAGAGAAGAAGTGAGAAAAAATGGAGAAGAAGAGAGAAGAGAGAAGAAGAGAGAAGAGAGAAATGCGTTCTGTAAATGGAACGCGGAGAAGATGAAGTAACGTTAGCGACGGATGGTGATCCGTCGCTAATATAGCGATCGGTTGCTATATTAGCGACGGATAACCATCCGTTGCTAAATTAATTTTTTTTTTTAAATATAATTTAGCGACGGATGGAGTCATCCGTCGCTGCTGCGTTGACCGGCAAAAAATAAAAGGAAAAACCTTGGAATTTTAGCAACGGATGGTATTATCCGTCGCTATTTAGCAACGGATTACTCCATCCGTCGCTAAATAGCGACGGATGTTCCAGGCTCTAAGACGGTTTCAGCCATCCGTCGCTAATCTATCCCATCCGTCGCTAAAATGCCGATCGGTTGCTAATTTTAGCAACCGATCGATCGGTTGCTAAAAGTGGTTGCTATTTAGCTGTTTTCTTGTAGTGTGAACTCTTCTCCAACCAAACGGGAAATCGGATTGATAAGAGCATAGATACCCGATCCAGAATTGGAACACCATCTAAGTGACCATGGACTTCTTGCCAGTGAGATTTTCCCCAAAGAATGGCGGCCGGATTGAGTTGACAGAGGGAGTCTATGACTCTCAGGAATGCCTGAACCAAAATTGACAGACTGCTTAAATGCAAATTCAGAAGCTGTATAAAACTTTAGAATTTATGTTGGGATTTAAGTTGTATAAAACTTCGTAAAATTGACAAAATGCCTGAACAATCTATATTTTCGTTCTATGCTTTAGACGGCTTAAATCAAACCAAAATTGACAAAATGCCTGAACTGAATTTGACAAACTGAAAGAACAAATAAATAAATCCAATCACGCACATCGGAAACCAATTAGTACAGATGTCTAGCAACTATATATCTTTAGGGATCTGATAGCTTTATACAACGAAACTGACCTAAAATTGAGATCAACTTCCGTTTGAGCAAGAGAGCATTGAAATTACTCATTCACAGACTGGACTGGAGTATACGGTGATTCGAAGAGGCGTCGGATGCTCCGGGTTCATCCATCGGACTGGAATTGACGATTGAAACGGAAGCTGCTACGGTTCGTGGTGGTGGCCGATTGATTTGATTTCTTTTTTCTGTCTGTGAAATCGACTTGATTTCTTTTCTCGGTATCTGAAGGTGTTAATCCTATTGAGCAGGTGAAGTTTGAAGATGGATGAAGGGAGGACACGTGGCAATGGAAGGATAAGAACTAATTAGAAGGACACGTGGGTGCCTGAAAAGCTTTGAAATCTTTCTCCTTTAATATATAGATAGATTTTAAATTTAAATTATGAAGCACATTGTATACTAAAATAGCACACATGCCTCATATCCGACAATCCGTTCATGAAAGGCCTACAACCATTTGTAGTAATCATAATAGTAAATTGAAAACTTTTATTTGAACAGAGCACTTTACCGTTTAGTTGATGAATAATGCATCCATATATATATTTTTTGAACTTCAAAAATCACAGTTCAATATTTTGAGGCGGTTCTTATTTCACATGGGAATGGGGATTGTATTGCTAGGTCTAGGCATGGGAGCTGCGAAATGAAGGGTATTGCATCCATTATCATTCATCAACAGCATTACAGCACCTACCGTTTATGGAAGACCCAAGAGGTAGTGCCCAGTGACAAAACTAAGGACTTAAGCGAACTAAAGTGATTATACAGCGTTTTATACGGATTCGAGGACTGAAAGCACAAAATTCGTGAAAACAGAGGACTGGAACATAGGGGGCCAATGCTTCTGCAGTTTCTGGTTCTTGAATAAACTTGCAACAAATTGTTCATATCACTTCAACAAATGAAACACTCAACGCACTCTAAACAACAAAATCTAAAACATCAGCTATTGATCACCATAATCAAATTGGAAGTTTTAGACTTTTAGACGGTATTGCAACTCATCCAAAAACAACAGCCACATACATGACTCTTATGGAGCTATTTAGTCTTGAGTTTTAATTACAAAAGCTAAGTTCAATGTGAGTGGCAACAAATTAAGGAAAGGAAGCCAATAAAGGTACCAGAATACTAAAACTGCTACTACTACGAAACTCTTATACAAAATCATGGCTATTGTTGCATTGAACATGAACAGAAATCTCACATCAAAGCAATATTTCTCCCAATCACAATGACCTGTTTAGAAAAATCAGTGGCTTAACATTACTACGCATGATGAAATCAACAATCATATCATACAGTATTTAGGTAAATTTCAGAGCACATACAACAGTAGTCAGAACAAAGTAGTAAACCTTCTCAAGCATTAAAGACAATAAGTATCTAGGTTGCTTTCAGTTTGAGATATGATGGATCAACAATCATATCACATTACTTTTCAGAATTCAAAATAACAAAACAATTATCCAATACGAAAATGTATATATGTCATGGCTAAACCAAAGTGTGATTCTATCTTCTTGGAGCATCAATACTCTGCAAAAGTTCCATCCTGTACCTATTAGCATTCTTCATGTATATAATGCTAAAGTGTGATTCCGAGGAAGCAAACAGATTGGAAAATCTTACTTTCAGATCATTATTGTATTCCACTCTCTTACAATTAGTCCAATGCGAAACTTTGTTAATCTTTCAACTATGTTAAAATATACATGGAGAATAGAAACTAAAGTTGATACTTACTGATGTAGTGCAAAGAGCAAAGTACTTGTAGGATGAGAGTGATATATATGAAACGTCTGATTGTTGTACAGAAAATTGTGAAGTAGTAAAACACAATAACAATCTAGCTGATGTAGAAAAAAATACTCTCTTTAATGCTCTGTCAAAGGCTAATTAACTATGATTAGTAAAATTCTATTTATTAAAATCCATATTAATTATTAAAATTTATATTATCAATCAATTATAGAAAAAAACAAATCATTAAAATTTGATTTGAATATAAATGAATAAAAAAAAGAATTGATGACAGTCTCTGACCTCTATGATAGTGTGTAGTTGAAATTGATTAAGGATAACAATACTCCCAACAAACAGACACCTGACAAAAGTAACACACTAAATACGCTCTTACAAAAGGAATCTAAGGCATGCCTATTCAACTGTTATGTAATCTATGAGAGTGTGTATAGGAAATTGTTCCAGGTTAGCATACTCCCAACACTATTAATAAATCAATAAATCAACCAAATAAATAATATGGCACAGATTCTTATCAAGCATGCTGCAGAATAATAGTCCGCCCGTGTGATTAGCAGCAACAACAGAGTAATTAGGCAACAAACCCATAGTAATTAGATAATTTTTCATTATTAATTCTTCACAATGTGATTAGCAGCAACAACAGAGTAATTAGGCAATTCAAGACCATGCCAACAAAAGCAGAACTGTGACCAAGAAACCGATTCCAAGGATTATTAAGTTTGTAATGATCATTGTTGTCGTGATGAGGATTTATATGCAAGATCAGACCAATTAATTTGTAAAAATAAAATAGCTTCCCTTAACCTGTTTGTGGAATATTCGGAAAGGTTAGTTTCAATAACTGTCCCCATAAGAAAGTATGGAAGCTTCTTAGTCGATTGTGTATAGAACTCTAGTACTTGTAGTTAGTTTTAACTAACCTAGTGATCTAGTTGTTGTTCTAGACAAACGGAAGATATACAACTCATCAGGGGCGGCTCTAGATTTTAGAGACCCTGTTCGGTCTCGTATGATAAGCCCAAAAAATAATGTTATAACAAAAAAAAAAAAAGAAAAAATGAATGAAATGAAAAAAGGGGACAAAAATTGTTAACATCAAGAATTGAACCAGAGACATTTCAAATAGAATTACACTTAGACTAGCTTTCCTGCGAACTGAGCCAATGCAGTTTTTAATTCTTTTCCATAAAAGTACATATATATATATATATATAATAATTATAAATAAAATTTGAGGCCCTTAATTTCTGGAGGCCCTGTGCGGTCGGGCTGACCGCACGGGCCTTCAGCCGACCCTGCAACTCATTCGTTACTTGGGATTGTATATTTCATCTACTCAAAGCAATAGAAAGTGGATGAATGAATCAATAAACAACTAATCTAGTTGGTAAAGGCAATATAAAGGTTAGTTTCGATGGATTCTTTAACTTCCCTATAAGGAAGTATGGGTGCTTCTTATTCGATTGTGTATACAACTCTGGTAATTGAAGTTAGTTCTAACTGATCTAGTGATCTAGTTGTTGTTCTAGACAACGGGAAGACATACAACTCATTCGTTACATGGCATTGTATCTTTCATCTACTCAAATCAACATAAATTGGATGAATGGATCAATAAACAACTAATCTAGTTAGTATGGGCAATAGAAAGGTTAGTTTCGATGGATTCTTTAACTTTCCCTATAAGGAAGTATGGGTGCTTCTTATTCGATTGTGTATACAACACTGGTAATTGAAGTTAGTTCTAACTGATCTAGTAATCTAGTTGTTGTTCTAGACAACGGGAAGACATACAACTCATTCGTTACATGACATTGTATCTTTCATCTACTTAAACAATAGAAAGTGGATAAATGAATCAATAAACAACTAATTTAGTTAGTAGCGGCAATAGAAAGGTTAGTTTCAATTGATTCTTTAACTTTCCCCATAAGAAAGTAAAGAAGCTTCTTAGTCGATTGTGTATTGAACTGTAGTACTTGTATTTAGTTCTGACTAATCTAGTGATCTAGTTGTTGTTCTAGACAAACGGACGAGATACAACTCATTCGTTACTTGGGATTGTATCTTTCATCTACTTAAAGCAATAGAAAGTATATGAGTGAATCAATAAACAACTAATCTAATTAGTAAGGGCAATAGAAAGGTTAGTTTCGATGGATTCTTTAACTTTGCCGATAAGGAAGTAAGCGAGTTTCTTATTCAATTGTGTATACAACTCTAGTACTTGAAGTTAGTTCTAACTAATCTAGTGATCTAGTTGTTATTCTAGACAAACGAAAGACATATAACTCATTCGTTACTTGAGATTGTATCATTCATCTACTCAAAGCAATAGAAATTGGATGAATGAATCAATAAACAAATAATCTAGTTAGTAAGGGTAATAGAAATATTAGTTTCGATGGATTCTTTATCTTTCACTATAAGGAAGTAATGGTGCTTCTTAGTCGATTGTGTATACAACTCTAGTACTTGTAGTTAGTTCTAACTAATCTAGTGATCTAGACAAACGGAAGACATACAACTCATTCGTTACTTGGGATTGTACCTTTCATCTACTCAAATCAATAAAAAGTTGATGAATGAATCAATAAATAACTAATCTAGTTAGTAGCGGTAGTAGAAAGGTTAGTTTCAATCGATTCTTTAACTTTCTATACAAGGAAGTAAGGGAGCTTGTTATTCGATTGTGTATAGAACTGTAGTACTTGTAGTTAGTTCTTACTAATCTAGTGATCTAATTGTTGTTGTAGACAAACGGAAGTCATACAATTCAATCGTTACTTGGGATGGTATCTTTCATCTACTCAAAGCAATAGAAAGTGGATAAATGAATCAATAAACAACTAATCTAGTTAGTAGCGGTAATAGAATTGTTAGTTTCAATCGATTCTTTAACTTTCCCCATAAGTAATTAAGGAAGCTTCTCAGTCGATTGTGTATTGAACTGTAGTACTTGTAGTTAGTTCTGACTAATCTAGTGATCTAGTTCTTGTTCTAGACAAACGGAAGACGTACAACTCATTCGTTACTTGGGATTGTATCTTTCATCTACTCAAAGCAACATAAATTGGATGAATGGATCAATAAACAACTAATCTAGTTAGTATGGGCAATAGAAAGGTTAGTTTCAATGGATTCTTTAACTTTGTCGGTAAGGAAGAAAGGGATCTTCTTATTCGATTGTGTATACAACTCTAGTAATTGAAGTTAGTTCTAACTAATGTAGTGATGTAGTTGTTGTTCTAGACAAAGGCAAGACATACAACTCATTCGTTACATGACATTGTATCTTTCATCTACTCAAAGCAATAGATAGTGGATGAATGAATCAATAAACAACTAATCTAGTTAGTAGCGGCAATAGAAAGGTTAGTTTCAATTGATTCTTTAACTTTCCCCATAAGAAAGTACGGAAGCTTCTTAGTCGATTGTGTATAGAACTCTAGTACTTGTAGTGAGTTCTAACTAATCTAGTGATCTAGTTGTTGTTCTAGACAAACGGAAGACATACAACTCATTCGTTACTTGGGATTGTATATTTCATCTACTCAAAGCAATAGAAAGTGGATGAATAAATCAATAAACATCTAATCTAGTTGGTAAGGGCAATATAAAGGTTAGTTTCGATGGATTCTTTAACTTTCCCTATAAGGAAGTATGGGTGCTTCTTCTTCGATTGTGTATACAACTCTGGTAAATTGAAGTTAGTTCTAACTGATCTAGTGATCTAGTTGTTGTTCTAAACAACGGGAAGGCATACAACTCATTCGTTACATGACATTGTATCTTTCATCTACTCAAACAATAGAAAGTGGATGAATGAATCAATAAACAACTAATCTAGTTAGTAGCGGCAATAGAAAGGTTAGTTTCAATTGATTCTTTAACTTTCCCCATAAGAAAGTAAGGAAGCTTCTTAGTCGATTGTGTATAGAACTCTAGTACTTGTAGTTAGTTCTAAGTAATCTAGTGATCTAGTTGTTGTTATAGACAAACGGAAGACATACAACTCATTCGTTACTTGGGATTGTATCTTTAATCTACTCAAAGCAACATAAATTGGATGAATGGATCAATAAACAACTAATCTAGTTAGTATGGGCAATAGAAAGGTTAGTTTCAATGGATTCTTTAACTTTGCCGATAAGGAAGTTAGCGAGCTTCTTATTCGATTGTGTATACAACTCTAGTACTTGAAGTTACTTCTAACTAATATAGTGATCTAGTTGTTGTTCTAGACAAACGGAAAACATATAACTAATTCGTTACTTGGGATTGTATCATTCATCAACTCAAAGCAATAGAAATTGGATGAATGAATCAATAAACAAATAATCTAGTTAGTAAGGGCAATAGAAATGTTAGTTTCGATGGATTCTTTATCTTTCACTATAAGGAAGTAATGGTGCTTCTTAGTCGATTGTGTATAAAACTCTAGTACTTGAAGTTAGTTCTAACTAATCTAGTGATCTAGTTGTTGTTCTAGACAAACGGAAGACATATAACTCATTCGTTACTTTGGATTGTATCTTTCATCAACTCAAAGCAACATAAATTGGATGAATGGATCAATAAACAACTAATCTAGTTAGTATGGGCAATAGAAAGGTTAGTTTCAATGGATTCTTTAACTTTGTCGGCAAGGAAGTAAGGGGTCTTCTTATTCGATTGTGTATACAACTCTGGTACTTGTAGTTAGTTCTAACTAATCTGGTGATCTAGTTATTGTTCTAGACAAACGGAAGACATACAACTCATTCGTTACTTGAGATTGTATCTTTCATCTACTCAAAGCAATGGAAAGTGGATGAATGAATGAATAAACAAATAATCTAGTTAGTAAGGGCAATAGAAATATTAGTTTCGATGGATTCTTTATCTTTCACTATAAGGAACTAATGGTGATTCTTAGTCGATTGTGTATACAACTATAGTACTTGTAGTTAGTTCTAACTAATCTAGTGATCTAGACAAACGGAAGACATACAACTCATTCGTTACTTGGGATTGTACCTTTCATCTACTCAAATCAATAGAAAGTTGATGAATGAATTAATAAACAACTAATCTAGTTAGTAGCAGTAATAGAAAGGTTAGTTTCAATCGATTCTTTAACTTACTATCTAAGGAAGTAAGGGAGCTTGTTATTCGATTGTGTATAGAACTGTAGTACTTGTAGTTAGTTCTTACTAATCTAGTGATCTAATTGTTGTTGTAGACAAACGAAAGTCATACAATTCAATCGTTACTTGGGGTTGTATCTTTCATCTACTCAAAGCAATAGAAAGTGGATGAATGAATAAATAAACAACTAATCTAGTTAGTAGCGGTAATAGAATGGTTAGTTTCAATCGATTCTTTAACTTTCCCCATAAAGAATTAAGGAAGCTTCTTAGTCGATTGTGTATTGAACTGTAGTACTTGTAGTTAGTTTTGACTAATCTAGTGATCTAGTTGTTGTTCTAGACAAACGGAAGACATACAACTGATTCGTTACTTGGGATTTTATCTTTCATCTACTCAAAGCAACATAAATTGGATGAATGGATCAATAAATAACTAATCTAGTTAGTATTGGCAATAGAAAGGTTAGTTTCAATGGATTCTTTAACTTTGCCGATAAGGAAGTTAGCGAGCTTCTTATTCGATTGTGTATACAACTCTAGTACTTGAAGTTACTTCTAACTAATCTAGTGTTCTAGTTGTTGTTCTAGACAAACGGAAGACATATAACTAATTCGTTACTTGGGATTGTATCATTCATCAACTCAAAGCAATAGAAATTGGATGATTGAATCAATAAACAAATAATCTAGTTAGTAAGGGCAATATAAAGGTTAGTTTCGATGGATTCTTTAACTTTCCCCATAAGAAAGTCAGGAAGCTTCTTAGTCGATTAGGTATAGAACTCTAGTACTTGTAGTTAGTTCTAACTAATCTAGTGATCTAGTTGTTGTTCTAGACAAACGGAAGACATACAACTCATTCGTTACTTGGGATTGTATATTTCATCTACTCAAAGCAATATAAATTTGATGAATGAATCAATAAACAACTAATCTAGTTGGTAAGGGCAATATAAAGGTTAGTTTCGATGGATTCTTTAACTTTCCCTATAAGGAAGTATGGGTGCTTCTTATTCGATTTTGTATACAACTCTGGTAATTGAAGTTAGTTCTAACTGATCTAGTGATCTAGTTGTTGTTCTAGACAATGGGAAGACATACAATTCATTCGTTACATGGCATTGTATCTTTCATCCACCCAAACAACAGAAAGTGGATGAATGAATCAATAAACAACTAATCTAGTTAGTAGAGGCAATAGAAAGGTTAGTTTCAATTGATTCTTTAACTTTCCCCATAAGAAAGTAAGGAAGCGTCTTAGTCGATTGTGTATAGAACTCTAGTACTTGTAGTTAGTTCTAACTAATCTACTGATCTAGTTGTTGTTCTAGACAAACGGAAGACATACAACTCATTCGTTACTTGGGATTGTATCTTTCATCTACTCAAAGCAATAGAAAGTGGATGAATGAATCAATAAACAACTAATCTAGTTAGTAAGGGCAATATAGTTTCGATGGATTCTTTAACTTTGCCGATAAGGAAGTAAGCGAGCTTCTTATTCGATTGTGTATACAACTCTAGTACTTGAAGTTAGTTCTAACTAATCTAGTGATCTAGTTGTTGTTCTAGACAAACGGAAGACATACAACTCATTCGTTACTTGGGATTGTATATTTCATCTTCTCAAAGCAATAGAAAGTGGATGAATGAATCAATAAACAACTAATCTAGTTGGTAAGGGCAATATAAATGTTATTTTCGATGGATTCTTTAACTTTCCCTGTAAGGAAGTATGGGTGCTTCTTATTCGATTGTGTATACAACTCTGGTAATTGAAGTTAGTTCTAACTGATCTAGTGATCTAGTTGTTGTTCTAGACAACGGGAAGACATACAACTCATTCGTTACATGGCATTGTATCTTTCATCTACTCAAAGCAACATAAATTGGATGAATGGATCAATAAACAACTAATCTAGTTAGTATGGGCAATAGAAATGTTAGTTTCAATGGATTCTTTAACTTTGCCGATAAGGAAGTTAGCGAGCTTCTTATTCGATTGTGTATACAACTCTAGTACTTGAAGTTACTTCTAACTAATCTAGTGATCTAGTTGTTGTTCTAGACAAACGGAAGACATATAACTAATTCGTTACTTGGGATTGTATCATTCATCAACTCAAAGCAATAGAAATTGGATGAATGAATCAATAAACAAATAATCTAGTTTTTAAGGGCAATAGAAATGTTAGTTTCGATGGATTCTTTATCTTTCACTATAAGGAAGTAATGGTTCTTCTTAGTCGATTGTGTATAAAACTCTAGTACTTGAAGTTAGTTCTAACTAATCTAGTGATCTAGTTGTTGTTCTAGACAAACGGAAGACATACAACTCATTCGTTACTTGGGATTGTATATTTCATCTTCTCAAAGCAATAGAAAGTGGATGAATGAATCAATACACAACTAATCTAGTTGGTAAGGGCAATATAATGGTTAGTTTCGATGGATTCTTTAACTTTCCCCATAAGAAAGTCAGGAAGCTTCTTAGTCGATTGTGTATAGAACTCTTGTACTTGTAGTTAGTTCTAACTAATCTAGTGATCTAGTTGTTACTCTAGACAAACGGAAGACATACAACTCATTCGTTACTTGGGATTGTATATTTCATCTACTCAAAGCAATAGAAATTTGATGAATGAATCAATAAACAACTAGTCTAGTTGGTAAGGGCAATATAAAAGTTAGTTTCGATGGATTCTTTAACTTTCCCTATAAGGAAGTATGGGTGCTTCTTATTCGATTGTGTATACAACTCTGGTAATTGAAGTTAGTTCTAACTGATCTAGTGATCTAGTTGTTGTTCTAGACAGCGGGAAGACATACAACTTATTAGTTACATCGCATTGTATCTTTCATCTACTCAAACAATAGAAAGTGGATGAATGAATCAATAAACAACTAATCTAGTTAGTAGCGGCAATAGAAAGGTAGATTCTTTAACTTTTCCCATAAGAAAGTAAGGAAGCTTCTTATTCGATTGTGTATAGAACTCTTGTACTTGTAGTTAGTTCTAACTAATCTACTGATCTAGTTGTTGTTCTAGACAAACGGAAGACATACAACTCATTCGTTACTTGGGATTGTATCTTTCATCTACTCAAAGCAATAGAAAGTGGATGAATGAATCAATAAACAACTAATCTAGTTAGTAAGGGCAATAGAGAGGTTAGTTTCGATGGATTCTTTAACTTTGCCGATAATGAAGTAAGCGAGCTTCTTATTCGATTGTGTATACAACTCTAGTACTTGAAGTTAGTTCAAACTAATCTAGTGATCTAGTTGTTGTTCTAGACAAACGGAAGACATATAACTAATTCGTTACTTGGGATTGTATCATTCATCAACTCAAAGACATAGAAATTGGATGAATGGATCAATAAACAACTGATCTAGTTAGTATGGGCAATAGAAAGGTTAGATTCGATGGATTCTTTAACTTTGCTTATAAGGAAGTATGAGTGCTTCTTATTCGATTGTGTATACAACTCTGGTAATTGAAGTTAGTTCTAACTGATCTAGTGATCTAGTTGTTGTTCTAGACAACGGGAAGACATACAACTCATTCGTTACATGGCATTGTATCTTTCATCTACTCAAACAACAGAAAGTGGATGAATGAATCAATAAACAACTAATCTAGTTAGTAGCGGCAATAGAAATGTTAGTTTCAATTGAATCTTTAACTTTCCCCATAAGAAAGTACGGAAGCTTCTTAGTCGATTGTGTATAGAACTCTAGTACTTGTAGTTAGTTCTAACTAATCTAGTGATCTAGTTGTTGTTCTAGACAAACGGAAGACATACAACTCATTCGTTACTTGGGATTTTATATTTCATCTACTCAAAGCAATAGAAAGTGGATGAATGAATCAATAAACAACTAATCTAGGTTGTAAGGGCAATATAAAGGTTAGTTTCAATGGATTCTTTAACTTTCCCTATAAGGAAGTATGGGTGCTTCTTATTCGATTGTGTATACAACTCTGGTGATTAAAGTTAGTTCTAACTAATATAGTGATCTAGTTGTTGTTCTAGACAACGGGAAGAGATACAACTCATTCGTTACATGGCATTGTATCTTTCATCTACTCAAACAATAGAAAGTGGATGAATGAATCAATAAACAACTAATCTAGTTAGTAGCGGCATTAGAAAGGTTAGTTTCAATTGATTCTTTAACTTTCCCCATAAGATAGTTAGGAAGCTTCTTAGTCGATTGTGTATAGAACTCTAGTACTTGTAGTTAGTTCTAACTAATCTAGTGATCTAGTTGTTGTTCTAGACAAACGGAAGACATACAATTCATTCGTTACTTGGGATTGTATATTTCATCCACTCAAGGCAATACAAATTTGATGAATGAATCAATAAACAATTAATCTAGTTGGTAAGGACAATATAAAGGTTCGTTCGATGGATTCTTTAACTTTCCCTATACGAAGTATGGTGCTTTATTCGATTGTGTACCAACTCTGTAACTTGACGTAGTTCTATTGATCTATGATCTAGTTGTTGTTCTCTGACACCGGAGAAGACATACAACTCATTCCGTTACATGGCATTGTATCTTTCAGCTACTCAAAACAATAAGAAAGGGAATGAATGATCAATAAACAACTAATCTAGTTCGTTAGCCGGGGCAATAGAAAGGTGTTTCAATTGATTCTTTAACTTTCCCCCTAA
>JAHHQI010000017.1:0-16945 GCA_028274465.1 Plantago ovata | reverse complement strand
CTTCTTTCAAGTTGTCTGTAATTCCTTTCTCTGACCGAACTCTACTTATACACCTAATTTTTTTAATTATACTCAAAATGAAATGGATAAATAAGCAAATTCAAGGATCCTTCTTTTATAAGCCAATTGCTAATTCGTTTATGCCTTAACAGATTGATTCTATCCGTTAGGCTTGCCTAATATTCCGAAGTCACAGGGCGAAAGAAAGATAGGTAGAATACAAGCAATGATATAGGCAAAGGTCTTAAGCCCACAAGAAACAGTCGTAGATTCTATTTTACATTTCTTAGTTTTTTTTTTGGGGGGGGAGGAATTCCATTTTCTATTGTAGGTCAGTCATTTCTTCCCTTTTTCATAAGCACTTTTGTGCAATTGGTTCTTTCGACTTCCTATAAGTCCAATTTCCCCATAATAAGCTTCCATTAGCGCAGCTTAGGATCTAAAGAAGGATTTTTTCTATGAAAAGATTACTCTCCTTAATGGCAATCCTTCGTAATGCGAACGAATAGATCGATGATCTATGAATTCTCATAGGTCACCTAACCTAATAAGGCTCTGCAAGACGTGCCAAGTGTGATCATTGCATTTGCATGATCCTGTCTAGCATTCTTCAGGACAAGGACTCCTTAATTTCATTCATTTTACCACAAAATTTCCTAAGGCTAAGGAAGAGACGATGAATCCCTCTAGCTACAATATTGGATGGAGATACTGGGCATAGACTGTTTCCCGACTTCTTATTTGATTGCTCAGAAAATGCTGGAACTCTCTTGGACTGGTTAGTGGGGGTTTTATTTTATCAAAGTACGACTGAAAGGTTTTCAGATGGAAAGCGGAAATCTTACATAGGGATGCTAGGAAGTTAGCATCATCTTTCGTAGAAGTATAACCTAAATTCTAGCTCTGTAGACACATATCAGTCCGAGTTTATTTGATTCGGTGGGGCATTGAGCTGACTACCTGGGGGATGCGGTTATGTCATAGATAGACCAGAATACAAAGAAGTTTGGAAGTTCTACGTCTGCGAAGTCATTGCGTATATAACATCGATGTCACTTTTCTAATCTCATGACTCTGAGGTGAAAAAAAGGAGGCCATGCTATAAATTTTCCTTCCGCGTGAAGACTAGTTAGCCAGTTTTTGGTCCATTGTAGATAGCTCTGTCAAGTCCCTTTACATCGGTGAACGTTAGTCTTCAAGTTGTTGGTGGCGTTCTTCTTTCCCCTAGCTCGAGCCATGCTTGCTGCTTATCTGAGATGGCTTTCTTCTTGATCGAAATCTTCTTCTTCCTCGTAGTTTAGTTTTATTTCTGCTTCAACTAGTCGCAGCTCAGTTATCAATGAAGGAAGAATTCTCCCAGATGACTCTATATTGATGGGGCCTTGTAAGAAAGAGATCTCATTTTCTTTTTTGCCCCTTTGGACGTCTTTGTTCTCGCATCCAACTATGCTGTTATTAGGCTTCTTCTATTTTATTTGCTATTTGTTGTATAACTATATTTCCAATTCTTAAAGGATTCTATAATTCTAGTTAAGAAAGCTATGAAACGATCATGTGCTCCTAGTCTTAACTCTTCTTTCTTTTTTCTTTCTCCCATTGGTTGATTCCAGGACGAGGAGCTGACGACCGCCCTTTCCTAAATTGGATGGAGCTTCAAGGCGGCATTACCCTCTTTGCTAAGGGTATCTCCTCGCGTGCCTATGTTTTCCCACTTATGTAGATGGAGATTTCGAACTATAAGATAGAAAAAGACTAATTTAGGGCTTTCATTTCATTTCCGATTTCTTTTGACAGATCTGTGAGAAGCTTTCTTGAGTGGTCTCTTGTTCTGGGGAGTATATTGGAGCCAACGATTATGCCCTTTCCTTTGGAAGTCTGAAAAAACCTTTTCTTCTTGTTTCCGGATTCTACATTATCTTGTCAATCTAGAAAGATCCTTTTTCTACTTTGACTTTGCCATTCTTTCTTAGTTTCATTAGTAGGTTCCTTTCCACTCTTCATTTCGCACGTATTACTTATGGGAATTTTTTACCAAGCGCTGTTAACTAAACTCAAAGGGAACGAGTACTTCATTACTTACTATACGTAGAAGGTCCTTTCCCATTGCATCTTTTTGTTTCGGTATCACAGCCTAAATTTCTCTCTATTTATTTAGTCAAAGAAAGAGCAAAAAATGATGAGGATGATTCCACGTGTATCTTTAGAAAGCTAAATGATGCACAGACAATTGTCTTTGGCGCCTTCTTTCGAGCATTTGCGAGGCATTCTCATTTCGAAGGTCCTCAAAGAGCTGGCAAAGTATAGATTGTTCATCCACGAAATCTTCCTTCTATTGCTTATTTTCTTATCTCTCTCTGCATCCTCTCCATTCTTTTTTTTTTTTGTCTTTCTTGTGGAAGCAACGACCCCTTCAAAGAATCAAAGAAAGTAATGGTTTGGTTAGACAAATGAATCTACCTAAGAATACAAGGTCTCTCTCCCCGACTCCATCAAGACATAAGCCTAGTTCTGCTCTTTGTCAAACCCCCCTCTTACATCTGCCCGTCCGCTTCTTAGCAAGCTGGAAGGATAGTACCAATATTCTACATCCAATTCTTTTCTTCCATAATTTTCGACTCTATTTTCGTTTCTTGCCCTGCTTGTCAGAGCTGAGGTAGGTGGGAGCTATTATTAGTCTAGTGATGGTTTTGTTCTAATGTAATGACAGAACAGAATCTCATAGAAAAGAAAGAAGCTGCTGGAAGTAATTCAGTTCGAAGTTCATTAGTCGATACAATTGCTCTTCTTGAGAACAGCTACCTCTAGTATAGCTTGACTAAACTCCAGTCATAAGTCCTTCCTTAATATTAACGGAACGTAACTTAGCCGGAACTCAGACCTCTTTAGAATAGAAAATTTCTCTAATCCACGGCTTTTTGCACGTAGGTGTGAAAACGAAAGAAGAGTATATGCGCCTTAGAAGCACAATTCCAATGTCGATTAGAAAGCCTTCCTTTTCCGTGCCTAAGTCATTGAAAGAAAAGAAAGGTATTCTCTTATCTACGGACCATTTTCCATACGGTTGAGTACTCTCTCTGATTTCGAGTAACTATAGAGAACTTCCACTTCGATTGAGTCCAGGAGTCAATGCGTAACTAAAGAAAAGTCGATTTTCCCCTAGCAAATAATCCATCTGACCAAGCACAATCCATGAGATGAGACAGTCCCCCGGACTTTTCACAATAGAAAGGGGCGACAGTCGCGTTCAGAAAAGATGGAATCCAAAGCTTGCCATTCCATTACAAAACAAATAGGTGGGATAGGAATGATGGTATGCTAGGGCAAATAAGTTGGATGGAAATCCTCGTTTTGGTTAGAGATTGAGAAGACTTAATTCTTTCATTCGCAGACATCATGGTAATCGTATAATAGAATAAATCTATTCCTTAATTTATGGAATATGTCAGGAAAATAAAGAAGAAAAGTTCGATCTAATTATGGCAAAACATATTTATGACTTTGATCCCAGGTAGAGAAAGAGAATAGGGCCCCTATCCATTCCATTCAGCAGAGAAAATAATGAACTGCTCTGACACAGAGGAGGTCCACTCCAAAGGAAAGCAAGTAGTTAGTAGAGGAGCCTTCATAATACTTAGGCAGTTTCATCACTGCACATAGCATGGGGCCTTGCTATTTGCATTCATCCTTGTAACTTAACGACTAAGTAAGGAAAGCCTTTATGAATTGGCTATGGATGCCTTAGTGGAAGAAGACTCGATTCCATTGACTTGCACGTATTAAACCTTTGATTTTAGCTAAAGAGTTCCCGATAACCTCCCTCAATGGGAAAGTAAGAAGAAAGAGACTTTGTAAGCAAGATCATAAATAAGGGGGAATATGGTGGGAAAGATGAGTAAGGAGAAGGGCTTGAAATGAGATGCATTAATATTTAGGGCCCTGGGAGAGAGAAAATAGAGCCTCGATGATATAAGAAAACAGTTCATTCCTAGCCTAGTAGACAAATGTTTTTTCTTATTCTTAGATGAGGGGGCAGTCCCTGCTGTGGCAATAACTATTTTCTCCAAAACTTTCGTTTACTCGACTTATATTGCTAGAAAGCCAACCAACTCTATTTTTTTTTATGGAAAGAGCCTTTCCTAAGGCGAACTTTGCAACTACTAAACGCACCTACCGAACCGGGAAAGTCTAGCTACCCCTGAAAATTCTCTATCTAAAAATCCCTTTACTAGGTGGCTATACTCCGCAGATCAAGATCGTGGAACTTCTCCCATATGTTTGAGTAAGCAGGTACTTATTTATTTGGTCAGGTCATAAGGCTATATAGTTAGGTCAGAGGAGAAAGAAAGCACTCTAACATATGGGAGAAGAGAAGTTCAAGATAAGGAAAATGGACCTATATTTTAAGTATAAAGAAGGTGTAATTGACTTGACCTTAACTTCAAAGAGGCAAGCTATGGCCCGCCATAGGTTCGAATCCTGCCACCTTTTTGTGGATTATCCTGTGACGGATGGTGGGAATAACAAAACATCAATTTGGAAATGAGAACGAAATGTCCATATATGAATTCTTTCATTATTCGTTCTTTTCGGGTCTTTTCCTTGCATTCACTTACAACAAGAAACAACCACCAGTGTTTGGTGCAACACCTGCATTTTGGTGTATTCTTCTTTCTTTCCTTGGTCTTTCGTTCCGTCATATTCCTAATAACCTATCCAATTACAACGTATTAACAGCTAATGCACCTTTCTTTTATCAAATTTCAGGGACATGGTCTAATCATGAGGGTAGTATTTTATCATGGTGTCGGATCCTCAGTTTTTATGGATTCCTTTTTTGTTACCGGGGTCGACCAAAAAGCCATAATGCCTCAAAACTAGGAGGTCCTAGGGAAAATCTTTTTTCTTTCTTTCTTTCGAATTTCGTGAAGAACTCTATTCTTTCTCTCCCTCGTTACGAAGAAAAAAGTGGGCCACAGCCCCAGTTGTACACTCCTTTCGTTCTACGAAGCCATGTTGATTCTGAACTTCGTTCGCGAAGGAAGCGGACTTTTGACGAACCAGCCCCTTTGCTTTACCCCGAAAGGAAAATGAGCTTTGTTCCTTTGGGAGCTAGGCAGGAAGCGAAAGAAAAAAGGATGAGTCCTTTGTTGCATCTAACAGGAGATGATAAAGAAAGATCTTCGTTTATTGATGAAGAAGGGATTCACGGAGCTCTTGGCATTGCTTTGTTTTTCTCTCTTTTCCTATCAGCGAGTTCTGATCCTTTTGTTCGAAATTTCTTCATTCGTACCGAACCGCTTGCCGAATCAAATCCTGTTCCACAAGATCCTATATTAGCTATACATCCTCCTTGCATTTATGCCGGAGACGTCGCTAGTGCTATGGGCTTTGCCTTATGTAGATCCAAAATGATGCATGGGATTGTAACACTCCACTCACCGATAATGCGGAAGGATGCCGTTGAAAAGAATGGAAGACTCTTTCACTCTGTTGGATGTGCCGGATCCCGTATAACACGCGAACTCTTTACCCTAAAATGCAAAGATTTATACAAAAAATGCTATCCTGCTTTATTCTTAGATAACAAAAGGCTGCTTATGCTGTTTCGACAGCGCTCTTTTTACTTCTCTTCTCTTTGGAACTACGCGCTAATGGACACAGGGAGGGAGGACGTGAAGCGTGTCGTTTGTAATGGGATGAAAAAGAAAGAGACCACTACTGCGCCTCTTTGTAGGACAGCCGGTGTAAACACAGGGGTCTATGATCAGGACCAGGAAGTCCTTCGAATTTGGATCTTGACATGTCGGTGCTTTTTAACCGTAGGCATTTTGCTAGGAAGTTGGTGGGCTTATCATGAATTAGGTTGGGGTGGCTGGTGGTTTCGGGATCCTGTAGAAAATGCTTCTTTTATGCCTCGGGTATTAGCCACAGCTTGTATTCATTCAGTTATTCTACCTCTTCTTCATTCTTGGACTTCGTTTCTGAATATTGTGATTTTTCCATCCTGTGTCTTAGGAACCTTTTCCATAAGGTCCGGATTGCTAGCTTCCGTTCATAGTTTTGCTACAGATGATACACGAGGAATCTTTTTATGGCGGTTCTTCCTTCTAATGACCGGTATATCTATGATTCTTTTCTCCCAAATGAAGCAGCAGGCATCAGCCCATAGAACCTATAAAAAAGATCTGGTTATGGCGCGAAGGACTCTTGTGCACCTAGGCCATTCGACTCGCGCCCAAGCCTGTCCCGATATCTTATGGAAAAATGGAACGGATTTCTGAGCTGCTTAGTTAAAGCCAAGAATGTTTGATTTCATTTCGTCCCGCTACTAGAGAAGATTCGGGATGGAGCTGAATGTATAGCAGTCCGCCGCACCATTGATCACTTGTAGAATATCTTCATAATAGAAGGATCGTTGACAAATAGAGGAAAAAGATCCAGGGAATTTCTAGTGGCCTAGAACCATTGAACTAGACCATGAAGTAAGTCATAGGCACGGAACCATAAACCAGTTCCCACAACCAACTCGCAGAGAATCCAAAGATTCCCTGAGTCAGTTGGGGGCTCTTTCACCGTCCTTCAACTCGGCCTAAGTATAGGCACCTGAGTAGACCGCTACTAGAAGCTTTCCTACGACTAAGAAGAACTTCACTTCCAAGATCTTGCTTCTTCTATTACGTGATTTCGAACTTCTCTTTTTTCCGCCTTTGGTCTAGAAAAGCAGAGAACTTCTATTAGGAGATTGATGATCTTACTGGGACAATTCAACCAAGACCTGACACTCTTTTTCTCTTTCTTTCTATACGATTTTGCCTTGTCTCACCGCCGTTTTGCATCCTTTCTTCTCCAAGACAAGACCATTTTAGCAAGAAGTGCCTGAAGAGCATATTTAGCAGCCCCTAGCTATCTGGAATACAATCAATCCCATCCTATTTCTTTCTTCTTTACCCTAAATGACTCACCTGTTTCCTTGGATCATTGTCACTTCGAGGTTCCGCAGATTCCACGAACGGGAGCTTATTCCCCACTCTCTGCCGCTCTAGAACTAGAGTGCTGTTGGTTTTTTTCTGTTTTCTTTCCTTCTTTGTCCCAAAGAGAAACTAAAGGGCATAAGTGGAAAATGCTCTGGACTAAGGGAAAGGTTCTCAAGAAAGAATTGCGGAGAAAGTTGGCAGAATTCTTCATAGCGTTCTGGTCCTTCGTTTCTCCATCCAAGAAATAATGAGAAATCACTGGAATCACTCTCAAGTTGACTGAGATAGGACGCGACCGATATGGATGAAATGGCTTTCTTTTTCGTCTCCTTCTTCCTTGACAGGCGGTTGGATTTCTCTCTTTTAAGAATAGATCCCCAAGGGGCTAGTGGAATGGTTAGTCAGCGTGGCAAGGTGCACCTAAGTCTTTTCATCTTCTTTGTCTTCCCTTGATCTCTCTCCGACTTTCTTCCTTGCTTGAGGTAGAATGGACGAGAACTTCCAAATAGTTCAGTAATCAGTCGAGCAGGTATCTCTTTCCCCTGTCTCGTTCGTAACTTGGATTATGCCTCTGCCTTAGAAGGCTTTTGAGATAGAAATCCATCTGATCCTGATAGACTTTTGAGTGAATTAGTGAAATGAAATGGTATTTTTCTTTTTCTCCGCTCTCCTTTCGGATTTCTTTTCTTCTTTGTTTTTGGTAGGATCTTCTTCTTATCAAATAATTAGCTTTTCTCTATAGAATTCTCTATCTACTCCTATCGACTATCTATACTAGATCGACTAGAAAGTCGATTAGTAGGATTCTTCTGTTAGTGAACTGCTTTGGCTACTCTTTTGTCTTTTCTTCTGGATGTTCTTCTTTCTCTTGCCCTGGTCTTTATGGATTGAAATAGTCTTGTTCGCCTTCGTCCTATTTTCGGGATGGTTTCGGTTTGCGTTAAGGCGCAAGTTGTCTTTCTGTTTTTTCTTTTGCTTTCATAGGAGCTCCAACAATTCCTCAGTCCTGGATGGAATCCTAAAGAGTTTACTAAGGCTAGGCCTTTGTTTCCTGATCGCTGGCAGTAGGAAGTGCAATGGCAAGACATCTCCTTTCGGGATGGGGTCCTATATCGTATTCCCGGACCTGTGACCTAAAAAGTGCACACCGAAAATGGAACTTGGATAAAAGCTGCCTTTGAATCTTGGATGCCTGTCGAGCTATTTTGTCTTTCTTTCGACTATGTCTTTTTCCTTTCTTTCCTCCCGATGGAATAGAACTTGGTTATTTCTTTCTTCTTTTGCTTTCATTATCTTAATAAAAATAGAACAAGGTCTGGAAGTGACTCTCGAATTCGCTCGATCGGAATCTCCTAATAGGAGTAAGATAGCAATCGCATACGAAGTCGACCTAGCATTAAGGCTAGAAAGGGACATCCCAAGAAATCTTTCATTAGAAAAAAAATAAGTCGAACGATTTTAGAACATCTATTTTTATATGGGTCTTCGCAGGTCCGGACATGTCTGACCTTTCCAAATAAGAACTGGGAGAAACTTAGGAATGTTCATTGACTTGTTCAGGCCCAATTAATAATGCAGGGGCATTCCTAAGTTTTTTCGTTTCCATTAAGTTCCGCAAGCTCCATCTTTCTGCGAGTCTGAATGGTTCGACACTGGGTGGTATTTCCATCTATTCTATTAATAGAATGAATTCCAATAAATGCATGCTATATGCACTAGGAGATCCTAGAAAGCTTGTTGGAGAGATTCACTAAGTAAGAGGCGGGCTGCTAAATCCTAGGCCTAAGTCTTTCTCCGCAAACAAGCTAAGCTTAAAGGCGGGAGTCTACTTGGGGTCTACTAAGGGAAGGAAAGACTTTTTTCATTTATTCCACAATCTGTAATATTGGGAAGTATAGGAGAGAAGCTCTATAGCCTGAGTATGTCGGACATCTTTTTTCTGTACAGGAGAAGCTCCCGAATATCTCTTTCTTAGGATCTCCTTCTATTTAGTGTCCCGAGAAGTCGAAAGGTTCCTAAGACGGATGGATCAGAAGCCTCCTGCTCCCTTGGATCACTTCTGGCAGACCTATTGCTCTTTTCTTCTTTGTTAGAGCCAAAAACATTTGCATGAAGATTCGAAGAAAGGATTTGAGACACATCAATATGCAACTCCTCTTTTTCTTTCTTTTTATTGTTTCCTTCTGTAATTGAGTCCAAAGAATCTGATCGGCTGGTCGAATGGAAGTATCTAGAAGAATCGTTTAGCTCCCTGTATTGGATCTCTCAAGTCATTTTTCCATAGATTGGCATTTTTATTTGCCTTACAGGTGATAGCAGTCCCTAAGTAAAAGAAGGGAGGAATGGTCGTCCCCTTTTCCATCACATGTCACTATTTCCTTTCTCAGTACTAAAGGATAGGCATTCCGCTGGTCCCTCTTTCGTGATCCCTTCTTTGCCCCTACTCTTGGCCCGCAAGAGAAAAGAGATGCAGGAGAAGAAAGAACATCTGTTGAGAGAGATTTGCTTGCAAAAGACAAGCTGAGTCCAAAGGAAAAAAGAATAGGGAACCACCCCGCCTTCCTTTCTCCATGCTTTTGGATCTAACTCCTATACTTAGGCGCACATGCCTCCTTCCTTTCATGTCTTCTTCAGCTAGAAGCCCTTTGTCTTTTCTTAGGGATTGAAATAGAAGATGCTTACGTAAATAGAATTGCGTGCAGCAATCCGAACTGACTAAGGACGTTCTTCCATTTGTTGGTGTCAGAACTATTTAGTAGAGCAAGAACTCATCAAAGAGGAAGTCGCAGATTCCATTCCTGACCCTGACATAGGCTATGGCTGCTTTCTTGCCCTTTTCTTTGGGGAACTCAATCAATAAGTCTATATTTTCCTAAAAAAAATGAAGTACCCTCAGCAAGGACACAGGCATATAAGGCCCCTTTATTTGTTTCAAATGGAATGTACACGCTTAACTATGACACGAATCTTTCAAGTAAAACAAATAAAGAAGTAACTTACAGCAGTACATTTATCACATTTCCATGTTAACGCTAAAGGTTTTCAGATGTTCGATATCGGAATAAAAGCAAAACTTCTACTCGTTTATGGTAGGCCCAATCGCTTGAAAAGAGAGAATGAGAGATAGGGCTATTAAGACGCCGAAGCCTTCTTCGATCTCCCCTGCTCATAGAATCCACTTTACGTAGAGTCTAGTTCACCAAGTCTCTATCTGATCTACTAGCCATAGTTAGGCCTTTCCGGGCTTATCAGACAAGAAAGGAAAGTTCGAGTTACGTCCTCGTGATTCGACCAATCTTCGATCCTGCCCTTCCTTAGTGTAACTTGGGACTTTGAATCACCTCGAACTTGCTTGCTTCTGCTTTCTGTTGATTTCTGCACACTGCACAAATCATGAAAAGCGAGGGTATCGAGTCTCTCACCTTCCCGCATCAGTGGTGAAACGCAAAACCTTTCTCTTCTATGAAATTCTTCTTGTGTTTTTTCCATACTCGGTTGCTCTGTCAAGATCCAATTGTGCGTGCTCTATGGATAAAAAGAACTAGTAGGCCAGATACTTCGCTGGGCGCTAGGAGGTAGGATTCTAGAAATGATTCTGTTCACCGAGTCTTCGGTCGTCGACTCCCCTGTCATGCCCCTATCTAGATTCCTATGATGATGATCCTATAGGAATCTATTGATAGGATAGCTCTGTAATCCGCTTACTAAGATGGGCATTGCTCTTCTCTCAGTGCGTAACAATCTCTACTTTACACTCTTTACTTCTCTTTTTCCTTGGTTGAAAGCCTCGCTTGTTCCCCCTTTGGAGAGATTAGAGCACCCGCTGTCTAGCTCCCTGTCAAGGGCCGGTTCTCTTCTTAGTTGTCCATTCCTCCTGCTTTCGAACCAACCTTGGACTTCGATGTGGGAAGCATTTGACTAATTTGACTAGCTCTTTTTCTTCTAAATAAAGTCTACCAAACCTTGGGAAATTTCATCTAGTTTTTTCTCTATTTGTAAAGGTTCTCTTATAGTTGTAATTATTTGATTGATCCTGCGCAAGAGTAGTTCGTGAGATACGACTCTGAAGAGAGAAGATCTTCGAAGCTTGGTCCAAGAAAGGAACAGTCTTTTTATCGAGTGCGAGTAGAACATTGGAATGAAAAAGTAGATGCCGTAGGTTCAAGTCCTCAAGCACATAAGGCCTGTCAAATCCCTATCGAGTCAAGGCTTGGGATACTCGTAAAGGAACGGAAAGAGAGCTTCACGTCCCATCGGTTGAGAGCTTTGCAGGCGCATTTTGTCACAAGCTCGTGCTATTGGACTTTTCTTTGATTCTCCTTTCTTTCTCTTTTTCTCTTAAAAGGACAGTTGGCTTTGATTGAGTAGCTCGTAGATCGATCCCTTGCGTCTATAAGACCTCTGGTAGATGCTGCTTTCATATCGTCAAGGCGCTTCCTCTCCTTCTTTATTCGTAATCCGGCCGGCTTCTGCTCGGGCTTTCCCACTGAACTATGGGAAGACACTGGTTGCCCTCATTGGGCCATGACCATGGTCACTTCTTTTTTTATCTTCTATATATAAATATAATAGATATAGAAGATAAAGAAGAAAGCCATCCGTTCCCCCTTGACTAAGAGGAGATGCCTGCCTCATTCCTGTTTACGAGACGAGCTCAACAACCTCTACCTTATATAAAAGTCAACGGAATGAGATCTTAGCTCCAAAGAGGATTCAGGGCTCTTTGGACTTACTTTGTGCTTATGGAGGAGGCACTTACTAACCCAACTTGACTCTATTCCGGTTAGCTTTGAGTCGGATGAAGTCTCGCAAAACTCAACTGTTAAGGAAAGGGAGTTCAATTTATTCTTATTCAGACAGCTAAGTTCTTCTAATATAATAGGAAATTCTTCTATCGGTAAAATCCACGGAATGAATCCAATAATTTCAATCATTCATCTCGAAACTACTGAAGTTGATTCTTCTATGTTCTTTTTCGTACAATTTAGTTGAAAGATGAGGGGACTTTCTAGCTAACTAATAAAGAAGGGCAGGTTGCTCCCATATCCCATAAGGGGTCTATGGGTTTTGTCTTTGTTGTAAATGAGAGTTGTAGAATCCCCAGTCTCCTATTGCATTCTTGTCCCTTCTAAGGGTTGAAACCTTCATTCTCCTTTCTTGTGCTACCTTCCTGATACCGCCCCCTTTGGCAAAGATGTTTATGAAAAAGAAGGATTCTTATTACTTTCTCTCTCATACTATACATTATCGAATCAATCACTCATACATATTTTTTATAGAAAGTGAATGCTTTTTCCAAAGTAAAGAGGTGTCTCGAATTGATTTCCAAGTTTCCCCAATCACAGAAAGTATAATATGTATGATTCTCTCGAATAGGTCATAAACACGGGCTCAAATCCATTAGGGAAGAAAGTCAAACTACACTTAGCAGAAGAAGAGAGTAGGTCTTGTGTTGGCTTCAATTCCCCAATATGCCTTGGTAAATTGACTGGAATAGCCTGATTTATGAGTTGCTGGAAGTAAGCTTAGCCCAGAGTTGCTTGGATATCCTATCCGTATTTCTATTTTTATTGTATAAATGGGAGTTTACCCTCGCTTACTAATCTACCACTAGGGACAACTTCCTTGGGGACACGGGTCATAAATGAACTCTAAGTTAAGTTCGCAGACCATTCGCCTGGAATCCTTGAAGGCGAAGCACCAAGACCATCTTTTGGAAGACAAAGTACCATTTCCGTTGTCCCGGCCGCTCTTACCGAAATATCATTATGCAGTCAGGCAAGCCTCTGAAGCATATGCTTACAGCGGATTCTATAATCCTGTCTTCAACCCTGGGTACAACATTGTTTTCGATAAGCCAGAGCTTTTTCTATCTATATTGGTCTACTTCAATATTGGACAAATGGGAGATAGGAAGTCTTACGCACCTGAGAAACACTTTTTTGCGGTTTAGAGGGGATCTAAGATCCAATAATGTCAAAGGAATATATGAGTCTATGAGGTAGAATGAATTAAAGCTAGATGAAAGCAGATCAGAAATAATTTAGTCGTTTTTTAGCATTTTCTTACGAGCACCCATCCGTGGTAGAATCATCTGCGTAGTTCTATCTAGAGACAAAGTATAGAATTGCCCGAATATCCTCTTACCTTGCTGATCTTGACTTGACCTAAGAACTTAATATTAAGGTAAAGGAAAATACTTAAGGAACCCTTCAAAGTTTGCATCAAAAAGAAGAGGCCTGGAAGAAATCCTCGTTGGTAAGCTGTGCGGTGATAGCTTTATTTTATTGACAAAGCTCCATTGTTTTAATCTTAGAAGAAAGTTTTCGGTGCTTATAACGGCCATAAATAGGTTCTCGGAGAGGACATTGATTCAATGAGTAGTAAAACAAAGAATTTCAAGTTAATTGAAAAGAAGCTCATTACTGGTCCCAAAAATCTAAGAAGGGACCTAAAAAACACAGACTTCTGAAGAGAGAGAATAGTGGGCTTTTCTAAATTCTATATATTTCACAGGAATTCCTAGGCTTCAGAGGGAACGGGACTTTTCATTTTGCCGTGCAAGCTTTTGCTCAATCTCTAGCTTTCTTTTCTCGCAAAAGACTTCTTTGACAAATAATTTGTGTATATAAATAAGGAGAAAATAATTCCAATAAGATGGTCTTGTTCTAGATTAATAATTAATAGAAGTCGATAAAGGACTTAGTCCCGCCTTCGCTTTTAGAGTAGAGGTCATCAGGCTCTGTATAGTACACTTGGTACTTTAGTTCGTTACTCTTACATCGCTTGGACGATTTGAAATCAGCCCGGGATCGCTTTGAATCAAGCCAACCAAAACAAAAGAGTTGCGGGAGAAAGAAGGAACAAATGAAAGAAGTAAGGTCAGAGGGAAAGGAATATGGAAAATCTTAATCCGAGGTTGTTATAGGAAAGGAGTCTAGATCTAGGAGGAATCCTTTTCCATTTTAATAGGGCACGCTATAGGCGGATCCATTAGAAAAATTGGTTGACTAAGCCCACATCAAAGACAAAGGTCAGCACTAAGCTAAGTAAGCTCTTTCGAGCGAGAGACCAAGTAATACCGGTTGCTGAAATGGATGATACATTAAGGACGCATTATCTCTGAATCTCTTTATAATAAAAGGTATGAGATAGCCCACAAGCCCTCCCAGAACTTAGAGTAACGAGCTCCTCGAAGGGAAATTCCGCTTTATTTGACCCATACAGAGCACTTTTCCAAAAGGTAGCACATTGACTAATGACTATAATAAAGCTCGACAATGTCTGGCAGAAGGGGCTGTCAGTTACTCCCTAATCGCAGCCCTAATAGGAATATCCTAGGAAAGGACTTTGGTAGGACAGATAAAGGCAGAAAGTAATACTAAGGGATCGTAGAATTCGCACCGGCCCAAACAGATCTAAAGCGTGCTCTTGAAGGACCTTGGAGAAATCCCTTCGTTCGCACTTTTCACGGTCTTCTTGCAATTGTTTTTCAAGATTTCAATAGTAGCATTTTCAAATAGTGTCCTCGCTGGAACTAGAATATCACCTTAGTGAGATGTGGGAAGTTTACTATACAACAAATATTTCCTATGTGATGAGACATACTACCTCAGCCATATTTCTATTAGTGATGAGGCACTTGTGAAAAAGAGATAAGGCTTCTTGGTCAACTTTATCCTGCTCTGAGATCGCCTCTGAACCTTGTTCAATAGAACTAGACGGACTAGGTGCACTGCTTTCAAAGAAAAAAAGCTCTGAAATGAAGACTAATCCAAAGGGGCTTACACGAGCTTGTAGAAGAAAACAATCAAAGCTTTAAGGGCTTCCTGATCTAAATGACGGATTTGGGATTGATCCTTTAATCCTGCTATTTTTTAGCAGTCCATCTGCAGAATCAATAGGGATTTCATAGGCCATCTGTGGAGTCAAGAAGAGTCGAACCTGCTACTTTCCATGAAAATGCCTCTTGCTCTAACTTTGGGTTGCAGCAAGTGAAGAAATTCGATCATGATCCTTTTGCTTTTTAATAGGGGATTTGAAGGAGTGCACAAAATACCCAAGTTAGCTCTCTCTCTAGTCAGCCACACCTTGCTGCCTACTAGGCCATTAGTAGTCACTATCTTACTCTCGCCTCTTTCTTGATACAGAAAATTCGTATATTATATAGAGAGTTCTTCTTAGATCGGCTCCCATTTCTATTATCATCACATACGAGATTATTGCATCAGTCAATGCGCTCTAAATAGGAGTATGTGATGTGAGCTCTTGTAGCACCCCTTCTATTTTCATCTGACGGGAGCAGACGCCTAGCTCCCTTAAGCCAGTACCGTCCGTCCGGTCGATTCTTCAGAGATGCCGTTTAGTTTAAAGCGCTACAGCTTCTTTTGTCAGAATGTTGACACCTTGGATCACTAAGGTCGGCCCACCTTCGCTCTGACCTTCTACGTTTTTTGGTTGTATTATGCTCTGCTTTTTGGCTGTCTTACTCACGAACAACTAGCTTGCTGCTTGGTATCTACTTTTTGAAACCAACCTGGGGCAAGCTCTAGTCAAATGCAATTTCTTCCTTTGTGAACTTATGAGGTCGCACTTTTGAAGTTTTTCCCGGGCGATTGTGTGGTGGACTTATTCTACATCAGCTAGAATGGAAGTTTTACGACGAACCAAATAAAAGAACACTCTTACCCATAAAATCAAGATGTGTCAACGGTCGATCTGATTCTTTTGCTTTTACAAAATTTTGATCAAGTTGTGGTAGAATAAGATGTTCCACATCGTTCCTGGAAGCTTCCGTGCCAACAATGGAACCAAAGCTCTACCGATCCAATTAAGAAGAAATATCCTAAGAGAAGATCAAGAAAGCACTTCCCCTCTTCTTTTTGCTTTCGCTACAATGGCATATCCATCATGGGACGGGGCTATTCACCTTCTCTTCCTCATGTCGAAGCCTTTTCTATCTAAGCCATTTCTTCCTAGTAAAGGCTTTCTTGTCTCTGAGATGAGGTTTCTGTGTAATTTTGCTTTCTACATGGTCGGGGAAGCTATGCATGATGAACTGCTTTCCATGATAGATCCAACCACATTACGGGGCGGATTGGGATGATGAGAAGGCCCTTCCTGTTCGGTCGAAGACTATTCTCATGGGTCTTTCTCCCGCAATTACGGATCGGTCGTTCCAACCGGGAACTCTTTCTTAGCCTATTCCATACCACACGTTGGGTGCTATAGCCCTTCGTCCGTCCAGACTCCACTGAGAAAGGTCGTAGCCAGCCGAAATATGCAAACCATTTTTTCTTAGGCTTTGCAAAAGAGATAGAGGAACTCGTCCAAGGAAGAAAGATTTTTGGGCAAGAACAACCAAAGGGAAAACTCTTTCCTGCTTCTGGCTAGTCGCCCTTAAGCTGCTCCTAGCTGAATGCGAGAGCATGTGAGGCCTGTGTCTACCTTGTTAGTCACGAAAGCTAGTGAATGCGCGGGCCATCCTAGGCCTAGCAAGCCTTTTATAGGCTGTCTACCTATTCCCATTCCACAATTCTACAAACCCCATTTCGGCCCAATCCCAAAGCGATCCCTAGACAGTAGCAATTACAAGCCTGATGAAATACATTACTTTTACTACGCAATTTCGAGCGGCTCCTTCAAGCTCCATTCGATCTTCCTTCTAAGTGGGGCTCGAACCTATCCCTGAAGTCTTTAAGAGCCGATCGCTCGACCACTGAGCTAGCTAAACTCCTCTGATCCCTGCTTTGCTTTTCTGCCGTCTTTTGATTAGTCTCTCTCTAGGTGATTTCCTCTTTTTCCTTTGGAACTCGCACACAAGGAGTAGCCTGGCCAATAAGAAATGAAAAAATAGGCTTCCAAGAGAAGAATCTATGCCCGAATCGATAGTCTCAAGGAAAGCGTAGCTTCATTCAAGTTCGAAAGGAAAGAGAGAGGACGACAACGAATTCCATCACTATTGCTCAAGC
>JAHHQI010000168.1:0-25000 GCA_028274465.1 Plantago ovata | reverse complement strand
GTTGATAAGAACTGCCGTGGTTCTCAACGAAGAGTTAGATTACTACAAAAGTGTCCAAATAAGACAAACAGGATGGTTCATAAGTTGCATATTTATTTATTTATTGTGCTGGGAGGGGGGGGGGGAGAGGGGCTGGGGGGTGTTGGGCTGAAGAATCTGGGTACTTTGATTGTCATTACAGAATGCATGTCAGGGTTTGCAATGCTAAGTGTGTGCCATGGTGGGATTATTGATTTTCAGTTTTTCTTGGAGCTGATGAAGGTGCCACGAGTGGAATCTAAATTGAGGGTTTTCTTGTTCAAAATTCAATTCAATTCTCAGGTTGGTTGACATTTCTTAGCTTTTGGATAATTTATGATTTCCAGTGTTCAATCTTCAATGTTAAGGTTTTATTTCAGATTTTGGATTTCAGAAGAAGCTTGAACACCATAAATTCTGCATGTGAAGAGGTACATAAAAATTTCATATACAGTATTCTCCTATATATGCATTTTTAGTTATTTTTTATGTTTTCTGTGGGAACACCTAACTCTAAAGCTTATGCTTCAGGTCCGATATTCAGTAAAACTGAAAGAGATCATGAAGAAAATTTTGTATCTTGGAAATGCATTGAATCAGGGAACTGCCAGAGGTATGAATTTTAATGGGGAAGGATCAATTGGTTTTTTAAGACTTCAAATGCTGGCGTTAACTTCAGACATCAGTGTATTTGCTTCAATTTCTTAGCATCACTTAACAACTTATGGTTGATTAAATGCTGTAGATTTTATTAAGAAGTGCTTTCCATTAGGAACTCTATTTTCAAATTTATGCTATCAACAAAATAGAGCTTCATTACTTTGATGATGGTATTGTGTGTGATACAGGTTTTTTTTTTTTTTTTCTTTTCTTTTCTCCTGGTTATAATCTCTAGAATTCTAGAGCTCGAAAAGATTTTCTTTTCCCAGTAGCTTGTTCATGCATTTACATTTAGTTACAGAAAACCATGTACAACTCTTTTTCTTTATCCAAGTAAAACTTCACTTTTCCTTTTCGCTTGTGGAACTAAGCAATTTCTTCCAACTTCAGGTGCTGCTGTTGGCTTTAAACTTGACAGTCTTTTAAAACTAACAGATACACGTGCTTCAACCAGCAAGATAACGCTCATGCATTATCTTTGTAAGGTATCACATCATTATCTCTTTACCCTTACTTTTTGTATTCCTGATCTCCTGCAAATTATGATGGGAATGTGATGAACTTAGGTAAGGAGAAAGATAATTAAATATCCCTATGTAGGAAATGATAACATACTATTTTCCAGCCACAATGCTTACATAATTTGAATTATATTGCAATCCTTAATCAAGTAGAATATTAGAGTAACTAATTTGGACACTTCTATTGGAATCCTCATCAAGTAGAAAAGCCATTTTGCTAACTAAGTTAGACATTTCTATATTTCTGGCCATTGGTAGTAGAAAAGCCCTTTGGTTTATTTAAACATGTATGCCGTCAATTGACAGAGAAGCGGGAACCCTTTATTTATATTCTCCTACTGATTGAATTGAAACTAAATTGCTTAAGTTTGTCAAAAATGAAAGGCTGATCTGAGTTTCTCATCCAAATCAACACAAGATAAGTCTCGTAAACCATCCAAATGAACACACATGTTACTCATGATTCTGTTTTTAGTGTCATTATTCAAATAAAAAAACCAGAATCTTGTTATTGCACACGGTGTTGTATAAGGTTGTTTGATTTATTAAGTTTGAACACCAATTCCTTGGGGGACTCTACCTCAGTATTTCTGCATGATCTGAAGCTAAATGGGTACATCATACAATCAGCGATCATGAGAAATTCTAGGATTACAATCAGCAAACAAGAAGTCAAACTCTAGCATCTAATATGCATTCATGCGGTTGTATGTATATACCCATAATTTGGTTAGCTACTCATGATCATGTGCCAATCAGTAAATCAAATTTAAATAGCGAAATGCTTCACCAGAATCCAGATCATAGAAAAAAACCATCTGTTTTATTAAATACTTACAGAAGAAAGCTGAAGGTCCTTTGTTGGAATTGGTTGTCCAAACGGTATGTTTAAGATTACAGACGAGAACCCGATGAAAATAAACCAAGTCTTCTTGATCTTAAAACCATAAAAATCTAGCCTTGGCCGTGGCAAGGTGGTAGAAATAACTCTACTGCAGGTCCACCCAGTGGTTCAGAGCCATTGTGACCTGTGTGCTTTTTCCCTCCTAGCTTCCTCCCAGTTTGCTTCTGCTTCCATGCATCCGCCATGTTTGCTCAAGAAATGCTCTGTGTTGTCATGAGAAGCTCGTTGCTATGTGATTTCCTACAAAAATACAAAACAATTAAAATCACTAGAACATGGCGATAAGCTTGAAATATACAAGTAAGACTGCGTAATTAGTTGACATAGGTCAAACCATTACTTGTGATGGGTTTTCATGAATAATATAACATTTTGTGATATACCACCGTCATGAATAACACCATTTGCAAATGAACCAAAACTGTAAAATTGAACCAGAAAAACTTAAAGAATAATCATTTCTATTATTACATTTTTTTTAATGCGCTATGTAGGCCAAATGTATTTTTAAACTCTCAAGAACAGTAGCTAAATTCGGATCGTCTGAAACAAATGGTGTGTTTTCTTCTGTATTATGGAGATCCAATTATGAATGAATAACATTTTTACCAATGTGGAAGTGTTTTTCCATCTTGTCGATTTTTATTATTAAGTTAATGTAATAATAATATTTGTTTTTACCATGTTTGTGTGATCATTTCAAAATCTCAAATACCCAAACTGAATTTTTTATTAACTGAAAAATCAGACCGGTTTTATCTTAATACAGTCCTTAAAATTATGCAAAATTTTTATTGTTTAAGCAGTTGAAGTACAACAATTTTACAATCTCTTGATATGCGTAAATGACTTTGTAATGGGCTTCTGTAGATATCTAAATCTTTGTTTATGTGGCTACTCTGTTCTTCAGACACTTGCCAACAGGAGCCCTGATCTATTGGATTTTCATAAAGATCTTGTCAGCTTGGAAGCTGCCTCGAAGGTTTGTGGCTTATCTTCTGTAGTGTTAGAAGTTATTTATGCACCATAGTCCGTAATGTGAATGAGTCCTTTACAGATACAATTGAAATCTTTAGCGGAAGAAATGCAAGCCATCATCAAGGGTTTAGAAAAGGTGAAGCAGGAACTTGCTGCCTCGGAGAATGATGGTCCTGTATCTGAAGTTTTTAGCAAGGTATTGCTGAAGTATTCTTTAAGAAGTTGTAGTTCATACATTAGACATTTGCGTTATGTGAACACTGTAAAGGTAATTCTTAGCTGCAGCATGTTTGACTCATCAGATGATTGCATTTTATCCCTAACCTAAATGAAAAATTAGAACTACTTATCCATTTTCTGCTAACACATTGCATGTGAAACTTCCTAAGTTCCTATTATTGTAGACTTGTTCTATGATGCCTTAATGGATGCTTCTTTTTTATCCTTCTCAGACATTGGCGGAATTTGTTGGTGTTTCTGAGGCTCAAGTATCCTCTGTAACAACCTTATATTCTGTTGCGGTAAATATCTACCTGGATTATGAAATAAAAATTCTCGTCTCCTGTTATACTTCTGTTTGTAACAGTGCAGTTCACTGTTTATCCCGCAGGGAAGAAATGCAGATGGACTTGCTCTGTATTTTGGTGAAGATCCTGCCCGTTGTCCGTTTGAGCAAGGTATTAATTACTACTATTATGTTGGATTTATCTTCCGCTGACTTGGCACATGGCTGAGTCAATTTCTGTTCTGTCTGCAGTTACTGCTACACTGTTAAACTTTGTGAGGTTATTCCGGAAAGCTCACGAGGAAAACTGTAAACAAGCGGAGCTGGAGAAGAAGAAAGCTCAAAAGGAGGCTGAGATGGAGAAGGCAAAGAAATAATTACCTTCATGGGGCATCCGTGTGTTTTGAGAATGGTCAGTATACTAATATTGACTGTTGACCCGCACTCTTGCTGGATTGAACCTGTTACAAGCTCCGTGTTCTCCTGTCTTGGCTTCATGGGTTGTAAGAACATGCAATCCGGCAGGGCTCTTGAGGCTTGGAAGAACCACCAAGTTATGCAGGAGGCATGCCTGGAGTGGCTCATGTCCATTTTCTGCTCTTTTGATGGCCCAGAGTGGAAAAATCCGCGCAGGTCTCTGGAATTGTACTGTGGAAGATGATTTATCATATAAATGACCATCCAGCTGTCACAGGGGAAATATCCCATGTGTATGGGCGATGCTACAAAATCGACCATCTGTGTCCGAAAGCGTGGCATGGCGGCTTTGGTAAGGATACCGGTTTACATGCAAAGCAGATTTACCGGAGTGTACAGTGCACACTTGTACAGAAAACTAACTGTAATTCATTGTTTTAGCCTAAAAATTGCTTTGGTTCCTTGTAAGAATGCAGTGGGAGCCTTGCAGAGCATTTTGTATAGAAGGATTAGAGGATATATAAAATAGGTTGTACTAGCTGAGATAGTAATTACTGGAGAGTATAGGGCCAGGTTCACGAAATCTTGTTTGTTTCATTGGATTAGATTCAATTCTAGTAGACATTATTTTCAGTGTATTACTAATAAAAAGTGAACGTTCATTCGTCTAAACTTGTATATACATCTTAAATTTTTGGACGTCAATAATTGTGTTCAATGGAATATATCATCATCATACTGTGATAAGTACTGTTATGTAAGTTGAGCATTAATGGGGTTCAGCCAAGTAAGGTTGAAGCTTGGTTCGAGCTTGGAGCCTTGAAAAATGCCATACTTTCGGCTGTTTTAGCAACACGAGTTGTTATTTCACTTATTTGGGAAGTTAACTGATTGAATATATGAGCTCCTTGTTAAGTCCACTTTGAATTTTTTTCAAAAACTTTAATTTTGACTACAAATTATTTTTAAATTGTAATTGTAAAATAAATAATAAATTTACATAATAAAAATTTAGAAAGTAAAGTATTTGGCTTAAAATTATATTAGGAAAGTGCACTTCTTATATTTTCATAATATAAGTTTTAAAATTATTTTTTCACAATAAATTATAATTAATTTATAATTAATTTGAGGTCAAATCAGACATAAAAAAAGTCAGCAAAATGAAATGGGGTTATTCAAAGTTACCGGAGGAAATATCATTATATATTAAGACTAATTTACACTCAAAATTGTAATGTGTTGACTCAAAAACTCAAAGTGAGTGAAGTTTTTGGGACGAAGAGAGCAGTTAAATTTTGTTTTATTTCCCGTGTTGGTAAATTAGTTGATTTAAACAATAAGGTTGTGTTGAGATTTCTCCACGCTCAAATTTGATATGTTTTAATTTGACATCTTTTGGTCATGATGTGTAAAGCTATTACACAGTTTCTTCTTGTAACTCCATTCTTTTAATCAAATAAATTTTTTACTGTTTGTTTTTTAAACAAAATGTTTGGTACTTAAAACGTTATAAAGAAGATCAGTGGAGCGGTGCAACTTTTTCTTTTTTATTTAGTTATTTAATTTTTTATTTGTATATTTTTTTTATTTTTTTTGGAACGAAATATAGTTTCCATTCCATAAGCAATAAAGCTCTGTCAACTCATTACAAAGAAAACAAAATGCCCAACAAACTTAATAAACAAGACTGAATCCTATGTACCTAACTGTTGGGAAAATTTGCCAAAGATTTACAAGTAAGCTCCAACTTTTTATCCCCCATACAACGTCCAATAGACCTAAAAAATACTTCACGAAGTAACTGAACCTGAGTTTGTTGAATATTCTGGAAAATACGTCGGTTCCTTTCAATCCACACAACATAAAACGAATTCTGTAAATAGAGTTTTGAAAATTCTGCTCCTGGGATTTTTACCTTTTGTATTCCGGCAGGCAAAATGAACCACTTCCTCCCAGGTTCGAGTTGTACAGTTTAAACCATACCAAGACAGCAGCCTATTACACATACTTCCGTTTCTTGGTTACACAGACTGCACATTGGATCAATAGTGTCATCAAAACAAATCATCCTATCTTTTGTAGCCAGTCGTCCTCTCAATGCCATCCATAGACAAAATTTTGCTCAAGGTGTTTCCTTATTGTTAAGCATAAGTTCTTTCCAAACAACCTTATCAAGAGGAGGATGTACTAGCGCATAAGCAGCTTTAGGATCAAAAGAAGTTGCATTCATTAAAGAATTCCAATTTCCAGAACTACGAACCTGTTCTCTGCATTTCAAAATTTTCCTCAACAGGAAAGAAGATTGGGGTGAACTCGTACATCTTTCAGCTGGCCAGTTTTAATGTAATATGCATGTATCCAACGAATCCACAATTTATCCTCTTTATTGTTAAGGGCCCAGAGCAGTTTAAGGAAGGATACCTTATTATTAGAAGGAAGATGAGAAAGGCTCAAGCCTCCTTCTGCTTTAGGTCTGCATAAAGAATCCCATGCCACTGGTGCTCTTCTACTCTCATCAGTTGTACCAGTCCAAAGGAAACGACGACAAATGCTCTCAATTGCATACATAACTTCTTGGGGAACATGAAGATTTGACTCCAATAGTGTTGAACTGCATAGAGAACACTTTGTATTAATTGTATTCTCCCTCCATAGCTTAGAAGACGAGAAGTCAAATGATTGATCTTTCCTGCCATTTTTTCAAGGAGGGGCTGGTATTGAATAACTGGGAGCCTTTTCCCGTTGAGTGGAACGCCTAAATATCGAAATGGAAGGGTACCTTCTGGAATCTGACTGTAGGACAAGATACTATCCTTCACCTCCTGGCGAACGCCTGCAAAATAAACCTCCTTTTTCTTCGATTAGCAATCAATCCTGTCGTCTTACTGAATCTTTCAAAGCAACCAAGTAGAGCTCGAACTGATTTTAAATCACCTTTACAGAAGAATAGAAGATCATCAGCAAATACTAGGTGAGTGATCCCAAGTAATATACATTTAGGATGGAATCTGAAAGAATTATCAGTTTGCAACACTTTTAGAAGACGACTCAAGTACTCCATACATAATGCAAAAAGAAAAGGAGAGATGGGATCTCCCTGTCGAAGCCCTTTACCCCCTTTGAATGGATCTGTAAGTTGTCCATTGAGATTTATCTGATAGGAAACAGTAGTGAGACAGACAACGACCCACTATACAAAATTAGCAGGAAATCCAAGAGCCCGCAAAAGATTCTCCACAAAACTCCATTGTATAGAGTCATAGGCCTTTTGCAAGTCCATTTTAATCATACATCTTGCCGAAATATGTTGTCTGCCATAGCCTTTGATAATCTCTTGCGCCAAAATAGTATTATCATGTATATACCTCCCTGGGACAAAGGTGGCCTGCTCATCACCTGTTAAGTATTGCATTACTTTGCTGAGCCTATTTGTGATCACTTTGGAAATGATTTTATAGAGCACATTGCAACAAGCAATTGGTCGATAATCACGAATAGTGTTAGCTGTTTGACTCTTTGGTATCAATGTTATAAGAGAAGCATTAATACTCTTGAGCAGTCTGCCATTTAAAAAGAAGTCTTGTACCGCATCAACTATATTTGAACCAATAATATGCCAGGAACTCTTATAGAATTTGGCTGTGAATCCATCTGCCCCTGGAGATTTAGTATCCCCAATAGACTTTAAAGCCATATATACTTCGTTAGCTGTAACTGAGGCAATCAAATCCAATCCTATACTGATGAGTAAGAATATTACCTCTCTGAACAACTTGTTTGTCGACTGCTAGTGAGGTATTGGCTGGAGTACCTAACAGTCCTTGATAGAAATTCACAACTTCCTTCTTTATTACCCAAATCATCAAACAACATTGAGATCCCAAACCGCCTCTTGCTTTCAGGCTTGCATGAAAGAACTTGTTATTTCCATCCCCACAATTGAGCCAGTGCACCTTTGATTTCTGCTTCAAAATACTTTTTTCAACTTTATTCCATTTATCATATTCTTGTTGTGCTTCTTTCACAAACTGGAACATCATCCGGTTTAACGGGTCAAGTTGAAGTGCAGACTGCCTAGTTTCTACTTCATTACGCAAAGCAATAACCTGTTTTTCAGCAAAAGAATAGCACCTGGTTAGACCCCGTAGATTCTCTCTAACTCTTTTAAATTTCATCCAAATTCTGTACATCTTTGTCCCATCAATATCTGTATCCCAACTCTGTCTAATAATGGCTTCAAAACTAGGATGCTCTACGGTGCAATTCAGGAATCTGAATCTCGTCTGATATTGCCTCTTATACGGTCCACATTGCAGCAACAACGGTGAGTGGTCTGAGCAACCAGGATTAAGGACCTGAACAATCACGTTGCTAAACTGAGTAAACCACTGAGCATTACCAAAGAACCTATCAATCTTGCTATAGATCAATCTATCATCCTGCTTATTCCTCCAGGCATTACTCCATCCTATGTACCTAAGCTCTTGGAGTTGGCAATCAGCTACAACATTGATAAAATCATCACACTCAGCTGCAGTAACCGCATTCCCCCTATTCGATCCCCGGCTTCTAGTACACTATTATAATCACCAAGAGTTAACCAAATTTCATCAACTGAGGAAGCTATCCGTCTGAGTTCAGTCCACAAAGTTTGCCTCCCCTCCCTTTTGTTCAACGCATAAACAAAAGTAACCAAGAAAGTTATAGTACCAGCTTTATTTTGAACCTTTCCATGAATGGTTTGGTCCGTGCTGGAAATAACCTGAAAAAAGACCTCCTTATGATCCCACAAAACCCAGATCCTACCATTAATAGCACTACTATAGTTATCTACAAAGAAATAATCCACTCCAAAAGCTTTCTGAATTTTTTTTGCTTTATTTATTTTTATCCTGGTCTCCAACAACCCTGTAAGAACCACCCTATTACTTCTAATATATACCTAACTACTTCACGTTGTTTAAGGGGCATGTTTAAACCCCTTACATTCCAGCTTGTTGTGATCATTGGAAAGGTGGAGCTGATGGTACCTCTTCCTGAATTACCTCAACTGTTCCAAAACGCAACTCTGTAACCAACTCCCTTTCCTCATCTTCTTCTACTACATCCTCAACAATTCCTTCAATGAGATCATCAGTTCCATTTAAGGTTGCATACTGATTTCCATGTTCAACTTGTTGTTGCCTGGCTGGAATAGGTTGATTTTGTCTTTGTTCTCTTGGGGGATTTCTATTGCCATTTGCATTCCTCACAGCAATCCATTCTTGTTGTTGGTTCCTGTGTCTCCTGTTCCTTTGAGGGGCAACTTGTCTCCTCTCCTCTTCAGCGTGTGTTCTCTCATTGCCCCATCTAGGAGTAGGATGACATGTATGACCAATGATTTGGCATTTTTGACATAAAACAGGTATCCATTCATACTCTATCTGTTGCATAAAATGCTCACATACATGAGGATTAATCTTAAATTCTTTTACCAAAGGTTGACTGATATCAACCTCAACCATAACCCTTGCAAATGAAACCTTCTTTTGATTCACAATACGCTCATCCGTTCTTAGAGGTTTGCCAACCGCACTAACAATTTTGCCAAAGCTATTTCTTCCCCAATATGGCAGTGGCAGGTTTGGCAACTTAACCCACAGAGCAAGTTTAGTGAGTTTCTCCTGCTTAAAATCAAAATCCACAGTCCACTTTTTGAGTATCATTGGCTGACTTTTCACAGTATAAGGTCCACTGGAGAAGACTTACTCACAGTCCTCCTCATTTTCAAACCTAGCCACAAAAAACCCATTATCATGTTGATGAAGAACTGGTATGGCCATTTCACCCCAGATTTTCTCTATGTATTGCTCCATATATGATGTTGTGTGTTCATCTCCAACTACATAGAACACAAGTGATTGTTGCCATTTTTGAACCTCCTCCCCAATCTCATCATCAGAAAACCAAATACAAATTCCAGATTCATCAACAACAGGTACAATATAGTCTAGATCAAAACCATTACCAACTAATCTGTTACCTCTGAGTACGTCGGCATAGGTTTCCTTCTCAGGAGCCTCCTCTTGATTATCCTCCAGATCGAAATCCGGTCGAATCTCAGGCTGCTCCTCAAGAATAACCTCTAGTGCCTCACCTGCTGGTTGTTGAAGAGTCTGCTCCACCAGTGGATCTCCCGACCAAGTCAAACGGCGAGCAGTGTGTTGTTCGTCAACTTGATTTTCTATCCTATTCGCCTCTCCAGATCCAGTAGGAGAAACCGTCGCCGAAACTGGCTGAGCCACCGCTGGAGTCAATAAGGCCGGAGAAACCGTAACCCTATTGATTGAAGCCGACGCCTAACTTGAGTTGTTATTTGGTAAACTTCTCACACCACTCGGAATTGGGTCTCTCGCCTCCCCCCGACCGATTACTCATAATCGGAGTAGTAACCGGCGTTAGCACTAGCTGGGCTGGTTTATTTGGTTGGCGACGGACGTTAGGCGGTCGGCCGCGTTTTACTGGCATTTCACCCTAGAGAGAGAAAAAGTAATTTTTTTAATTTTTTTTTAATTATTTGTGTGCGTCAGTGCGTTCATTTGTGCATGAGTGATGCCTTTGTGTCATTGGAGTAAAATTGTAAAATATCTCCCTCGATCCCATTTATATTGTGTAATTTAAATTGTTTGGACCCACTTTAACCACAAATTATTCATAATTTTTAGCAAAAAGAAATATTTAATAACAATATGTTATGGAATTTCATGAATTGTACTTTCATAATACAATTATTAATTATTTCTCCACTTTAAAAGTAATTTAGAGTTAAATTTGATGTCCATCGATAAATTAAACCGTACATTATTAACGGACAGATGAAGTATTCATTTTTTTTCCCCACATAATCTATATTTAAATTATAAAAGTAGGTAAAATATGCACAAAGTAGATGGAAAAAGAAAGGGTATAGATTTATGGAACACCAAGAAAATGATACACAGCAGGTATAGTTGCAGAATAGCTTCATTACTCCTATATGAACAAGAAATCCCCCCACATTGCGTTTTCAGTTACATGTAAAAACAAATTGCCAGTATGGGCATCTTCAATACAAACGAACCGCTTGCAAAATGTACATTTGCGACACCTTCATTAATTACATCACATATATTCTGCTGAACTATGCTTCTCTATCAACAGTATTACAAAACAACAAACTTTTTTGCATCATTTTTTGCATTCATCTATGAAAAAATCCAATCAGCCTTTATGGAAGCAATTCCAGTGTCTTGGCCTTGGCTTTTGAGTAGATCTTGATGCGATTTAAGTAAACAATATCATCCTCCCCTTGTTCATCATCATCACTCTGATTATTCTCCCCTGTTTTGCAGCTTTTCAAGAACATGAACCCAACAATTGTATCAACAACAATCAGCATACAGTACAAGTATGCTATCACCATGGTCTCCAAGACCGTAGACAACTCGATGTTTCCACTGTAACCTCTAACGATGCGGTATTGGAACAGTGCTTCGACTCCAGCCAAGGCCATGTTGAGTGGAATTGCTAGAGATAAGGCCGTTGCAGTTCTGCCACGGATTAGAATGAAAGTCTTGAGAATCGAAACGAATCCTCCGCCTTGATGTGGTGGCTTATCTGTTCCTGACAGTACCAATGCTAGGTTGCTTATTATGTATGCATTTGCAAGAACTATGGAGTAAACCACTGCTCCTGCTGCAGACAGGATTAGTAGGGCCCGCGGTGAAGATAGTCCGATGAAATCGAAAACGTTGAAATAGATGACTAAGAGGCAGAAGCATGTTGCATTTGCTGAGAGTATGACTAGTGAGTTGCATAGCTGTGTTATGAATAGGGAATTGAACAGTGAAACAAATGACAAATAATGGTTTCGGTTTGATTGTCTACGACACGACGACGACTTATCGAGACAAGTGATTACCGATGCCTTGGCAAGGAGGAGGAACGAGAGGGTGAAAGGCAAGACGAAAACGAAGGTGAGAGCCGTTTGGGAGAGCTTGAGATTGAGAATAGCGAAAAGTTCGGACGAAGGAGGGAATCCTGCAGCAAGGAAGATAGACCTGAGCCGACCGTGAATCAACGGAAAGAGGGGCGACGAGGCGATGAGGGACTGGGAAACGAGAGTCGAGAGGGCGAACGGGAAGGCGAGGAAGGTTGGGGCTGAGGTGAAGTAGTGATAGTTTTGTAAGAAAGTGAAGATTGATCTTCTGAGGATCTTGATTGTTGTTCTTCCTCCCATTGGAACAGAACAAAGGTTTGTGTCTTGAGGTGGTAATTTGTGTATGTATTGTTGAAGAAAATATAAATAGTTTGATTTGGTGTGGTATTTTGATGGTGGTTTTGGTTTGTTTGGGGATGTTGCAATTTCAATTGAATAGAAAAATAGTTGTAGTAAAATGAATGGGATTGGCCAACAACTAAAAGCTAACAACACCTATACAGAACAGATGTATTGTGTGTGTGTGGAGTTGTTTTCAGCATTGGTTTCATCAAAATGGCTTAGGTTTAGTTGGTATGAATCCTTCTTAGTTTCTGTCTTTGGTAACATTCCGATCTCCCTAGTTGTTTATTAGGTATAAAAATTAATAAGGGGGTATTAAGACACTACATCTTTTCCATATTAACAAATTCAACACATTTTTCATGAGAATAACCTGGGAAATTTACACATATTGAACTGAACACGGATTTTAAGACTAAGCTATATATATATACCGAGAAGTTTGACTTCAAATTATTTTTAAATTATAATGATAAAATATTTATCTAAATGATATAATAAAACTTCACATTCTAAATTTTTAATATGTAATTTTGTTAAATATTTTACCATTATAGTTTAAGAGTAATTTATAGTCAAATTTTAAAATTGTTGACCGTAAAAGTTAAAACGGTGCAACTGCTTTGGAACGGAAGGAGTAAATTATAATAAATTGGAAAATGTAAGGTAATGAATACAAGCATATAAAAGATATGAATCAAGTATGAGATAAGTTAATAAAGTTAGAGAAAGATTTGTCATTTAATATATGAAAATTGAGAAGTTAAGATTGGAACAAACGAAGAAATAAGAATGACAATAAGAAATTGAAAATTCGACTAAAAAAATGAAGTTGAAAATTGAGACAGAGTATATAATGAATAATGATTATGAGTTCAAATAGTAATATACCTTTTAGGCTCTAGTCTAGTCTCTGTTTTCTTCGTTTGAAAATTGATTATTTTGAATTCAGTTCAGGTCAATTCAAATGCATTAAGTTCAGTTCAGTTCAGATGCATTAAATTCAATTCAGTTCAGTTCATATTTGATTAATAGTAGTATTTTATACTACAAATAAGTTCAGTTCAGATCAGTTCAGTATAGTTATGTTCAGACGAAGATAACAAATACTTAACCCCATATTACTTCAGAACCCATTTATTTGTGAAAAGAAATTATAACATACTTTATTCTGTTTAGGCAACGGAAAAAAATTGATTATGCACCACACAAATTTTGATAGGCCGTGATCCAAATTGGTCGTTCAAGGTTGAACCATATAGAGAATCACCTGAGAATCCAACATATCTATCATTTATTTCTGTTCGTTTAATTTATTTATTATTAAATTAGGAAGCACAATTAAAGCTTTTTACTACTATAATTTATAATTTGTATATATATTGAGTAGAACCAAAGATAATGTAACATCATAACTGGTGACAACTTAGGAACTAAGGAAGTATTACTTCATCTTCAAAATTTAGTAGCTAGCCTTCTTCTTTCTCTTTTCCTTTTCTTTTTCAATTTAGAAAAAAAAAACTGATTGACTTGTTATTTACTCTAGGACTGGAATAATTAACACAATTGATCAATTGTTTGATTAATCTGAAAAGTCTATACATCAATTACGTGTACATAATTAAAGTGCTTGTTGTTAATCAACTAAATCATGGAATTCTTACTTAAAGTTGTACAACATGGTCTTGGCTCCTGACATGGACTCATGGGCGGCAATGTCAAACACTCAAGAGTGCAACCTCAAACTATTAACTCTAAATGTACTTTACACATTTCAAAAAAGTAAAACTATCCTACATATTAAAAACTTTAATTTTTATAAAAATATTATAAATTTTCCACCATATCTTAGTGTCCTTTTTTAAACTGTGCATTACGTTTTTTGGATCGAAGGAGTAGTATTTTTTTTTTTTTTTGCGAGAGGTTACTTTAATAAAAAACCTTCTCCAACCTTTGAATTGTCCAAGCAAGAACTTTATGTAAGAGTTGAAGCACCAAAGGGGAATTGAAAAATTTTCTGATAGGAGATCAAGTGTTTTTCCTTGGAGATGGAAAATTCGACCGCCAAATTTTATCAACTTGCAAATTCTTCCTCAGTTAGTTAAAAGAATGAAATTGGCTGATATTATAACGATACTAGGTAGCATATCTATCATTATGGGAGAAGTCGATCGTTGAAATGATAATTGATACAATTGATACAACAGAACTACAAGCTATCCATTCTTTTTCCAGATTTGAATCCTTAAAAGAAGTCTATCGGATATTATGGGCACTTATCCCTATTTTGACTCTTGTATTAGGAATCACACTAACTGTTTCCCGAACTTTTAAGGAGTACAATTTTTTTTTAGGCAAGAGATTACTTAACTGTTTCCCGAACTTTACTTAAGGCTATGTCTCTTCGTCTGAAGAGAACAGAACAAAATTGACTTGAACGAAACAGAGCAGAACTGAATGAAGCTGAACTAAACTTATTTGTAGTACAAATACTATTAGGCAAATCTGAACTTTAACTAAAATTATTACATCTGAACTAAACTTAAATTAATGCATCTCAATTGATCTGAACTTAAACTAATCAATTTTCAGACGAAGAGAACAGAGCCTAACTTGCATAAACATCCTCCTAGTTTTAGTGAATGCATAAAGAAGTAGCAAAACTTCCTAAATTCACAGGAATTTGTTTGGAATCTTTTAACCATTTCACATCCCATACGGTTATCATAATTCACATTGAAGGACAAAAAACGAGAAACAACTCCCTTTCAATAGACGAGGATTTAATTTCCCTATGAACATTTTAGGTTGAAACGAATGTGCACATTATGTAATCAACGGTGCAGATCAATATGAAAGAATACTGATATTTTTACAAATGCAGTTCTAAAGAAAACTCTGATTTGCTATATAAGGTTTTTTTTACTTACAACAAGAATTTGCAAGTTCTAAGAAAAGCAGCTTTACTTTTCTCTCAATTTTACCAAAATTTGAACCTCAGGAAATCCATAATTGGACCAAAGAATATGAACAGGTAAAGCAAATAATATATAACAAGAGAATTTTGAATAAATACATGTTTGTTTACATTGGTTTAACGGCGTGCTGTCGTTATTGTGTAATACATCCCGCTCTTCTGCCTTCATATAAAGAAGACCTCTTCGAATTCTCTGCAGCAAATATTCCAATCTTATAGAAAATATCTACAAGTATACACTTGTTTTATATGCAAACTAATTATTATTCTAACTTAAGTTCAAGATATACAGTCAGGAGCATTACCTCTTTTGTATCTTTGATACGAAGGAGCTCTAATCTTTCTGACGGCCTTCTATTTGTTAGGGTTGCAAGCTGCATTCAAAAAAATATATCACTATCTGACACACCAAATACAAATATCTGTGTCACACCCACAACAGATACTATATCTCTATGCGTACAATACCCTGTCCTGCCTAACCAATGCACCACTTGGTAAGGACGCGCAATATAATATAAACTGAAGATTGCACGAATATGACTCGCGTATCGTGTAGTGTTTGAATTAAATATCTATAAAACTTCCCCCACCCCAATAAAATAAAAAATCCATGTGCTCTATAGTCTATATCTCAGGGGATTATGAGCTATTTGAGCTCTTATAAACTTGAAGAGTATAAATAAAAGTAACCAAAAATTATTTTAATGTTGAAAATGCAATAAAAGGTATCTACTAAAATAGTTAATGTAATGTTTAATTATATGTAATAAATTAATTAATGGACAAAGAAGCATACCCAAAAGCTAAAGCGCTCAGGATCTTGCATTGATGGAATTAATCCTTCTGCTTTATATAGCTCAGCAAGCCTTATTCTATCTGCAACAGATTTTCTCACACGTAAGAAAAAATGACCAAACCACAATGTTAAGCTATAGAAGTATCAGCAATATATCTGGACTGGGTTAAATGACCACCTCCTCCTGCTGCATCTTGTGCATTTTTTATCCATTGGCGGGAAAATGCTGCTGCTCTCTGTGTCATCTCTAGTAGCTGGTGATGGTTAAAGAGTAAGTAAACAGAAGGAAAATAATATGCAAGGCTCATAGATATTAAATCTGAAGCTCTCTTTAGCTACCTTTATAAGGTCATTATTTACTACTTTCAAAATGATCTTATATTTAAAAACTCCATCAGGTATTGAAATAGCAACTTTTATATCCATGAACAATTATTCAAAAGAAACACTAGTAATCTGCATGATTAGTTTTCAACCTGGAGAAACAGCAAAAGACTTAAAGTCAGATGTATCACTTACTTCATTCTCTCTGTTGTTCCATCTGGTAGAGTATCCTGTACCCATTCGACCTCTGCGACGCGGTACCTTCATATGCAGGATAAGGTAAGAAGCTCATAACAGAATATGGAATCAACCCAAGCAGTATAATCGAGAAACCAGAAAGTAACTGGAAGTTACCCGTCTTGATCCCAATTCCGGACAATGCGACATCTCCTGCGACTTTCAACCTGCATTAGTAATTAATTATAACCAACGGTAGAACTCAGCCATCCAAGAAAAAAAAGAAAAAGGCCAAATATTGTGCAAGAAAAAAGGACTTCTTTGAGATTTATAATGCATGAACTTTGAATGACCATCCTAAAAATTCGTGACTTCGTGTTCTTAGTTGAGTAAATGTACTAATTATTAATTTCAAGTTCCCGGCAGAAAGATCCCGTTTGGTTCCTTTCCACAATTGATTTCCTAGAACTGAAAATGAAATAATCTATTTGTCCAAGCAGACAGGAATTGTATGAGTAGTTTCCAAATCCAGTTTTCATGCATCTACATTATAAACATCAATATAGCACAACAATTTAGAAATGAGAAATAATAAAAACATGAAAAACCACAACTAAAGCTGCAAGTTCACAAAGCACAAATTATGAAAACCTTAAATGGGCTTTTCATGGTCACAAAGCACAAATTATGAAAGCCATACATGGGCTTTTCACTCCGGGTGAATGAAATGACCAAAAAGGTTGGGTAGGGATTGGTAACTCTTTCACTAAATAAAAGCTGAAAGAAATTATACCTCTAAGAAGAAGCGTCCATCAGGAAGTGGTTCACAACTGCATTAAGAACAGAATGTAATCATCATCTATGCCTGGCGGGCCAATAAAAGTGACCCATGAAGGACGTATATAGTTCCATAATGAACTTTCAGATCTGTGCATACAACCATTAATAAATAACATACTCTGTGATTTCCACCTCACACCCACAATCAGCAACCGAGCCTGTTGACGAGTCAACAACAACCTGCATCATAAAGGCAAACCCCAATGTCAGAAGCATTGAGCATATATGGATCACAATATATGCATAAATAATCACAGCCAAAAAGCATCGTATTACCATTCCCATGCGTCTATTTCCTTCCATTATCCTTCTAACCTGTTTCAACAAATTAAGATGATTACACACTTGTGGAAAACAAAAAAAAAAAGAACAAAAAAAAAAAAAAGGAGGTGCAAATAGGCAAATAGGTGGTAAAAAAACATAAACAGGTGCACACTAAAATGAATGTAATGATAAAGACTAGTATGAATGTATATGATTGTGTCAGCAATAACATACAGGAGAGAATCTTACATAACACTTCTTCTACGTTCTAACCATAAACCTACATGATCAACGATTCTCCTTTCGTATTTCAGATTCAAAGCCTTCAAGTTATCAACTTTCAAAACTAACACAAATTGTTTCTGTACAGAGGCACTTTAAGTTCCAGATGTCCAAGAAAACCACCATGCCTGGTCTTACAATCCAGTGATTGATAATTTATTGTCAAGTCATCTGTGGTACGCATGATGCACTTTCCATAAAATGTAGATAGTACTTAAACTGGGTGCATATTTTCACTTTCAAAGTGAAAAAACTATTACTTCTGACCTTATTTCCCAAATTTCAGCTTCTCTTGAACGAAGATAGAGTGGTTTGAATTTCATCAGTTCTAGAAAAACTTGTGAGTATCAATCTCCGTCTCCCCAGACAACTTGGTTTATTGCTTGGTTCCGGAACTCTTTCCATTCTTATCATTCTTAGATTCCAAGGATTAACTAAATCTGAACTTGATGTATTTTCCTGCTTTTTTTAATTTATTAAGATGGTAATGATATATGCCTAATGAATGCTACATCACTGTCTGTAATGTTTTCCTTACAACTAGTCTAATCAAATCTAAATCTTTTTGTTAATTGTGTTCTTCAAATTTATTCACCGGTTTTTTTTTTTTTTTTTAATATTTATCGGATACACATGTTCTTTGATAATCACAATTATTGTTTAATTCATATTTCCGATTTTCACATAGTATTTCTATATGGTGCTGTATTTCTAAAAGGTGCAAGTGCAGCTACTTTAATCGGCGTTGGTTTAGTTTTTAATAGTTCTACTTCACTTGTACTGATTACAGACCAAAAAAAACTTAAACACTACATTTCCACTAAAATATCTACCTTATTTCACCAACTTACTTCTATATAATCATCTACATATTTACATCCATGAAATGAATGGATTCCTTTTAGTTAACTGGGGTCCTCTTCATAATTTGGCATTTTATTCAACTTGTTTCAGGCTACTGGCCAACAATTCATTTGCACTTTCTATGATCCTATAAACTGCCATCCATGTAGGGTAGGGGGTGGAATAGAAAACAGCTGATCAACTTACCATAAGCCTATACCGAGGTTCAAAGATATTGAGCTGAAACTTCTGGCACGGTAAGATAACATCCATAACAAACAGAGGTAACAAATCCACGCCAGGGTTTGTAAGATTTTCATTCTCTAACTTCCTTTCAGCATATTCCTCTGGAAAGCTCTTCTGGATGATGTTGCTCAATGTGACACTGGACAGCAAGTAAATAACAAAGAATAAGTTGTTTACTACAATGACATACTGTGGGTCGAATTTGCCTTTTTTGGTGGTAGAGTTTGTAAAATCTTATGAGACATTCTACGTGAAGTGGTGAAAAATAGCAGTCATAATAACTCACAACTACCCAAGATACAGCGTTAATAAACCTGAATTATGTTTAGCTACCCAACAAGCCATGTGCTACTAATTTCAATATAATGCTCCTTCACAAAGAGCTATGTTGGGCCTACATTTAGTAAGCAAAACGCAAATCATAACATGTATTCCAGAGTAATTTGACTCTATGCTTTCCTCTGATACTTTCCTTTCTTTGTTTAAGTATATGGATCTAAACATAGCAAAAGTATTTATTGACTGAGAAATGTGAAGTACAACTCTAGAATCACCAGAACAATGTCGGCGAGCATTCTCTAAGATAGACTACCACAGCAAACACGCCATTAAGACCTTTGGTAGTAACTAACCTGATAGCACATGTTCTGGGGCTTATAAACAGAACTGTACGGCATAATGGGCACCGATTACCTGAAATAATTCATACATGATAAAAGATGAAACAAAAAACAACATTGACACAAAAAATAATAATAATAATAAATAAAATAAAAGCAGAAGAAATGAAAATTAAGTACCTCTGTCCATAGTCTGAAACAGGCATGATCGACAAAACGAATGTCCACAGGGAGTTGTAACTGGTTCATACAATAGCTTCAGACAAAGAGTACAATCATAGTCATCGGTACGCAGCGACTGTACATGGCTTCTCTTGCTATATGCACTCTCTGCAATTCTTCCTAGATTTAATAGAGGAGTGCTACACAAAATACAATTGAATGGTCACAGAAAGTTAATGAACACGAGAAGCAGCATGTGCTCCGTTTAAACAAATAAATCCTTAAATGGAAAAAAAAAAACAAAATCTGTTTTTGGTTATTACCTTTGAGGATCAATCTGAAGGCCCTGAGAAATCACCTCCCTAGCCAGCTCGTACTTCTCCAGCTGCTCATATGAGAGGCAGACAAGTAGAATGTCAAGCGCAAAAAACAGAACAATGATAAAAGAGGAATCACAGCAACATAAAATGGCATCCTAACCATGAGGAGTGCATTAGCTTTTAGAAGGTAAGATTTAACAGAATCACTCCTCATACTCATAACCTTTTCAGCATCCTTCAGTGATAGCTGAAAATAAAAAACGAAAAGAAGAAACAATCACGGACTCGGTTTACAGCGAGATGCAACCTTCTGAAGTAAAGGAAATCAGAAAACACAAAAAATGACCATACAGCAGCATGAGTAGTCGGATCAAGCCCACTCAACGGTCTGTATTCAGAAGCCGACGCAGGCCTGTGCTTGAGGAATTGACAAATCCTGGCGAAAGTTTCATTCGTAAAAATGATCGATATGTAATGTAACGTAACATTCGAAGAAGTGCATAGTTGTTACAGTATACTGACCGGAGATATGCGGCACATCGGTTGGTAAGTATAATAGGATCCCCGGGTTTAATGTTATTAGCTTTTGTATAGAAATCAGTGGCCTAACACAAAATAGTATATGAAACAAAATCAACAAACATAACCATTAACATTACAATTCACAACAAAATTAATCAAATCTATTCATCTATTTTATTTTTTTTTTAATTATTATAGTTTATAAACCCTAATTCACAGCTGGATAACAACACTAGTACTGTACATATGAGCAGAACGAACAACAATGCTGGTAAACAATGGAATACTAATAATAATAATAATAAATAATAATACTCAGAATAATAAAATAAGTACTAAAAGGAAGAAACAAACCTGATCCAATCGGCGTTCACGGAGAGCCTTGTTGGCGAGTTTCATGAGATCATAGAGGTGACTGAATCTATGCCAGGACATGGAAGAAGGTTCGCCTTCATTTTCCTGCAGAGCAATAATAATTAATTAATTAACAGTAAATTCAATTGATGAAGAAATTAGTGATGAAAATGAAAAATAGAGAGAGAGAGACCCAGGGGAAATCTTCAACATCGTCGAGTCCTTCTAATTCGAAATCAAAAGTGGAGGAAGAATCGGACATTTGCATAGCGCAGCAGGAGCAACAATGAGGAATAATGAATGATTGTTAGAATACAAGTAGTTTTAGTTTGTATAAAACGTCGTCGTAGTAGTAGTAATGGAAGTATAGAATAGAAAGGGGGTGGTGGTAGAGTAGAGGAGAGGTGATAGTAGTGTATGTTTTGGTGGTGGTATCGGCGTGTTCGAGCAGGTATCCGCGGGTTGTATGCTTGGACCCAATTGGTTTACGTGTTTCTTTCTCCACTCTCTCTTTTCTCTTCTCTCACCGTTCCCCAGTATTTATTATTCTTATTCAATATAAATACTTCGGTTATCTCATTCTAGAATTATATTACTCCACATATGTGTTTATTTCTCTAATTAAAGTATTATATTATTAAAATTTATTTATTTTTATTTCATTACAATTATTATGTTCTGTTTGGATTCAGTCGTATCTATTCGATTTTACTTAATTGTATTTTATATTAAAAGGAAGTTCAGTTTTCCATTGTTTTATTAGCATCATTCAGCTCAGTTCAGTTCGGTTGAATTATTTAAATGTAGATGAATATAACATACTCCCTCCATTCCTTTACAAGCTTTCTATTTATATTGGAGGCACAAGTTTTAATAAAAATCAGTGCTAGTCGGGTTCATTTGAGTAGATAATGGAAAATGTATTGTTAGTGAGATATTCGTTTGAATAAAAAATGAGAAAAGTATGGTGAGTGAGATATTATTGTAGTGAATAATGAATAAAAATTGTGAGTGGGGTGGTAAAATTGTAAATATAGTTGTATGATGGGGATATTGACTATACCAAATATTAACATTTTTAAATTGGAAGTTTCTAACAGAAGGTCTAAAATGAAAAAAAAAGACTTTAGAGGGAACAAATGGAGTATTGACGGAGTATTGTAATAATAAAGTAGGTTCGGAAGTAGGTTATAAGAGCACTAAGCCATACAGGGCTTATTTTTGGCTTAAGCCACAATAGATGCTTATTAGGGACTCCAATAATGAAGCTCATGTTTGGGGACTACATATTTGTAGCTCCAAAATAAGTCTCAAATAATATTTTTTAATTTCATTTTCTTTCTCTTTCATTATTTGTTAATTGTGTGGTGCGTGTGGAATGTATGTGTCATGTATAACCCACAAAAATACCCCTAATAAATCCAAACCATTATAACAAAAAATGAAAGGGGGTTAAGCTCCAAGCTTATAGCGAACCAGGTGTTATAATTTACAACTTCTAATAATAGAAGAATAGAAGAGAACCTTATTTTGGGACTGTATATGGAAATTATTGAAACAGGTCTGAAAATTAACGCGGAGAGGAAGATGATGGAGCACGTGAGTGTCACGTGGATGGTATCTATAGCCTAACGGCAGCACGTTTATAACTTAACATCCGGCAGCAGCACCTAATCTTTTGACCAATGTTTTGTCAACTAAAAACAACTATGGTATCCTAGCCTCCTCCTCCTACCTAGTACTTTACTTTACTTTACTTACTCTATATATATAATTAATTAAGAATTAAGTATTCCAGAAAAGTTTATCAAGTCAAAATTAGTAGGCCCAAATTAGTATTATAGTACTATACAAATCAAATGTAATCTCTCCCTCGCACTAAATAAATCAGCCATCGCAGCAGTTCAATTTTACATAAGTTTCTAATGAGTGGTTTACATCACACTTCTTCAGAAGATTTTGATCTGCAAAATGTTGAATATTTAAATGATATGCTTAATCATCTTAATTCTAAATTATATTAGAAAAATAATCAATAATTTATGAAATTATATTATAACTTAAATCATACTCCCTCCGTTCTTTCAAGAGTTTCCTGATTTGACTTTTTTCGATCAACATATTTCAACTTTGACTCTCAATTAATTTTAAACTATAATAATAAAGTACGTAACGAATTTATATTATAAAACTTTAGGTTCCATTTAAGAGTAATTGAGAGTCAAAAGTTGAAAGATGTTGACTGAAAAAAGTTAAATCAGGAAACTTATGAAAGTACGGAGGGGTATCCGAAAATAATTACGATTCATAAATTGTTTTCTGATATAATTTATAATTAATATGACAGGACATTGAAAAAGTCAACTTTGTGAATGATAAGTTTTAGGAAGGAAGTATGTTTAGTTTATGTGGGTAGGGTTTTTCTACGGTCAGGCAGGCTTGGCAGGCTTTCGCCTTGCCTGACAACAGGCACCCAATGAAAAGGCGCCACGTCATTCGCCTTCGCCAACCCTTCGTCAAGAAGTAAAAATAATTATTCTTATTTATTTTTTCAATTAAATACAAATTTACTTAAATAACCTTGAATTAAAATAATAAATACAATTACTAAAAAATACATTAAAATAAAAATATTTACATATATTATTATTATTTTTCCAGGGCCATGGGTGGGCTGATAACGGACTGGGCCGGGCCCGAGCACATGTCGCGGATCATAAACGGACCGCGTAAGGTCTGGCCAGGATCCATATCTGATCTTTGCATCTAATTAGAAAAAAGTTAATTTCAATGTTGGATGTAGGATTCGAACCCAAACCACCACAATGAAAGTCAAGTTACCTAACCAATAGGAGAAAGTTCCAATTTGTATGAATAGATGATGTTATAAATATAAGTAATGTATTTTGTATAATGTAAATATTTAACATTTTAATTTTAATTGTGAATTTGCATTTCACTGTATATCAGTATTAATCTTAAACTACAATAAATTATTTCTCATTTTTTTTACTCTGGTAGATTGACCAACGGAATTACTGATTATTCTAACCTAACCAATGTCCATCCTTACCCTAAGATTCACATAATGACTAGTTTGTAAACATGTTGTCTAGTTGAATTATTATTTATGAATTTTTCTACATTTATATTAAATAATAAACTAATTGACACTAAGAACGGATAAAACAACATATATCATGACTTGTTACGTATATGAGGCTACTAAGTTGCTTCTATAATTGTGATAGAGTTAAGACGATGTAAGTTGCTATCTATGAGTATGAAGGTTTGACTCATTTTATAGTGAATGTTTCATTGGAGAAGATTAATGCACTTATCCATTATCTCGTATCTCAGTGATTGTTATCATTTGTTAGTTTGTTGAGTATCCATTTATATCCTTCCTCAACCTCCGAAAGATACTTTGGAATCATGAGTCTATGAGATTAGCTTTGTTTAATTTGTATTTTAGAATTTGTTGTGGAATTGTTCGGAGTGGGCTTTATTAGTACTTGCTAAAGAGATATGAGATACCCATCGAGTGTGTGGTCTTGAGTTGAGTTAATTGGCTTTATTTGGACAGACTAAAGAGAGTTGAGATACCAATCGTGTGTCGAACAGTGTGTAGACCCTAATATTGAATCATATGTAGAGAGTTGAATAACTCCTCAAGGGCGTGGAAATAAAATTAATACTCCCTCCATTCTCTCATAATATAATTCCATTACATAGTTTATCATTCTAGTTTAAGAGTAATCAGAAGTCAAAACTGAAAGCTGTTGACCGAAAATAGTGAAATCAGGAAGCTTATGGGATAACGGGGGAGTATTAATATATGTTTTTATCCATATTTTGACATTTTCATGCTATTCTTGATTAATTCAATTCGGATATGATCGCTACATATCAATGTTATACATCATTTATCCGTCACATTATTTTATAAACAATGTATTTCGATA
>JAHHQI010000166.1:0-50000 GCA_028274465.1 Plantago ovata | reverse complement strand
ATGAAGGGAAGCTAGCTATCCGGTTTTAAAGGCTTGTTTAGCAGTGGTTTATTTAGTTTATACCATGAGTCTTTGTATTATAAGATCATTGTATGTCTACATATCACTTTATTCTGTTTTTTCATATATTCCATCAGTTTTAGATATGAAAGACAAAGTTTCATTAAGATCCAGTGGAAGATTTGGTTAGAACAGGACTACTTAACTATGAGAAAACAACAATGTGAATATACTGATTATTAAGGAATATCTATACATGATTTAACACTGGTAAATGTATGCAGATATGAAAAGACAACATTCCAGTGCAATCGATCCATTGGTTTTAACAGAATAATAAAATGCCATAGTGAAACCAAAACAGACAACTTTGAAGGAGAGTCTAGTTACAAGTTTGTATGAACCGTGCTTCTTTAATTCGTTAATCCACCTCAAATCAGCAGCACCATGTTTCCTCTGCCAGTTTGAATTTGGGCTCTTCAAACCGACGAGAGCAGATGGTGGTGTTGACTTGAGGTGGACTAAGAAAACAAAGAGCACAATGCAGAAAAAGTTGCAAGTAGACACTAGTTCAAAGTAGATTTAACAGATTCAGTCCTGTTTCAACCAACATGAAAACCATTAATCTGATTCAAAATAAGAAACCTAAACTAGACAGTAAACAAGTTTAGAAGTACTCGGAAAGTAGAAACAAGAACCTTGTGGCCGCCTCCTAGCTGATCTTCCCACCCAACGAACAAGTAATCAGTTGAATCCTCTGGAAAGGAACAAGAAGAAACTGGATTATTAACATAAAACCTACAACTTCTGCAAAATTGAAGGACAAGGAAAAAACAAGATGTTACATAAAATGCCTGAAACTTACTATCAATCAGCTGTGTCTATGCAGTGCAGTGGTAGAGTCTTTATGGAGAGACTAGTTATATACTGATATACAACTGTACAGGTGAAGTTAATCTTCTATATTGAATGCTCTAGATTTCACTGCTTCAGGATTGAGGCTAGTGTACACAAATGAAATGAATGCATGCCAGAAAACTATACATATATACAAACTAAAGCTGACATATTATACCATAAGAGATAGGGTAATAATTAACTTGTTCACTTTCATCTTCATTACAAAAGACCTCTTTTGTTGCAGTTTCTTGGAATCACTACACTTGCACCAATATAGCATGTACTCTGTTCTGATTTCTACAACTCACTTTAGTGTTTGCATAATATACAGGCAGTAGTATATCAAGCTTGAGGATTTTTAATACAATATCAACCAATATGTCCTACTACCTCTTATGCTAACCAGGATCCACATTAATGAATCAAATGTACTTTCTAACTAGCTCCTAGCCTGTAGTTTTGGTTTGTCTTTTGTAAACTATATACAGGTAATTAAGAAGAGTAATCATGCTACACAGAAAGATTTCAATCCTTTCCTTTTTGGGCGAGTTGATTTTGACTCCCTGATTCACTTTATTCCATTAATTACAACAATTCACCCACTAGTCAATTTCAATCAATAATAGTACAATAAACTCATCAACCTACCCCTCTACAATATATTACATGAGTCGAGTGGATTTTTTAAAACTGTGAAAAGATGTAACTAGATGAAATGTCAAACAAGTAGAATTGAAAGACTTCCTATTTGTGTAATTCTTGGATTAGACATAACCAGTCATAAACTAAGACACTAGAAATATCCCACAAGTAGAATTGAACCTGAGACTTTTTATTAAAGTGATTCCTCAAGTTCTATTCCTTTCTGTTTAGATGTCTTAATCTTCATTTCAAGCATTTACTTAACTAATTTGATAAGTCACGCAAGAGGAGGATCAATAGTGGTGCACAGCTTCACTTACTTGGTGGCTTGAACCTCGTCCTAAGGGTTCGACGAGAACTGTCTTATCCAATGAGTTATATTTACGGTGTCTTGGCAACGTTTTTGCGAAGTACAAGTGTTGGGAAAACAGTTGAAACAAAATAAGCAGACCTGAGTTTAAGTCCATTTTGGACCCTTCGGAATGTTCACTTGTTTTATAGGAAGTTTCTAGTTCATTAGCATGTTCACTTGCCTTTGTGGAACTTTCAGGACTTTCTTGTGCAATGTCTCTCTGAAACCATTTCCGTCTTCGATCAGTAATATTATTGCCGTCCCCAGTCTTTACTTTTAGATGGGAATTTCTGAGCCCTTCCAAGTGCTCACTTGTATTATGAGAGCCTTCTGGATCTTGTACATTATCACTTCTCTTACGGGAACATTCAGGTCCATCCGCATGTTTATTGTCTTTATGTGAACTTGCAGGGTTTTAGCAACGCCACGAACTCTATGTGACCCTGAAACTTCAAACCCTCCCCCTTTCCTTCTCACCAAGTTAAATAGCAGTTGTTTATTTCTTCCCTCTTTGACCACGCGAGCTTTAATCACATTGCTAGAGGAAGAGACAAACTTGAATGACATTGTGCTTCCAACAACCACGTTGTTAGCTACCAGGAAATTTGCTCCATCCGGCAGTCATAGCTAATCTTCCCAAAGATCAGTCTGTTACAGTGACAGGAATATAAGTGCGAAGTGTGATAGAATATTTACAAGTCTGTAGATCCATTTTCTTGATCAGTGGAACAATCTTCATCCTCAGAGTTTTCAGTTCGATCATGACCTGTTCATGGTCAGCCAAAGTTCTATTGTTATAAAGGCAACAGAGAAAAGCTTTGCACACCACAAATGATCTACATTACCAAGACATTGTCAAAACCCATTGAATTTTCAAAATCAATTATTCTAGGTTCCACTTCAGAATAACCTTTTAATGTTAGTTACACTCCCTAGTCCACCAAGGAAGACACCCTTATGCCTCCAGAAGAACTTATCAAGATAAGCAAAAGGATTAACCAACAACCAAAGCTAAGATGTTAAAGTGAAACCATTTCATTTCAACATTGACCAACTAAACTACATTGGTAGCTACGTTCTTTTCATTCGCGATAAAATGCACATTACATCATATCTAACAGTTATATTAGAGTAGTTAAACATGGACTATTTCTCTAAGTAAAACAAACATCATTCACTAGAAAGCATAAAAATGCAAACATATATTCTAGGGAAGAAAGCAAACCAGAGTTGGATTCCATGTGGGAGTTACTTTCCTCAGTTTCGACTCGAAATTGGGACAATCCAGGAGACCTAATCAGCAAATATTCACGAGTTTTCAAGTCAGCATCTTGAGCAAATTGCTTCCATCCATCAGTGAAGAAGTAAAGATCCCTAAATTTCTCAATTTTGACAATCCAAGATTTCCCAGAATCATGATCAATCTTCAATGTGGCTTGTGAAGGCAACACATCATGATTTCCATAACTCTTGACCAGTGCACAAGGTATTTGCTACATTTTTGCAGTAATTCAACAAAAAATTTATGTTACACTCGATCAGCATTACTATAGTAGTTTCTAGAATGGATTCAGGTAAAGCAGAAGAGGAGAAGTAAATTAATTACTTACAAAAGTAGAGGTTCAAACGTCGGCGTCGTACAGGAACTTGCAGACAGAGGTCCCTGCTGAAGAAGCTGGGTTCTTGTCTGTTGATGGGTGAATTACTAAGTCCTTCTAATACGTTCTAAAGCGCTCCTCTTGCCTTCAGCCTCCTCCCATCATAGATGTGGCCCTGAAAAAAGCTTGAGGGGGAGGTTAGTAATGGTTTTCCGGTTTGTCTAGTGATCAAACCGGGTAATCGACTTTACGGTTAGAGGGTTGAAAGCCACTCTAGTGTGTATAGTATAAAGTTGGGTGGATAATTATTGCCTTTTGAGCTGAATGGTGTCCACTATTTATAGTGTTTCCCCAATAGTGATAGGACTCCTAGGATTACGCCAAGTGTACGGCTGTAATTGAATCTGAGAGTTAATGGCCTGGCCCATGTACCAAATTAGGGTTTCTCCAGGGCCAAATAGGTAATTTCACGCTCTTAAGGACGTTCCATGATTTCGTCTTGTTCTGGCGTCCGACAACATGCCCGATACCGGGACGGGAACCGAGATACCGCCCGACATATCGTCCGAGATTTTGTGATTGTACACACTACAGCTGAGCCGTGTAGCATTTTTACGAGGACCGACTTGATAGTCTCGCGCACTGTGTCCGATACCAAGCTATGTGACGGACATACCATGCTTGAGGTACCGGACCCTGAGCTTTAATCCATGTTCCTTGTCGGACCTACTTCTCGGGCGTATGTCGGACACCATTTCCGAGTAGTACCAATCTTGAAATAACCAATGTGTCGGACTAGGGCTTATATGTCGGACATGTGTGCCCTTGACATCACGGTAAGTCGTCTCTTAGTTCGTACCGCGAACCGGGCATAATCTCATTAACATATGTCCCCCTAGTTTCCAAGTATCTTGGGACAAGATAGTTGCGTAACTACCAGTATAGTCCGAGTCCTCTGCGAGTCGCTCTTTGATTATCGGTCGAAAATTTTCTAAGTTTTCGTCCGAGTGTGTTAGTACTTCAATCCTCCTCCTTTCATTCCATTCCCCCCTCCCCTTTTTATAGTCCGAGTGAAAAGACACTCGGAATATCAAAAGGAGATTGAATTTTGAAATGTCAAGATCCGGATCTTAGTATTTCCTCACTCGTCCGACTTAGATCCTTCTCCATCCGAGTAGTAAGCCGGTTTTTTTAGCGACATAGAAATAGTGACGCTTTTCTCGATTTCCGTGTAGCTTGGGGTCAAACTGTCTTTTCATTAGAACTTTTGATCTGAACCGTCGATTCCGATTCATCCAACGATCAAGACAATTGCTGACGTCAGCGACGGTTCGTATTCCGGGGTTGCCCTTCTATAAATAGGGGTTAAAAAGTTCATTTCTATACTTTCCACAATCTGCAGAATTTCTCTCACTAGAAATTTGCTCTCGATCCGATACACGCGTCCGACACGTTTCCGATTTCTGCAACCAGATTCAAACTTCCAGCTGTTACCAAGTAAGTTCGTCGAACTCTGCTCTCACTGTATCTTTTCTTTTTATTCTCCCCCCTTTTTCTTCTTTCCCCTACCTCACAACGTGCTTCTATAACACTTTAAAAAATACTAAACTAATCTCTCGGACGAAACCAACAATGTCTGATTTTTACTGTATTTCTTCCTCCCCTCCTAGGATGTCCGAGAGAAGAAACACGAGCGAGTCAGCTATGTCGGGAAACGTCGACATGTCGGACATTGACATGCTCGACCTTTCCTTCCTTGATGAGGGCCCTGCTGCGCCTTCTTCTTCCGCTCTGCCGCGGAACCCTTCCACCTCGGATGGGCACGTTTCTGATGCGTCCGAGGAAGAAGATCTGGGTACCGATCACCCAGTACGTCGACAAATTATCGAGACGAGACGAGAACTTCCGGCTCGGTCTCTTTCCCCTGTTCCTGCTCCCCCAACTCGGATTCCTCACGAGATCATGATGGGAGCAGCACGAGTTGCGGGGCACGCTTATCGGACAACTGAGCGGGTACCTATGCCGCGATCTCCTGAGATCACAGAACTTTCAAGTGACTCAGGCAGTCCCGCGAAAGCCTTGGAGATACCGGGTTTAAGTGACCCGACAATAGTTCATTCCGTGCAACCAGTGCGGAGTGTTCTCCCAAAGGGGTATACGTCCCAAGTTGTTCTGGAGAGTTCCGACGACGACGATGCCTTGGTGAGGCGTTCTAAGTGGGCTCCGAGTTCGTCGGGTGTAGGGCCGTCGAACAAAGTCAGTTTTTCCGAGAGAGCGGGAGTCGTTCCTCAAGACCTTATTGAGCCGGATCTGATCCCCGGCAATCCCGAGAGTGAGGAAGATGATGATGATGAGGAGGATGACGATGAAGAAGGTCCGACTGAGGACTTCCGGCCTGTTGGCGTTGAGCTCGATGCTAAGGGTCGAGTTATTAAGAGGACTAAACGTGGCGAGTTGAAAGGCACAGCCGCGCGGCGGAATAAGTTTCCTCGGCCTGTTTCCGCGGTAACCCACCCTGACCCGACTGGTGAGTTGAATGAGTCCGGGACGACTCCTACCTGTTCTTCGACCGTTCACGAGTCGGAATTGAGTCGAATTAGGCACGAGTATTCTATCCCGGATTCCCTAGAAATCATAGCCCCCGATCCTAAGTATGCTTTCTATAATCCTCCGATCGGGTGTATGTCGGTCCATTTAATGGCGCTTGAACGTGGATGGCGAGTGCCGTATCACGAAGGGTTCAACGACATTTTTAATAATCTCGGGTTTAGCCCATATCAGTTGATCCCGAGTGCTCTTGGCACCCTCATGTGCTTCGGAGTTTTTTGCCATATCCGAGGCATAGAGCTGAATTTCCGAAACTTCAACCAAATCTTCCGGGTTGCAATGAGTCCGGGAAACGCGATTTTTATTTTTTCAAGGCTCGGGCTGGGTACGCCTTTATATTGGATGCTCCCTCATCGGCCGGCTGCAAATGGTGGAGCCGTTTTATTTTTGTTAAAAAGATAAGGACTGAAGACATGTCGGACGTCGATGCCTTATCTCTTTTAGATTGGGGTTTTCCGAAAAGATTCTTTAGAGGCATGTACTCGGACTCTCGGCCACTCCTTAGTCAAGTAGACGATTGGGTAGCGAGTTTTAAAAGGGAAAATCAGGCCACCCCAATCCGATACTATTATTTCGGGCTTATCTTACAACCATTGCCTTATCTTGCCGGGCTAACCGATCCGGTAAAAACCGGTTCGAGTTCCGATTTCGGTAGGGTTTTTTTTTTTTTTTTTTTTTTTTTTTTTTTTTTTTTTTTTTTATCGGCACTAACTCCTCAATCTTGCAGATTTTTGGTTGAAATACATCATGTCTCGGATTGCTGCTGCTGCTCGGGCCAACAGGGAGAAACAGAGGCAAATGATCGAAGACAACTTGCTGAAACAGCAAGTACAAACTCCCGCTTTTCTACCCGGCATCTCAAACCCGAAAAATGCGGCCGACTATCAGGAGCTCGAGAAGCAGGCTGCCAAGGAAGGGGCTTCTATGCCCGAGATCCCTACCCCGCGACCAATTGCCGGTCAGTCCAAGGGGCCAACAGCTACGGCTACCTCTGTTCAACAGGGGAAAAGACGGGCTGATCCAAGAGGCAAGAGAGTCGCCTCGGACCCGGCTGAAGTTGATGTCGGTAGCCCTCAAAGGAAGAAGGCCCGAGTAGATGAGGTCGAGTTTGTCGACCTTTCGACGAGAGAAGGCCGAGATGCTGAGGTCGCGCGCCTTGTATCTATGGATGAGTACGATCGTGCTCACGCTCTCGGACAGATCGGCCGACAGGTAATCATCATTTTTTTTTTTTTTTTTTTTTTTTTTTTTTTTGTAATTTTCACAAGTTTTTTACATCTTTGTTGCTAACTTTATTCTTCTTCGGATGTAGCTAAACTGCTTTGTGCGCGCGATAAATGATCTTGCTGACAAGAGGCTGGAGTCCGAGTCCCGGACCAAGGAGCTGGAGAAAAAGGCCGAAATGGCAGCCTCGAAGGTCGAGTCTCTGGAGGCCGAAGTGCGCACGCTTCGGAGCAAGAACTCGGAGCTTGCCAAGAAAGTGAGTGCAGAAGCCGCGAAGCACCGGTCTTTCAGAGAGTCTTTCCTTGGAATCGGGGCCACCCTTCATCGATTCCGGGAGAAGGTTGTCGAGAAGTTGAGATTTGCCCGAGTGGAGGCTGCCGAAGACTTCTATGCTTCAGTTTCTTATCTGTTCGGCAAGCAGCAAGCACAAGAGGAGGGGCGCGAGGAGGGTTTCCGGGCATGTCTCGGGCAGATGATCCGACTGGGGTACGTCAAGGAAGGCCTTACTCTGGACCCCCGCAACCTCTCGGCGGCCAAGCTCGACGATACTAAGAAAGGGGATTTTTCCGCCTACTCGGACCGTGAGATCAAGGATGAGGAGATCGAGGAGGACGAGTTCGGAGCCGTAGTCTCGAAGGATGACCCTGCTTTCCCGGTAAGGCCTGGCTCTTATCCGGCCTGGTTCCCTGAGGTTCTGAGAAGCGGTCTTCTCGCTCCATTCAAAGTGAATGAGGCTTGGAACTGCAACTTTCTAACTCTTCCGGGACCCGTTGTCGGACGAGCCTGTGCTTTCGTCGAGCCGGAGGTGTGTCAGTACCGGGCCCGGCTAATTAAGGAGGCCGAGAGCATAAAGGCTAGCGGTGACCAACGCGACCTCACGGCTATCGTTCAATCTCTCGATTCTCGCCTCTTCCCTCTGCAGACGCCCGTCGATGCTCCTGGTTCCAGTTCTAGCTCAGCTGCTCCTCCACCCGATGTGGAAGAAGTTTGAAGGCCGGGTATACCCGAGCGACTATGTAATCAATACTCTCGAAAACAATCTTTCTTTTACAAGTACCTTCTTTTACAAGTACCTTTCATTCGGCCCTTCGTGGCAATTGTAACTCGGATAATACCTCTGTATTTCACTCGCACCTTTATTTATTCAGTTGAATGATTTGCGTAATTCATCATCCTTGAATCGAAATACCTAAGTGTTCACATCTCGGAATATTAGTGTCGTGGCGATCTAACCCGGACAACAATTTTGTTTTACAAAGTTCGAAGTTGTACAAGTTTGTGATCATATGAGACAGTTCCGAGCATTTAATGTGTCGGCTTTATCGAACTTTTTTGCAGAACTAAAATTCCACAAGTTACGAATCCTCCATAGATCAGGTTCCGAAGAAATTATATCTCGGAACTTGTCAAGTGAAAATTTGAATTTTATAAATCTCTTAATCTAAGACAAGGCGTTCCGCGAGATTTTTATCCCGGAATCGTTACGTGATCTTGTAAATTTAAAATTTGACAAGTTAGTAACTATTTCGCAAGAATCCGTTCCGAGGAGATTTTATCTCGGAACCGTCTCGTGTTCTTGTAAACTTGAAATTTGACACGTTAGTAGCTATCATGTAAAAAGCTGTTCCGAGGAGATTTTATCTCGGGGCTGTTATGTGTTCGCCTTGTAAATTTGAAATCTTTACAAGTGTCAACAAGTAAACAGCTGTTCCGAGGAGATTTTATCTCGGAGCTGTTATGTGTTCGCCTTGTAAATTTGAAATCTTTACAAGTGTCAATAACCTGCTTATTAGCGGAAATATTTCTCGGAATTAGGTGTGTCGGACAAGTCACGTGCTCTTCGTTTTGAGCGTGCGATTCGCGAGTTCTTTTACTCGGGTTGTTCAAGTCCGAGATCAAACTTTTTAACCTTTCGAGATCCTCCGAGATGTTTGTTTCTTGGAATAAAAAGTTGAGAACTTTGAATTTTTCGACTTTTTCTCGACTTCGACCTCTTGTCTCCCGGTTTTCCAGACCGTTTCAGACTCTGAGCACTATTTTTTCCCGAATTCTTTAATCCTTCCCAACTTTAGCGGTTTGTTGGTCCTTATCATAATAAAGTAGATCATACGAGACTTGTGCTATCCTAGAAGAAACCTTACCAAGCTTCATTGTACTAATTTGACGGAAATTTGAACATAAGTACGATAGTAGGCCTTATGGCCGATTACAGACAGGAAAAAAGTTCTCAAACTAGATAAGTTTTAAACAAAATAAACTGAACGAAACAAGTAAAAGTGGCTCCAGTCCTTCCTCCTCCTAAGCATAGAACTTCTGCAGATTGACGGCGTTCCATGTGTTTTTCAACTCCCTTCCTTCTGAGTCCTTGAGGCGATAACTGCCGTTGGAGTATGCTTTCACAATCTTGTACGGTCCCTCCCACTTGCGGTGTACCTTTCCAACGTTTTCCAGTATCTCTGCCTTCCTCAGGACTAGATCTCCTACCTGGAAGTCTTTCTCCTTTACGCCCTTATTGTAGGATTTTGCAATCAATGCTTGGTATCTCAGAATGTTTGCCAATGCAGTGTTCCTTGATTCCTCCAGTGTTTCCAAGTCATACATTCTTGCCTCGTGATTGTCCCCCGGACTGTATCCCTGGATCCTTATGGTCTCTACAGCGATTTCGGCTGGTATAACAGCCTCAGAACCATATACCAGTGAGAAAGGAGTCTCTCTTGTAGAAACTTTTGAAGTGGTTCTATAAGCCCATAGAACTCCATCTAATTCGTCCACCCAATCTCACTGGCATGCCTCAAACCTTCTCTTTAAGAGATCCACAAGTGTCTTATTGACGGCTTCGGTTTGTCCGTTGGCCTGCGGGTATCCTACCGAAGTGAATCTCCTCCCAATCTTCATGGTTTCACACCATGCTTTGAACTTGGCTCCAGAAAATTGTGCGCCATTATCTGAGACTAAGATCCTTGGTAATCCAAAGCGACAAACAATATTTTTCCATACAAAATCCATGACTTTGTTCTCAGAGATTGTTGCTACCGCTTCAGCTTCTGCCCACTTGCTAAAATATTCCACAGCTACTATTATGAATTTCTTCTGGCCTGTTCCTTTTGGAAAAGGTCCTACTATATCAATTCCCCATTGATCAAAAGGGCAGGTGATCGTGGCTGGGATAAGTGGTCTTGTCGGGGCGTGAGAGGTTCTGGCGAAGTATTGACAATCTTCGCATTTCTTTGCATAAGACGTCGCGTCCTCTCTCAAGCTCGGCCAATAGTATCCTTGACGATAAATTTTCTGGCCCAATGCCCTTCCTCCTGAATGGTTTCCGCAACTTCCCTTGTGCACTTCATCCAAGATTGCTTTTGCTTCCTCCTCATTTGCACATCTCAAGTGTGCCCCTTTGAAGGACCACTTATACAGATAATCTCCTTGGACAAAGTATTTTAATGATCTGGCCTTTAGCCTCTTTGCTTCACTCCGATCTTGCGGGAGGTTCCCTTTCAGGAGATATTCTGTCAATGGATGCATCCAACTGGTTCCCGGAGTTGTTGAGATAGCAAAAATTGGAAGAGTTTTGAGTCCTTGGTTCATGACGGATGAAGCCTCGACTCTCATCAAGATAACGTTCCTTGTGTCTATCCCCCTGAAGCGGAAGCATATTTCGACAAGGCATCTGCTCTTCCATTGAGGTCCCTTGAGAATTTCTCAATCTCACATTTCTCAAACTTTGTCATTTCCTCTTGGACCTTGGACTTGTAAATGGATAGCATATCTTTCTTCGTACTCCATTTTCCAGAGATCTGCTTCTCTGCTAGCTGAGAGTCGGTGAAAACTTTGATCCTCTTCACTTGCAGGGCCTTCGCCATTCGTAGCCCTATAAGGATAGCTTCGTACTCAGCTTCGTTGTTAGAGACGCTAAACCCCAAAGTAACAGCATACTCAAGTTCAGCTCCCCCGGGACTTCGGATGTAAATTCCTATCCCTCCATTCGTTCCTGATGATGATCCATCTACTTCCAATATCCAATCTTCTTCTTGGTTAGAGGGTTCTTTAGGTTCAGGAGAGACGGTCTCCTTTTCCTTTAGGACCTCCTCAGCATGCAAGATCATCTCCCTTGAGAATGTTTCTTCTTCTTCTCTCCTTTGCGCCTTCCCTGGTCTTTGAAGGGTGTTTTCTTCCATATCCTCTTCTGGTGTTTTCCTTGTTGCCTCTTGAAAGGCTTTCAGAGCAAACTCCAAGTCTTTGAAACGCTGACTAACTAAAGAGTCTTGGTCTTCTATTACCAGCGTGTTTGTCTTTGATGTCTCTCCTGGTTCTTCTTCCACTGATTCCTTCCTTGGGTACTCTACTAGGAAATCGGCTATGACCTGGGCTTTTTTGGCTGACGGAGCCTGGTAATCAATCTCAAATTCACTGAGCTCGATTGCCCATCTAGCTAGCCTTCCTGACAACTCTGGTCTCCCCAACACTTGTTTGAGAGGTTGGTTAGTGAGTACTATCACCTTGTGAGACCCGAAATATGGTTTAAGTCTTCTTGCTGTGTACACCAAGGCGAAGGCCAATCTCTCAATGTCCATATATCTCGTCTCTGCCCCTGTAAGTGCCTTACTCAAATAGTAAATTGGCATGTGATCATTCCCTTGGATCCGTACCAGAACGGAACTTATTGCCTCTGGAATTGTTGCCAGGTAGAGATACAACGGTTCTCCGTCAACCGGCTTGGATAACAAAGGTGGCGACAACAAGTACTGTTTCAGTTTCTCGAAAGCCTCTTCACATTCCTTTGTCCATTCAAACTGATTACTCTTCCTCAGAACTTTGAAGAAAGGTAGGTTTTTCTCGGCCGATCTTGAGATGAAACGGCTTAAGGAAATTGACTTTCCAACCAACTGTTGCACCTCGTTGAGCGTCTTTGGCTGTGGGAGGTCAAGGATGGCTTTGATTTTTTCCGGGTTTGCTTCAATCCCCCTTTCAGTTACCATGTAGCCCAAAAACTTTCCTCCCTTGACTCCAAATGTGCACTTAGCTGGATTTAACTTCATGCCATACTTCCTTAAGATGGAGAAACATCTGTCCAAGTGGGCTATGTGTTGGTCCTCCGTCTTGCTTTTTACCAACATGTCATCCACATAAACCTCCATCGTCCTTCCCAACTCTTCTTTGAACATCTTGTTTACCAATCTCTGGTAGGTTGCTCCCGCATTTTTTAGACCGAATGGCATTACGTTGAAGCAGTACACATTGCCATTAGCGAAGAAGGCGGTCTTGGGTACATCCTCTTTGGCCATCTTGACCTGATAGAAGCCTTGATATGCGTCCATAAAACTTAGGAGGGCACACCCAGCCGTGGAATCAACTAGCTGGTCTATTCGGGGGAGCGGATAGGGGTCTTTCGGGCAATACTTGTTGAGTTTTGTGAAATTGTTGCACATCCTCCATTTGCCCGGTCCCTTCTCCACTAATACTACATTGCAGACCCAATCAGAGTATCTTACTTCCCTAATATGTCCAGCCTTAAGCAACCTTTGCACTTCCGCTTCGATGATGGCATTGTCCTCTGCGCTGAAATCCCTTCGTTTCTCCCGAATGTGAGTAATTGATGGATCGACGTTCAGACGGTGAACAGCGATCCTTGGATCAATTCCCTTGAGATCTTCAGTACTCCATGCAAAAATATCATTGTTCCTCTTGAGGCACTCAATGAGTTTCATTTCCACCTCCAAGGTCATCTCAGTACCAATCTTGGTGACTTTTTCAGTGCTCCCTTCTACCACCTGAATCTCCTTCAGAGTTTCCTTTGCTTCTATCTTATTTTCTTCGAAAAATTTCTTCTTTTTGGAAGTGGTAGGGATTGGTGGCATGACTTTGTAGTCTTCCAGTTCTTTGACTTCCCCTACTAATTGTTCCTTTGCTTTTCTCTGTAAAGCTTTCCTCCTCCTTTGAATGGGGCTTGGCTTTTTGGTTTTTCTTTTCGAGTGACGGACTGAAAAGAAGGTATCCATAGGCCGGCTAATCCCATTAGCATCTTCTCTCCTGGTATGGGGACTTGAGACAGCCTTGGCTGAGAGACTATAGCATGCCCAAGCTTCTTGAATGTTTCCTATCTCTTGTCCGACTCCCCTTTTTGTAGGAAATTTCATTCTATTATGGACAGTTGACACTACCGCTTTAAACTGAGACAAAGCTGGTCTCCCTAACACCACGAAATAATCGAAAGGTATGTCAACTACCACAAAAGGAACATTCTTTGTGATCCTCTGGGGGTTCTTTCCCATCGACACTTGCAAGGTTATGCTTCCCATCGGAATGATCGGTTGTCCTCCGAATCCTACGAGCGCACTTGCAATTTCTCTAATTCCTTCCTTCCGAGGGTCTATCCCCATCCTCTTCAAAGTTCCAGTAAATATCAAGTTGGCGGAACTTCCTGTATCTACTAGAACTCGTCCAATGGTGAATTTTGCAATGTCTAACGCGACAACCAAAGGGACACATGGGTCATGGATTCCCCCCATTCCGGCGCTTCTCGGCGGCAGTTCACTGTCATCAAAGGATATGATGTTTGATCCTGGAGGAGCAATTTCTCCATACTTAGAGTTGTACTCTAGGAGGTCCCTGGCGGTTTTGTCCCTCGCACTCCTTGAGTCCCCTCCAGCTGGTCCTCCTGCTATGGTGAGAGCGAAAATTCTTCCATTTACTGGCAAGTTTTCGAAGTCCTGGTCGTGATCCTCCTGTTCTTTCCATCCTCCTTGGGTGGGAGGTGGAGGAGGTAGGGAGGCCTCTCCTCTTCTTGCTTCTGTTCTCTCATGTCTAGAGGGTTCATCCTTTGCCACATAGTTTGCAAGTTGTCCCCTACGGACTAAGGTCTCTATTTCGGTCTTGAGAGTGAAGCATTCTTCCGTAGTGTGACCTTTCCCTTTGTGGAACTTGCAAAACTTGTCAGAGTTCTTATTTCTTCTTGTCTCTTGGATGGGAGGAGGCCATTCAACATCGATATTCCTGGTCATAATAGTGTGCAAGATGTCGGATCTTGGCCTATTAAGTTCAGTATATGTGTCGTACCTCTTAGGTGGTCCTCCTCTTGGAGGGGACTTCTGATCTCTGAACTCATTTCTCTGGATACTCCCTTTGAGCAAATTGTGTCTTTGCTCGGGTTTCCTTCCTTTCGACTGGTTGTGATTCTGAGCTTGTTTTTGATTGTCTCTTTCCCCCTTCTGGTGATCCTTTTCTTTTTCTCTAGGAGAGAAATTCGCTCTCACTTGAACCGTTTTTTGAAATTCTTCCGCTCTCAAAAAGTCTTGGCAAAATTGTTCGAGCTCTTTGTAATTCTCTGTCCGAGAATAGGAAAGTTGTTTTCTGAATTCCTCATTGGAAGTATTTCCATAGAGGTATTCCTTTCTCTCTTTTATGGTGTGCTCCTCCACCTGACAACAAGCTTCATGGAATCTATCCAAAAAGGTTCTTAAGTCCTCTTTTGGCTTCTGTACTACTTCTGCTAAGTACTTCACCCCTCTCCTTCTTTTGATCGCCTTTTCAAATCTTTTGGTGAACTCCTGGGTGAGCTGTTTATAGCTCTTGATAGAACCATTCTCCAAACCCGTCCACCATACCATTGCATCTCCCGAGAGGGTAGCGGGAAAGATTAATGCTTTGGTCCTAGAATCATGCCCGTATGCATCCATTTTAGTTCCAAACTTAATCAAGTAATTGGTGGGGCATGTAGTTCCATCATAGGTATCAAGAGTGGGGAATCCCCTTTCAGTGTTGACTCGATGGTTCCTGATCTCTTCACATAAGGCACTAGGCTCTTGGTCTATCTCTTGCTCTTTTTCTTTTACTGATGCTCTCAAAGCCTCCATTCGTGCCTTAAGTTCAGCTTCTTGAGCCCTCAGTTCTCCCAAAGTGAGTCCCGCTGTTGGAGGCGGATCGCTCCCCACCAGAGTAGGGAGTACCACTGGACCTCCAACTTGGTTCTCCATTCGTGTTTCGGGCAAGGTTTGTGTAAACATTTGGTTAAAGGGGATTTGATTCTGGGTTACCATCTGAGTTTGTGGTAACATCTGAGTCTGAGCTACCACTTGAGTTTGAGGGATATTTTCATTTCCTTGGGCTTGGGATGCTCTGACCCTCCGGTCTATTATCTCTCTCAAATCATCTGGGGCACCTTGTGGTCCGATTCGCGATTGAACCCGAGGAGGTCCAATTCGATCTTGTACCGGTCTTGAATTAGCCCGGGATTGTGCCCCATCCTCTCTAGGCTGCACCACTTGACTTGCTCTTACTTGTGCTTGCTGCTGGACTACTTCTTGTTGTATCCTTGCGACATCATTTGGTGCAAAACATCCTTGGATTGTTAAGAGGAGCAACCCGAATTGTTCCTCTCCCATACCGTAGTCCCTTGGTCTCACAACTTGTCCATTGGGCAGGGTGAATTGTAGCGCAGCAGGATCTTGAGGAGCAATGGGTTGTAGTGGCTGAAGAGGGGCGATGGGTTGTGGTGGTTGTGGTGGCAATACCACGGGAGCTGGTTGAGAACGAACTTGCAGGGCTCCAAATCCACTCCCAGCGGGGATTGCATTCGGGTTGTGGTTACCTGAACCCTCATTCCTCTCGGTTACGCTTGCACTTGCTCCATCTCGCATCTCCGTATCAACATTATCATTTCTATGTGTCCTTGCAGCTGCGGTTCCCCTTCCTCCTCCCCTTCCTCCTAGTGGGGGACGGCCCCGAGGACGGGTGGATTGAGGGTTCCTTGCCGCCTGAGCAATCCTAGTACTCTTCCTATTGACCATTTCGTAGGACTCTTGCTAATAGGACAGGGTAACCTTTCGTTCAGATTCCCACAGACGGCGCCAAATGTTGATGGGTGAATTACTAAGTCCTTCTAATACGTTCTAAAGCGCTCCTCTTGCCTTCAGCCTCCTCCCATCATAGATGTGGCCCTGAAAAAAGCTTGAGGGGGAGGTTAGTAATGGTTTTCCGGTTTGTCTAGTGATCAAACCGGGTAATCGACTTTACGGTTAGAGGGTTGAAAGCCACTCTAGTGTGTATAGTATAAAGTTGGGTGGATAATTATTGCCTTTTGAGCTGAATGGTGTCCACTATTTATAGTGTTTCCCCAATAGTGATAGGACTCCTAGGATTACGCCAAGTGTACGGCTGTAATTGAATCTGAGAGTTAATGGGCCTGGCCCATGTACCAAATTAGGGTTTCTCCAGGGCCAAATAGGTAATTTCACGCTCTTAAGGACGTTCCATGATTTCGTCTTGTTCTGGCGTCCGACAACATGCCCGATACCGGGACGGGAACCGAGATACCGCCCGACATATCGTCCGAGATTTTGTGATTGTACACACTACAGCTGAGCCGTGTAGCATTTTTACGAGGACCGACTTGATAGTCTCGCGCACTGTGTCCGATACCAAGCTATGTGACGGACATACCATGCTTGAGGTACCGGACCCTGAGCTTTAATCCATGTTCCTTGTCGGACCTACTTCTCGGGCGTATGTCGGACACCATTTCCGAGTAGTACCAATCTTGAAATAACCAATGTGTCGGACTAGGGCTTATATGTCGGACATGTGTGCCCTTGACATCACGGTAAGTCGTCTCTTAGTTCGTACCGCGAACCGGACATAATCTCATTAACATTGTCCATTAGTATTGATTAACAAGATTCAAGAATGTGAAAGTGGTAAATTGGAAAATGTAGAAGAAAGCCAATTATATTGTGGTAAATTCGTAAATGGATTTTATTTCATACTCCATGTTGGTGTTGTTTTGTTTAATATAAATCCTTTATTGTTCTTTTTAATTATTAGTCCATTTAAACTATCGGTCCTTTTGTGTAAAAATGTGTGGTAAAATTTAAAACTAAGTGAGAATTGCGAAGGACGAAAATTGAATATGTATAAAAAGGTTAATAAGAATTTCTGCTAATGTGAGATTGATTAACACGTGAAGAGAATGGTACGGTTTGTGTTTATGTTACGGCGGGTATTGGGAGTGGCAATTGTGGGCTTTAACTATACTCAAGGTATTACTTTAATACTGATTCGTTTTTTAGATTTTATACGTTTGGTTTTATATCGGAGTTTTAGGATATTTATATAAGGAAAAATTACGGATATAAATCAACAATAACAATTAATTACAAATAAAACCAGTTACAAATAACATTTACCAAAAGCTCGCTACTTACCAAGCTTCCGGAACTCAAAATCTCGCTCAACTTGATTTAATAGCAAATTTGACATCCGAAACCTAGTTTCAGCCATTAAAACTAGCTAAAACTAGCTAAAATGGACCTCAAAAACTCGCTAAACTGAATTTAATGAAGATTTTTGAAATCCGCCTACAGAAATGGACCTCAAAATTTCAACTGGATTTAATAGCAAATTTGACATCCGAAAGCTAGTTTCAGCCACTGAAACTAGCTAAAAATGGCTGAAACTAGCTAAAAATGGCTGAAACTAGTTAAAAAAGACTGAAACAAGTTGAAACTAACTATTAATTTTATATTTTTCCTGAAATTAACCTTTAAAACGAGTTGTTAATTTTATAAAATGATTAAATTAACTCTAAAAATTATTTATACTAAACTAAAAAAATTAAAAAAAATATGGAAAATATATTACAAAAATATAATCATTATTTTAACTGAAAAAACATAATTTCAAATTAGTTTCAACACATAAAAGCTAGTTTCAGAAGCTAGTTTCACACAAAAAGCTAGTTTCAGAAGCTAGTTTCAAATAAAAACTAGTTTCATAAATTGACTGAAACTAGCTAAAACTAGTTGAAACTAACTATTAATGTTAGTTTCAACATCATAAAATGTTAATTTTATTATTTTCAACAACAAAAGTGTTATTTTCATTAGTTTCAGCATCATAAGTGCTAGTTTCAGCAACAAAAATGCTAGTTTCAGCAACACAAATGCTAGTATCATTAGTTTCAGCAACACAAATGCTAGTTTTAACAACTAAATGCTAGTTTCATTAGTTTAAGCATAATAAGTGCTAGTTTTCAGCCAAAATAATGCTAGTTTCAGCAACACAAATGCTAGTTTCAACAACAAAATGCTAGTTTTCATTAGTTTAAACATCATAAGTGCTAGTTTCATTAGTTTCAGCAACAAAAATGCTAATTTCAAAAACAAAATGCTAGTTTGAGAAGCTAGTTTCACACAAAAAGCTAGTTTCAGAAGCTAGTTTCAAATAAAAACTAGTTTCATAAATTGACTGAAACTAGCTAAAACTAGTTGAAACTAACTATTAATGCTAGTTTCAACATCATAAAATGTTAATTTTATTATTTTCAACAACAAAAGTGTTATTTTCATTAGTTTCAGCATCATAAGTGCTAGTTTCAGCAACAAAAATGCTAGTTTCAGCAACACAAATGTTAGTATCATTAGTTTCACCAACACAAATGCTAGTTTTAACAACTAAATGCTAGTTTCATTAGTTTAAGCATAATAAGTGCTAGTTTTCAGCCCAAAAAATGCTAGTTTCAGCAACACAAATGTTAGTTTCAACAACAAAATGCTAGTTTTCATTAGTTTAAACATCATAAGTGCTAGTTTCATTAGTTTCAGCAACAAAAATGCTAATTTCAAAAACAAAATGCTAGTTTCCATTAGTTTAAGCATCAAAAGTGCTAGTTTGAGCCACAAAAATGCTAGTTTCATTAGTTTCGGCAAAAACGAATGCTAATTTTATTTGTTTCAGCATCACAAGTAAACAAAAAAAAAAATGTTAATTTCATTAGATTCAACAACACAGATGCTAGTTTCATTAGTTAACAACAAAAATGCTAGTTTCATTAGTTTTTGTGTATAAATATTAATTAGTTAGAAAAAAATAGTTAAATATAATTAGTTAGTAATTAATTAACACTAATGGATGTCAAAACCACCATCAGAATCCAGTTTAGTGAGAACAAAGGTGTCTAGCGAGAAATTGAGATCCAAATTGATTAGCTTTTAGGGCACCAAAAAAATAGAATGGACTTTTTTGTAAGAGGTTTTACATTTTAGGGCACCAAAAAATAGAATGAACTTTTTTGTAAGAGGTTTTTTAAGTTGGCTGTTTTAGCAATTAGGTGCCCTCAAGTGGTATGTTTATGTAATTTTCTGTTTATATAATTAGTGTAGTGTGTTGGTTTAGAGCCAAAATTTTATACGTTTGGTTCTGGATCAGAGTTTTAGGAGGTTTATATAATGAGTGTAGTATGTTGGTTTAGTGTCAGGACCCACAATAAAGTTGAGATAAAGATTTGTAAAAAATAGAACGTATAAAATTTAAAAAAACAGATAAATACATAAAATCTAAAATAAGATATGACTAATAAGGTAAGGGAATATATTAAGCAAAATGTAAATAGGACGACTAGAGACAAATTAGTTTCGTTCATCATGCAGGGTCAACAAGAGAGACCGGATTTCTGATACCTTGGGTGTAGTCCGGAATAAAAGAAAGGATAATTACTTAGGACTTCCTTTTTTATTGGGAAGAAAGAAAATGGATTTGTTTGATGGTATTATAGAAAGGGTTACTACTAAAGTTAATGTTTGGTATAATCGTTTTTTATCTTATGCGGGCCGGGTGGTGCTGCTTCAGGCGGTTGCTTCTGCTATTCCTTCTTATGCTATGTCTATTACTTCCATTCCAAAAGTGTGTGTTCAAAAAATTAATTCTATCACTAAATCTTTTCTTTGGAATTCTGATAGACATAGTCGAAAAAGAGCTAGAGTCAGGTGGGATACTGTGTGCCTTCCTAAGCATTGGGGTGGGCTTGGTATAAGAAACATTGGAATCATGAATGAAGCCTACCAACTAAAATTGTTGTGGAGGTTACTTAAATATCCTCAAAGTCTTTGGGCAACTGTGTATAAGCATAAATATTTTCCACATACTGACTTGTGGGGTGCAGCACAACAAAATCACCATAGTTGGTTGTGGAAAATGTTGCTGAAGCACAGAGCTAAGTTCAGGAACTTAATAGGATGGGGTGTAGGGAATGGTACTCAGATTTCTTTCTGGTTTGATAGGTGGTGCCATTCTAAGAGATTGATTGATTATGTTCCACCATCCCAGAGTGTGGATATTAATCTCAGAGTGGCTGATGTCATTCATAATGGGGGATGGAATATTGATCAACTTCTTAGTTTGGTTCCACTTGATCTGGCCAGGGAAATAATTGCGGTTCCTCTTGCATCTCAACCTGATTTTCCTGATGTGTTAATCTGGCCGTGGTCTATGTCTGGTGATTTTTCTATTAAAACGGCATATCAAGCTTTATTGTCTGATAGGGCTTACATGCCTACTTGGAACTGGCTTAGAATCTGGAGGTTGAAGGTGTGGCCAAAGCTCAAATTTTTTATTTGGCAAATCATCCAAGGGTGCTTACCTACTGCTCTTTGGTTTGCTGATAAAAAGTTTGACATTTCACCTCTTTGCCAGTTGTGTCAACAAGCCCCTGAATCTCAAGACCATATTCTTTTGCATTGTCCTACTTTTGCTTGTTTGAGATTCTGGTGCTGGCCATCTTCTCTGTTAAATTTAATTCAAAGCCATTCTGTTCCTCAGCTGTTTCATTTGTCTCACATTAGCCCAGAGCATTTGCACATGTTTGTTCTTTTACTTTGGATTATCTGGAATGCCAGAAATAAAGTGATCTTTGCTGGGGAACCTTTGCGTGTGAATCAACTGAGAATTCGGTTTCAAAAGTTATTTGTTGAGTTACAGGGGCAGCAGGTGCCTCAGATGGTACCCCTGCTTAAATATAAATGTGTTTGGCAGGCACCCCCTCCTGATTTTCATGTCTTACACACTGATGGGGCTGCTTCCCATGTTACAAATGCTGCAGGGTTTGGGTGTATTATTCGCACTTCGGATGGTAGTTTTGTTAGGGCAGCCAGGGGTTTTATTGGCAATGCCACTAATAATCTTGCTGAATTATGGGCTGCCAAAACGGGACTCATTTTAGCCTTGCAGCTCCATATTACCAAATTATACCTGTTTACTGACTCTATGTATGTGCTTCATTGTCTCAGCAAGCCGGAACAAGTGGGATGGCAACACAGGTCGATAATGCGAGCGCTGCTTCATCTGGTTAAGCAATTTCAGGTGTTGCATGTCCAGTTTGTGTATAGGGAGTCTAATGCTACTGCTGATCTGCTATCGAAGGGTGGTTTGGATGCTGGGAATTTTCACCCTAGTCAGTGCCCAACCAACCCTCTGGCTATGGCGTCGTCGGTGTCTATCTATGACGTTTGTCCGTCTTGGTTAATCGAGTCTGTAAAAAATGATGTACTTTTGTCTGTTTTGCGTCTGGTTCGAACTCCGTGTAATGCTTCCGTTACATTTTTCAGTTGTTAATGAAAGTATTACGTTCAAAAAAAAACAAGAGAGACCGGATTGCAAAACTTCCTCTCAAAGGACAAAACACTTCATAAGCTTTTTTTTATGACCTCATGTGCAACGAAGAAAATCATTTTGATGTGTATAGGGATAGGCTATAAGTTTGGACAGAGTGTGTCCGGAGTGAATTTCTAGTACCGTAATAAATGATCTCCACATGTTCTTTCCTCGCAAAATTCAAACTACCATATTATCTTGGAGCTAATAATAATATACTAGTACCATCTAGCACCGTCAAGCTACGCCGTTTGGTTTTTAAATAAATATTTAATTTTTTTCAATGGAACCGCTGCTACTTTTTTTATTTGTTTTTAATAAATCTTTAATTATTATATAATTTGACCGTTTTCCTTAAGGACCTGTTTGGTTGAGCATATGTTTGGCAATGACAAAGTTGTAAATCACATACATTGGATTCCCATGTATTGGCCTATTCCATCCCCTTGCAACAACCTCCAAGAAATCAACTGCCTTAGTAGTACAGTTTAGAATCTAAATAAAGGCCTGCTAGGAGGTGGTGGTGCTTCAAATTTAATTCTCAGTGGTGTGTGATCAGATATATGCGGATCCAAAATCTCCACAGTATAGTTTGGATATTGCAGAAACCAATCCTGGATATTGCAGAAACCAATAAATATAGTTTGGATATTGCAGAAACCAATCAACATTACCCAAAGCTCGATCAATCCTGGAGTAGATTACCCGACCTTCTTGCTTATTCGTCCAAGTAAAGTGATCCCCAAGAGTGGAGCATTCAAACAAACCCACTTGATTCATCATGGCTTCCATATCCTGATACTCATGTATTGTTACAGGGTTCCCTCCTTCACGATCGTCAACAGAAAGGACATTGTTGAAATCACCATCAACCATCCAAGGTCGCTGAATATTCCCAGCCAACTCCAACATATCATGCCATCAAATTCTTCTTCTGTCTAGAGTATTCTGAGCATAGACAATTGTAAGCCACAACTTGATATTTCCATTAATACCATGAACACTTACATGAATAAACTGATCAGTACACTTGACAAAAGAAACATTATACCTAGTACACTTCCACCTAAACCAAATCCTACCGTTTGGATGCATACTATAATTATCAATAAAGGACCAATAAGGACCAAACTTAGCCCTTATTCTAGCTGCATTACACTGCTTAACTTTAGTCTCTAATAAAGCTACACAAGCACAATCTAATGTCTTGAGATGGGAGCTAATCTCAGAGTGCCTGTCAATTTTATTTGACCCCCGTACGTTCCAAGACAAAATCATATTGTCCCGGAGGAAGCATTGGTCAGACCTTTCCCAGTCTCCAACACTACACACCCTGCTGCCTGTTGTTGCTCAGAAACCGCATCCTTCTGCACTCCAGAAGTCTCCCCCTTACTGTGTCCAGAAATGCCAGATTTAGCACGCCAATTCTGCTGTGCCGTTTTCCTGTTTACCCCAGTGTGCTGCTGCATTTTCTTCCCACAATTATGCCCTACCTTCCTGCACTTGTGACAATACAACGGGCTCCATTCGTACTCAACAGGCTGCTCAAATTTACGCCCACCACGGTCACAAATGATGACATAATCCTTAAGATCTTCCGTGACATCGATTTCAATGAACTCTCGCATAAGAAACCCGCAACTTCTTCGCCGTACATTCATCCGTAACAAGAGGTCTTTCACGCGCACTAGCAATCTTCCCTAGACTTTTCTTACCCCAAAGGTGCAGCAGCAGTTTGGGAAACACAACCCAAAGTGGCAGTACCCTCAAGAGATTTCTCAACGTATGAAGATCGAACAAGAAGAAAAGAAAGAACGTTGTAGTGAAGAAACAGAGAAGATGAAGAACACTAAAGCGCAGACAAAGGCGGCCGCGAACTGCCTTATCAAGAGCGTGCCAGAGCGCAGTTTAGTAACAAGAAGAAATAAAGAGAAACGACGTCGTATTAAGACAATCCCCAATCTACTGCGATTTAGGGTTCTTCCCCAAATCAATCTGTTCGATCGATTCGAAAAGAAACAACGAATCAGCTTAGGGCTTTAGCTCAATTCTTCCGTACAGATATTATGGAAGGATAATCTCGACTTTTTAGATTAGCAATAGGTCGGTTAGGTGATGTATATATACAGTTGTACTATTTCATTCCCATTGTACAATTTTGCAGAAGTATTTTTACAGTAATACAATGAATTCTCCCAAATTTTCGTTTCCTCTTTGCACTCTGACATGGTACCGGAGCTCAGGTTGTTAGTAACCTCAGGCTTTTGGTTAAGTACTCAGGGTACAGTGAGTACAAAATCATCTTGCTTCCGCACAAGTTCATTGTTCTTACTTCATCTTTTCTTTTTTTTTTTTTCTTTTTCTGCTGTTAAATCTCTTATTAAGATCATACTGTTGTCATCAGTTGATCATCGTAATCATCTATTGCTGTTGTTATCAGCTTATAAATCATTCAAAGCTATTACTATTAGCTATTTCTTTCATTCTGTTTGTTGAAATATTGATTGGCATCTTATTTGCCTCATATTTATCTGCTTTCTTGTCTTTCAAGTCTTGCACACCAACTGTTTGATATATTGTCTTGATACTTTTTCACTACTGAAACATCATGGCTGGTGTAGATGATAAGAATGATAAAGATATTGAGATTGCTAAACTCAAAGAGGATGAGATGGCTAAAAAGAAATCAACTAAAACTTCATCTGAGATTGATTTCACTGATCAGTTTGGTCCTTACTATCTAGCTCCAAGTGATAACTCAAACTCTGTTGTGATTGATCCAGTTTTGGACAACACAAACTATCATGATTGGAAAAGAATGATCACTCTGCAGCTAGAACAAAGAAACAAGATGGGTTTTGTTGATGGCTCTATTGCACAACCAGATGTTGGTGACCCAGCTTATATCCCATGGGTTAGATGCAATAATGTGGTTTTTACTTGGATTTTGTATTCTGTGAGTAAGGATATTGCTTCTAACATCAGATATGTGAGCACTGCTAAGGAAGCTTGGGATAAGCTAGCAGTTAGATATGCTTCACCTGATAGAATCAGAATTTTTGAACTAAGAAAGGCTTTGGTCACACTCATCCAGTCACAGCTAAGTGTTGAGAAGTATTTTGATGGCATGGTGAAGTTGCTTGAAGAGCTGAAAGCTTGCAGGCCAAGACTAGGCTGTAGGTGTGGCGAATGTCCATGTAGGTCACTTCATGACCAGACTGAGAATGAAGAGGTAGACCAAGTCATCCAGTTCTGTATGGGGCTTACTGCAGCTCATGACCAAGTTCGAACTCAGATTCTCACTATGGAGCCAACACCACCACTTGACAGAGCTTTACATATGGTTATACAAGATGAGAAACAGAAGAATGCTAGAAGCAATGTCAATGATGGAGCAGAATCTTCTGCTATGGCCGTGGGATACAAGAGAAAGGGCAAGAGTGCTCTATACTGCACCAACTGCAAGAGGCCAGGCCATGCCACAGAGAATTGCATGATTTGCACCTACTGCAACAGACCAGGTCATCTGGAGAACAAGTGCTACAGGAAACATGGCTTCCCTCCAGACTACAAGTTCACCAAGAACAACTCAGCTCAAGTCAATGCAGTCCAGAGTTTCCCATCAGCTCCAACTCCAATCATAGCTCCGATCCTCGCAATCAGCCAACTCCAGTGGTTCCCGGTATTTCCAGTGCTCAGCTACAGGCCATTCTCAATATCATCCAGAATCCTCAGCCTACTCAGAACAATGTTCTCCAGCTCCCTGCTCCATCTCCTCAAATCAATGCCTATGGTACTGAAAATGATGCACCAATGACAGATGCAGAATGGGCAGGTAATCACTTCATCAATCATGTTTTTAGTTGCAATTCTGATTGGATATTGGATTCAGGGGCTTCTGATCATGTTACATATTCATCTTCATTTTTTACTCATAATGTTAGAACTATGACATCTAGAGTCCAACTTCCAACTAGAGATTTTGCAATTGTCTCTCAAATCGGAGATATTTTAGTTGCTGACAATGTTGTTTTGAAAGATGTTTTGTATGTGCCTTCATTTAAGGCTAATCTTTTATCTATTCGCAAGCTAACACAGGATAATAACCTAGTTGTTACTTTTACTAAAAGTTTTTGTTCTATGCAGACCACTTGCTTAGAGAAGAAGCAGATTGCAAAGATCAAGATTAAGCAAGGCCTTTATTATGTTGATTTTTATTCTACTCCACATCAAGCAAATCAGTGTGCTCGGCTAAATAAGGATTTATGGCATTTTAGACTAGGCCATGTTCCAGTTACAAGAGTTAAGCTCATTGAGCAATTTTCCCCTCATGTAACAAGCACTGATTTTAGTTTTTGTGATGTTTGTAGTAGATCAAAATTTAAAAAGCTACCTTTTCCTATTAATGAAAGTATTTCCAGTACAGATTGTTTTCATTTACTTCATGTTGATATCTGGGGTCCATTCTCTCAACCATCTTTAAATGGACACAGATTCTTCTTAACAATAGTAGATGATCATTCCAGAATGACATGGACAATCTTGCTTAAATACAAATCAGATGTCGCTACAGTCTTGCCAACTTTTATCACTTCCATTCATACACAATTTCACAAACAAGTTCAAGTCATTCGCAGTGACAATGGTCTTGAATTTCAATTATATGATTTCTATGCTAAACATGGCGTTTTTCATCAAAGAACTTGTGTTTACACTCCACAACAAAATGGAGTTGTGGAGCGTAAACATCAAACTCTATTAAACATGGCTAGATCCTTATTATCTCAGGCCAATTTGCCTTTCAAATTTTGGGCGGATGCAGTTCTTACTGCAACGTTTCTTATTAACCGAATCCCATCGGTAGTCATTCATAATAAAACACCATATGAACTGGTTCATCACAAGCAACTAGATTATTCACACATCAAGACCTTTGGCTGCTTAGCCTATGGTGCTGCTATTAAAGAACTAGGTCACAAATTCAATGATAGATCAAGGAAGAGTATTTTTCTGGGATATCCACAAGGGATCAAAGGATATAAACTCTATGATCTTTCTACTCATAGTACTTTTGTTTCACGCGATGTTGTGTTTCATGAAGACATTTTTCCTTTTTCAGAAAATGTCTTAAGTGCAACTCATCCGCATATCTCTCCTTCTCTTACTTCCAGTTCCACTGATCATATATTCCTTCCTATTCCATCATCATCTCCTGCTCTGATACCACCTTCACCTCCATCTACATCTTCTCCTTCTCAAATACCTGGAGAATCCTCTTCACCTGTTCATTCTCCTATACAGATACAAGATACACACTCTCCACTTTCTTCACATTCTCATTCTCCATCCAAGTCACCTCATCCTAGTTTCTCTCCTACATCAGATGTACAAGGACAATTGGATTTCTCCTCACATCATGAACAACCAGAACAGGTGCCTACCATTCGAAAATCCACCAGAGTTCGAATGAAAAACTCTCAATTGAGACAATTTCACTGTGAAGAACTCAAGAAAGGAACAAGAAAGCCACCCACAGATGCTAGCACAGCTCATCCAATTTGCATGTATGTTTCTTATGAAAACTTGTCACATGACCAGAAGACTTTTTCGGTTAATCTATCGCTCACTGAGGAACCTAAATCTTTTCAAGAAGCAATCCAGTATCCACACTGGAGGCAAGCTATTAAAGAAGAAATTGATGCCATGCATAACAATGCTACTTGGGTTGTTACTTCCTTCCCAGAAGGACACAAACCAGTGGGATGCCGTTTTGTTTTTAAAATAAAACTCCAGTCCGATGGAACCATAGAAAAATATAAAGCTCGTTTGGTTGCTCAGGGCTTTACTCAACAATTTGGCTTGGATTATAGTGAAACGTTCAGTCCAGTTGCAAAGCTAGCTACTGTCAGAATCTTTCTTGCTTTGGCAGCACAACATGATTGGTTACTCACTCAATTGGATGTCCATAATGCATTTCTTAATGGTGATCTGGATGAAGAAATTTATATGAAACTTCCTCCAGGCTACACCATTAAGGGGGAATCTTTAGACAACAAAGTTTGCAAACTTAACAAGTCTATTTATGGACTCAAACAAGCTTCCAGACAATGGAATGCTAAATTCACTCAATCACTAATTCATTTTGGGTTCATTCAATCCAAACATGATTATTCCTTATTCATCAAAAGAACTTCTAACAGTTATATGGCTCTTCTAGTATATGTTGATGACATTTTACTAGGAGGAAATAACTTAGAAGAAATCAAGAAAGTCAAAGATTATCTGCAACTACAGTTCAGAATAAGAGATTTGGGCAAACCCAAATACTTTCTTGGAATTGAACTTAGCAGATCAAGCAAAGGGATATTTATCTGTCAAAGAAAATATACTTTAGAAATATTGGAAGAAAATGGGTTATTAGGATGTAGACCTCTTATTATACCCATAGAACAAATCATCACACTTCCAAAGAAGGAACATTGCTTCAAAATCCCACTGTCTATAGAAAGATAGTAGGAAAGCTTATCTATCTAACTCTCACAAGACCAGATTTGTGTTATTCTGTGAATATTTTAAGCCAATACATGGAATCACCCACGGAAGATCACTTAGAAGCTGCATACAAAGTTGTTAGATATCTAAAGTTGAGACCTGGACAAGGAATTTTACTATCCTCAGACAAAAGCATGAACTTAACTGCATATGCAGATTCAGACCATGATAATTGCCTAGATACCAGAAGATCCATCTCTGGATACTGTGTTTTTCTGGGAAAATCCCTTGTCAGTTGGAAATCCAAGAAGCAAACAGTGGTTAGCAGATCCTCTACAGAGTCAGAATACAGAGCGATAGCACATGCTACATGTGAGATAATGTGGATCAAGTACATTCTCAAGGATTTTGGTTTTGATCAAAAGGAAACAACACGATTGTTCTGTGACAATCAATCAGCCATTAGCTTAACCAAGAATCCAATGTATCACGAGAAGACGAAGCATGTTGACATAGATCAACATTTCATCTGAGAGAAGGTACAAGAGAAGATAATTGAAGTCTGCTACATACATACGAAGAACCAATCGGCAGACATGTTTACAAAGGCTTTACCGTCCGAGAAAATCAAAGAGTTCATGTTCGAGATGGGAGTAATCAACATATACTCTCATCTCGAGGGGGAATCTCAACGTATGAAGATCGAACAAGAAGAAAAGAAAGAACGTTGTAGTGAAGAAACAGAGAAGATGAAGAACACTAAAGCGCAGACAAAGGCGGCCGCGAACTGCCTTATCAAGAGCGTGCCAGAGCGCAGTTTAGTAACAAGAAGAAATAAAGAGAAACGGCGTCGTATTAAGACAATCCCCAATCTACTGCGATTTAGGGTTCTTCCCCAAATCAATCTGTTCGAACGATTCGAAAAGAAACAACGAATCAGCTTAGGGCTTTAGCTCAATTCTTCCGTACAGATATTATGGAAGGATAATCTCGACTTTTTAGATTAGCAATAGGTCGGTTAGGTGATGTATATATACAGCTGTACTATTTCATTCCCATTGTACAATTTTGCAGAAGTATTTTTACAGTAATACAATGAATTCTCCCAAATTTTCGTTTCCTCTTTGCACTCTGACAAGATTAGCCTTCAGATCAAAGTCTGGAGTCCAATGACGCAGAAACATTGGCATGTTGAAATCAATTTCTTTTCTAATCAATTACGCGATAAAATAATAACACAAAAATGCAAGAGAGGGAAAACAATGAGAGAATTTAGCCCGTCTTCTTAGGTTAATCCACAAGCGACGCAGGGCCATGGTGCTACGAATCTAATCCAGATACTCCTCGTTGTAATTTCTCCCCTCTTTCCACTATGGTTATAGTGGAAGAGGGGGAGGACTGAGGAGACAACAAGAGAGTTCTTGTATTTTGGATTACAAATGAAAAAGAATATTGACTTGCATATTTTGCATGTTACAACACATACTAATAGCACATTATCTACAGTAGTACTGCATGAATCACAAAATGCCATTCAATATAATTTATGCATCATGAAACCATCTGAAAGATCATGTCATGATAAAGGCAAACTTGTTCCCTTTAGATGAGTTTCATCCTCAATTTTAGTTATATAACACCTATTTTCCACTAACCAATCCAGCACATAAATTAACAAATAGAAATAATAATTAAGGGGAACAGAGTCACACACTTACACCTGGAGTATGTTAGTCATGTTAATCACAAGAAATTTGTGAGTCATGTTACATGTTGCACAGAATCAGAACAAAGAAGGAAATGCACAACATGTATATTAATTTCAATTCAATATCAGTCGAGACAGAGCTGCAGACATCCATCTCATTACTGTTGTTAATCAACAAATCAAATAAGTGGAAGAGATTTACACCTAAAGTTATGGTCACAAGAAAACCATTATACCAGAGAATTAGCTTGATTATTGGTAGATTGAGCAAGTACTGTGATAACACCATCAACTAATAATTGATAAGGACCTCACATAATTTGAGCCATAGATTAGCAACACATTAATGCCATATATATGTGAGTGATGTGATTCCCACTATTTTTTACAGTAGTGCAGAAAGCAAGCACAACTAATTAAGCCTAAACTAACTCCACTATGAAAGCAAGCTCCAGGAAAAATGCAGGCACCTGCTAACCGGCTTGATCGAAATATCTGAGGTATCAGGATTTCATAGACTATCAGAGAGATCCTCACAAAATAATTCCTATAAGCTACTGCAAAGAACAAATGATCTAACTAGAAATAATATATATTCCATTAATTGATATATTTACTACTATTTGAAACATAATGTATTCTCTTAATTAACAATTCCTATGTGAAGTCATTCTTCTATCCTGTTATTTTCAAAGATCTCTAATTCACTTAACAAACCATACTCATAAACATGAAAGATGAGTTGCAATATACAGACTCATCCTTGAGTTCGCTTACTAGCAAGCAATTAAGTCTAGTATCATTAAAAGAATAAATAAATAAATAAAGATTATAAGAAACATAAAGCTCAAATCCAGGGAAAATAACAAACAATAACGTTCTAATCTGCAGTAAAAATAGATAAACATATAATATAGTCATTACTCATTAAGTATTATGATGGGATGGATCCATGGGAAAACCTGCAGGCCTAGTTTTCAACATCAGCCCTTTTTCTCTTCCCACATGAAGCAACATCCTCATTAACAACATCAACATTCCTCTTGAGGCGAATGAGACTAGCAGGTATAACCTGGGTCATGGTGTTGTCATACACTAAATTAGGACACGGGGTGTCCGCCATAGGAACTTTACTTAAATATTTCTTCCCCACGTCATACCATGCAGTCTGTTCCTGCCAATAGTAGATAAGAACCCGATTTTCCTTTTTCAAGTAAGCAATTGGGTGGAAACCTACTATAGAACAATCTTCCATATCACAATCCTAAGCCATATTTTATCATCAGCACAATTATTATAATCCTTAATCACCCACATACCCTTCTCACCCAACGACCCGGCCCCCTAGGAAACAAGAACAAGCACCCCCCCTACTGCAGCTATTCTGAAATACCAAGTTTTCTTGATAACTGCTGGGAGTGGAATTCTTCGATAAGTTTCAGTGGTTAGATCGAGAGCAACTATACTCTTATTTCGTTCTACTTACTGTTGGTAATATATCAGGGTGTGATAATCTTGGAATACTTCTTTGGATCGTGTTGTCACTTTCCAAACAAGATAATTCGACCCTACAGTTGTTGCCGGGGTTACACGAATTCCTTGTTGGGATAATCCAAGAAGGCAATCTTATTCAGGCAATATGAATTTCGATCATAAAGTAGAGAGGATGTATGAGTTTTCGTTGTACTTGTTTTGGAGACTGATCGCTTCAATAAATAGAAGCGAAAAGGTGTGAACGAAGTGGTGTATCTGTTCAGAACGAAGTGTTATGAACGAAAGGTCACGTTAGTTCACGAACAAGCCTGTTCATTCACGAAGAGTTGCAATGTTCCAAAAAGGACGGGGCGAGACCCCAGCCAGGGGCTACGCCCCTTGGAACCCCGCAGGGGCGCTGCCCCTCGCAACCCCGTACAGGGGCGCTGCCCCTTGCAACCCCGCGAGGGGCGCTGCCCCTCGACCCCGCAAGGGGGCGCAGCCCCCTTGACCCCCGCTTCGTATTCGTGGTCGATAACTCGTTGGCTCAACAAGCGTGCACTCCGCACTACCCAAAATTGTTCCGAGCTCAACGAGAGATCGCATCAGTCTCTAGCAGATCACATTACTACTAAAATGAATTGATGACACTAAAATCACCAACACTGACTCCACACTAGTCCAATGCAATGCACCACATGCAAAAGCTCCATTGCACTCGTATATGGAAAGAGTACATCCATCTGGAAGATCCTGAACCCTACGCCAAGTTCCAGAATTGACCGAAAAGATGAAGGTGCAACCGTTAACAATTCTCACAACCTTGTGATCACCCGTAGATTCATTGTATCCAAGGCCAGCATGAGCATGAAGCTTATAATTTACATCCTTTGGAAATCTGTAGGTAGGTAATGTCAAATACTCACCAGTGAAAGGATTCCAAATTACCCACGCCAAATCTTTCCTCATATTAGAAATCAAAACGAGGCCATTGCAATAGGCTAAAGGGAAGCTACGGGTCTTGATACGTGGGAAACCACGACCAATGGTAGGTTCTTCATAGCAGCATCGGGTCTGACGTTGTTTTTTAGGTAGTTGTTCAAAGTTAACCAGTAGCACTACAAGAATTCTGTCAAACAGTGACGGAAAATAGCGACAGATCGGTCTTTTAGCGATGGATCAGGATAGGATAGTGACGGATGAGACAAATTTGTCGTAGAGCGCGTCCCTAAACCCTTAGGGTGCGTAAGTTTTACGACGGATAACCATCCGTCGCTAAAACAACAACGGAATAGTCATCCGTCGCACCATATTGCGACGGATGACATCATCTGTCGCTGTTTTAGCGACGGATGACTCATCGGTCGTAAGTGACATTGTCCAAAAAGAAAAAGAAAAAAGGTTTTAAAAAATATAGCAACGGATGATGTGATCCGTCGCTGTATTGCGACGGATGACTTATCCGTCGCTGTGTAGCGACGGATGAATGTCACTACACAACGTATATATATATGTCTGAGACTCACGTCTCAGACATTAACGCGCACACACACAGACAGCTCTCCTCCCCGTCTCTCCACCGGCGACCACTCCTCCTCCCATATCTTCTTCATTTCTTCACCATTTCAAGCAAGGCTATAGGCATTTCGAAGCTCTTTCATCAAGGAAAAAGGGTAGCTAGTCAATTGCGTGATTCTTTCACCATTTCTTCCGCAATCAAAGGTATTAACTTCCAACCCTAACTTGTCTAAATTTGAGTATTCTTCGTTTTTTTTCCTATTTCAATGAATTGTATGCATTCTATAACTAGTATCTATTATGTTGTGTAGCTCAAATTAGGGGGGATGCACAAGTTTTGGTTGGTGAATTGATAGATTTGGGATGAATTGGGTATTTTAGGAATTGAGACTTTGTTTTGGCATATGTAGTTGGAGTATTGAGAAATAGAATTGATACTTTGTTTGGGTTGAATTTATAGTTGGAGTATTGAGACTTTGTTTGGGATGAACGGAGACCTAAAGTTGAGTTTTAGTATGATTCGACCGTAATTAGTTGTTAATGAAAATGTATAATTATAATCGAAATATAAGTTGATAAATTCTAGTGGTTAATCGTAGTTGTTAATTTCACTATAGTTTCGTAATATAAGTATTTGTAGTCATATTTTAAAAAAAATTATAAGTATAAAATAAAGAACTCATTGATAAATTAAAATGAATTGATAAATTAAAATGAGTATGTATTATAAGTATTTTTAGCTGTAAATTAAAAATATTGTAACTTTGTAAGTATAATGCAAAGTAAAAATTGATAATAAATATGATAAATTATATCAATTTTATTTAATTACACGTATGTTAAATAGATGCAAGATCGTACATTGGGGGATTCCCTTCTTGAGACTTGGAAGGCCAACTGGCTGTTGGGAGTTCCGCCTTCGGAATGGATGGGAGATGGCCTTTATGAGGCGTGGGAGGCCTACTGGCATTTCCACCCGAATGTCCAGCGTCGTCCCTTACTATATCTCTGATTTTACATGTTTTGTATTCAATTGTATATGTACTAACACAGATCTTTTCGTTGCAGATGCCACTAGCTAGGCGACCACGTTACATACCCCCGGGGGGTTCTACTCCTGAGTCACCCCATAGCGGTGGAGAGGACAAAGGGACTGGCTCCCATGCTGTTCATGGGACTCCACTTGAGTGGAGTAGGGCCTCGAATGGTCGATCCTCCCATGACCCGTGGGCCCACATTCCAGACGATGACTGTCCCTACACTAAGCCCACTGATGGTCTGAGGTGGAAGGGTCAGGTTGTCCTGTACCCCAATGGAGAGAAGTAAGTATTATGCATCAAATTATCTATGCACATAAATATATATATAACCAAGATTTGCTTATTGATTTACGGGATGATTTACCTATTCTTTACAGGTTGTTTGGGCACCAGGCTGCCAACAAACTTACAACATTTTGAGGAACAAGATGATCCCACCGCAAGAGGGTGGCAGCACGTGGCAGAGCATCCCTGACCAGCTGAAGGGAGAGCTCTTTGAGGAGCTGAAGGTGAGTTAATAATCGTACATTAGTTATCTAATTGTTTGTGTGTTGTGAGTGGTATGTTAGCCACTTTGCGTGAGTGGTATGTTAGCCACTGTACTTGGGTGATATGTTAGTCACCATTGCTATTGTAAAATATAGGACAATGTGAGTGATATGTTAGTCACCGATATAATTGTTGTGTTATGTTACCCTTGTTATACTTGAATGTTCTCAAGTGTTCATACGTATATTTTTGGATGTTTACTTGTAATTTTGTAGAAAGATTACTTCCTTCCGAAAGCTTTGTTGTGGGACCTTTGGTGGAGCTTCAACGCTCATGGTAGTTCCCTTTACAAGAATCTGATTCATGGTCTGAAGATCAAATCTGAATCGGGTCAGCCAAAACCCAGTTGGCTAGGAGATGCATTTGGGTGGAGTGGAAGGCATGGTGGGATGACCCGAGAGTCCAGGCACATGCTGAGCAGAACAGTGAGAACAGGAAGGCGAAGCCGGCTGATGGGCCCAAGACCTTGGTGACACACCGTTTTGGCTCTGAGTCGATCGCTACAGCAAATGTGAGGAGGAAGGTAAGTGTATTAACTTTGTGATTTTATCATCATTCTTATACTTGTTATTTACTTCAAACTTTCAAACTAAGTATATGATGTTTTCATGTGTCATTCAGTTGGAGGAGAAGGATAGTCTTCTCTTCATCTTGTTCAGCAGATCTCAGACGGGCAAGGACGGAAAATGGTTGTGTACTCAGGCAGAGGAGACTGCGGTAAGTTCAACAATACATGTGTTTATTAAATATGGATGATTTCATAACTAATTAACCACATAATTAACTAACACCTTGCACTCTTAATTTATCGTTGCAGGCGGCCTACGAGGCTAGGATTCGTGATGAGGATCTCACTGTTGAGGAAATGAATGACATTTTCCTCGAGGTGAATCCTCCAAAAGAGAAGGGTCGTCGCTTGGGACTGGGGAGTGCGGCATCTACCGTTGGGGTGGGCTCGAGGCCGGCGCGTGCCCGTGGTACCGGTTCATCACGTGCCACATCATCTACTTCTTCCCATCGAGAGCAGGCCCTCTTACTTTAGTTGCAGCAGAAGGAAGAGGAGATGAGGAGGAAGGATGAGGAGATGAGGAGGATAGTCGTGGTTCAGTCTCAACAACAAGCTATGCTCGCTGAGTTGTATGCGAAGATGGGGTTGTCACCACCGCCACCGCCACCACCCTCTCCATGATCCCCTAGCCTTTTGTGTACGATATGATATTACTTTGGATTAGTATTGTACGTATGATTATTATTATATGTATGGAGGGTTTCGTTACATATATTATGATTTTTTGGATTTTTTTCGGTTCATTTGGTCTATAATAATTTTTTAAACAGGTTGCTTGATTTGAACAGATTAAATTTGATTTTGGTAGGCATTATTTTAATATAAAAAATTAAAAAATTAAAAAAAACATTAGCGACGGATGACCACCCGTTGCTGAGTGCCTGTGACACTCAGCGACGGATGGTTCATCCCTCGCTGAGTGCCTATGACACTCAGCGACGGATGACCATCCGTCGCTGAGTGTCTGGCCACACTACCATGTGGCAAGGAACTCAACGATGGATGGTCATCCGTCGCAAAAAAGTCAACATTTTATCCGTTGCTAAATTCGCGACGGATCAGTGATTCGTCGCCGTCGCTAAATTCGCGACGGATCAGTGATTCGTCGATAAATCGCTTGCGACCAATGATTTAGCGACGAATTTCTCATCCGTCGCTATCAATCCCGATCCATCACTGTTCCTCTACAGTGATGGATCGGGCTTTTCCAGCGACAGATGGATCCATCGTTGGATCCGGGATCCCTTGTAGTGTAGGGCTTACCGGTCGTGCTTAGGCGGATGACCCAATTTTCTCCCATTCCATGATTCTGTTAAGAATCGACTAGAGCAGTTACTTGTAAACTAAGCTAGCTACTGGAATTTGTAATTTGTTCATTGATAACTCTGTAAAATGGATTACAAACAGTTTATATAGCAAGTGAGTTGCTTACTCTAAATGCTAGCTACATCCTAATGTAGTGTGTTACAAAACACGATTACACCGCTCACGCTCTAAGACGGCTTAACAATCAACGTCCTAACATTCCATCCTTCTAATAAAAGCTTGTTCACAAGCTTCTTACACTGAAAAGTTAGGGAACTTGGCTGTAAAATCATAAAAATCTTCCCAGGTTGCTTTTTCTGCTGGAAGATGCTCCCATTGAATAAGAACTTGAGCCACAGCAGCATTTCCCCTTTTAATCATTCTTCTGGCCATTGCTTTGACTGGAACCAAGACTACTGCTGCATCATTAGTCATAGGAGGCAAAGTACTAGATACATTCTCTGTCAGTCCAATATGCTTCTTGAGGAGTGATACATGAAACACTGGGTGCAATTTACTTCCTCCAGGCAACTGTAACAGATATGCCACTTCTCCAATCCTATCAATTACTTGAAATGGCCCAGCATACTTAGGACTTAACTTCCACAGGTCTCCATTTCTGACTTAAAATTGTCTATAAGTTAACTTCAAGTATACCCAGTCTCCTATAGCCAACTGCCTTTTAGTTCTTTGCTTATCAGCATACACCTTCATTTTGTCTCTTGCTGACTGCAAGTTCTGCTTAACTCTTGCTGATATTTCCTCTCTCCTTATGGTTAACTCCTCACCTCCACATACAGTAGTCTCCACTAGACTCCCTACTGCAAACAAAGGAGGTTTGTAGCCACATAAAACTTGGAATGGGTTCATATTCAAGGCTGTATGATGGCACGTATTATACCACCATTGATCTAGTGATAACCAAGTACTCCATTTCCTTGGTGCTTGTCCGCACATGCACCTCAAATAGTTCTCTAAACACTGATTTACTCTCTCAGTTTGGCCATCAGTTTGGGGATGATAAGCCGTATTTAACAACCATTTGACTCCCAGCTTGAGCAACAATTCTTTCCAAAAAGCACTGGTAAACACCTTGTCTCTATCCGAGACTATGCTCATTGGAAGGCCGTGCACTTTACAGACCACATCCAAAAATACTTGAGCAACCACATATGTTGTAAAAGGATGTGACAGTGGAATGAAATAAGCAAATTTAGAGAACGTGTCAACTACCACCAGAATTGTGTCTTTCCCTCAGGAATTTGGAAGCTTCTCAATGAAGTCCATGGAAATGTGTTGCCATGCTTGTTCTAGGGTAGGCAAGGTCTGTAATAATCTAGCAGTATGCACATGCTCTCCTTTACTTTTCTGACAAATTAAACATTCACCCACCACCTTACAGCATGTACTCCTCACTCCTGGCCAATCAAAACACCAGTTGCACCCTATGCATAGTAGCAAGGATGCCAGAATGGACACCTTCATAGCCAAAATGCATAGTCTGAACTACCATCTCTCTAGACTGTCCTCCAGTCCCAACATATATCTTCCCTTTGTACCTTAACAACCCCTCTTCCAGATATATGTGATTCATGTTGCTAGAACCGGTGGAATGGAATATAAGAGCTTCTGCAGCACACTCATCTCCATCATAACTAGCAAAGAGCTCTTGTATCCACTGTGGAGAGATAGCCGAGAGTGTATATATATCATTTCCCTCATCCATCATGTCGTTTCTAGAGAGAGCATCAACTACTTTATTGTCAGCTCCCCTCTTAAATTCAATCTTATATTCCAAGCCCAACAGCTTAGTCATATATTTATGTTGCACCGGAGTAGAGAACTTCTGATCTACAAGAAACTTAAGGCTCCTGTGATCAGTGCGGATGATAAATGGTGCATGGAGTAAGTAGGCCCTCCATTTCTCTACGGCCAAGATTATTGCTAAGAACCCTTTTTCATATATGGACAGCCCAAGGTTTTTTGGGCCCAGAGCTTTGCTAACAAAGGCCAATGGGTGCTCATCTTGCATAAGAACAACTCCCAACCCGCCATAACAGGCATCAGAGTCTCCAAGACTAATATTTTTGTAAAATCAGGAAGTTGCAAGATTGGAACATTGCACATTAATTCTTTAAGAGCTTCAAATGTCTGTTGCGCCTCCTGACTCCACTTAAACTGACCTCTCCTAGTTAGATCAGTAAGAACCTTGGATCTTGCACCATAATTACCAAAAACTTTCCTGTAGTAACCAATCATTCCTAGAAAACCCCTAAGCTGCTTCAATGTTTTAGGTACTGGCCACTCCTTAATGCATTTAACCTTATTGGGATCCACTGCAACTCCATCCCTACTGATCACATGTCCTAAGTACTCTACTTGTGCAACTCCAAATGCACATTTAGACCTCTTAGTAAACAATGTGTGTAATCTCAGCAATGAAAATACCTTCAACAAGTGCTCTTTGTGATGCTCCATGTCTTTACTGTAGATGAGGATATCATCAAAGAACACCAAGACAATTGAACCTATGTACTCTTTAAACACATCATTCATCAGATTCTGAAAAGTTGCAGGGGCATTAGTCAGCCCGAATGGCATAACTTTAAACTCATAAAGCCCTGAAGCAGTAACAAAAGTTGTCTTCTCAACATCTTCAGCCTTCATTCTAACTTGATGATACCCAACTCTCAAGTCAATTTTAGAGAAAAGTTGTGGCTCCATGTAACTCATCCAGCAAATCATCAATCAATGGAATTGGGTAGTTATCTCTGACAGTTAGAGAATTGAGTTTTCTATAATCAATGCAAAACCTCCAACTCCCATATATTTTCTTTACTAACAGTACTGGACTAGAAAATGGACTGTGACTAGGTTGAATCACTCCCATCTCCAACATTTCCTTTACTAATTTCTCAATCTCCTGCCTCTGCATATAAGGATATCGGTAGGCGGTCTGCTTAAAAGGCTCCACTCCCGGCTTCAACTTGATAGGATGATCACATGATCTCAAAGGAGGTAGTGCTGTAGGTTCTACAAAAATGTCGGAGAACTGCACCAGTAAACCATCTAAATATGCATTCTCAGCAACATTTCTTTCCTCAGAAGCCATAGAAACCTAGAAAAGCACCCAAACACCACTTGTTTCTTCTTTTTAAGTGCTTTTTGTAAATTTTCCCCGGTCATAAGAGACATAGACACTTCAGTTGTCAAACCTCGTACTAGGACCTTATCTCCATGATGATCAAATGTGATGGTGTGATTCTCATAATCCAACACCACTGGACCCAGTTTCTTCATAAGATCCACCCCCAACAACATGTCATAACCCCCCAAAGGAAGGACTACAACGCTGGCAGAGAAAATGTGCCCAGCCATCTCCCACTTCAACTTTGGACACCTATAATTGCATTCTATCTTCCCTCCACCAGCCACTGTCACTTGGAGAGGATTTGTTACTTCCAAATCACACTTTAAACTCTGAGCTGCTTGAGAATCAAGGAAGCTGTGAGTACTCCCTGAATCCACTAGTATCACTAGCTCCTTGTTCTGGACCTTCCCCAACAATTTAATAGTATCACTCAACACTTGACCTTTAAGAGCATGAACAGACACACCATAATCACCATCAATTGTATCCTCATCCTGAATCTCAATTGCACTACTGTTATCATCATCTTCTCCTACCATGATAACAAACAGTTTTCTTACACTTATGGCCAAATCTATACACCTCATCACAATTGATGCACATGCCCTTCTTCTTCCTAGCATCTAATTCCTCTTTACTCAACCTCCTCACAGGAACAGATTTAATAGAATCCCATTGCTCCTTCCTATGCTCCTTATGCCAGGAAGAACTAGGTCTAATAACCGGTCTATGGACCTTCTGCAAGCTTTCAAGCAACACTTCCTGCTTCCGAGCAATCAAATAAGCTTGTTCCAAAGTGTAAGGAGCCATCATCTCCACCATGTGCCTGACCTCTTCCTTCAAACCACTATAGAAGCTCCTAATAAAGTAAAACTCATCGAGATGTTTATTATGTTGCAGCATAAATGATCGAAGCTCTGCAAATTTCTCAATGTACTTATCAACAGTGCAGTTTGCCTAAGCTTGTTAAATTCACCAATGAGATCATCTCCTCTCACTGCAGTAAATCTATTGACAAACAGTTCAACAAATTTGCCCCAACCCATGGATTCACGCCCTTCTACGTGATCCAAATACCAAAACTCAGCCAATCCGTCCATATGAATCCCCGCCATAACTACCTTCTCTGTATCACTCATCGGATTCAGTAAAAAATACTTATGACACTTCCTCAACCAACCACGCAATTCACTACCATCAAATTTAGGAAAATCGACACGAATTCCACGAATGCAGGGTAATATATTTGGATTTTCATTTTCAGAGTGTACCAGCTACTCATCACCGGACGATTTGTGCTTAGGAGGAACAGTCTCTGGTGGTGGTTGAGCAGTCTCCGGTGGTGGTTGTGGCTTGAGTCTGAGCACCACCGCATAAATCTCTTCCAATTTCTTCTCTTGAGCTTCGGAACGAGCTGCCTGAGTTTCTGCGAGCTGACGGAGCTCCGGTTGAGCTTTTTCAACCGCCTCCAGCTTGCTCTCTAGCGATTCAATCCTCGCCATATTTGTTGGCGACACCATGGCAGATCTCAACTCTAGATACCAATTGTTAAGAATCGACTAGAGCAGTTACATGTAAACTAAGCTAGCTACTGGAATCTGTAATTTGTTCATTGATAACTCTGTAAAATGGATTACAAACAGTTTATATAGAAAGTGAGTTGCTTACTCTAAATGCTAGCTACAACCTAAAGTGGTGTGTTACAAAACACGATTACACCGCTCACGCTCTAAGACGGCTTAACAAGCAACGTCCTAACAGATTCATGTGTAGTTTAGCAAATTGAGGATCGTCAATGATGCTACGCCATGACTTGCAAACGGACCTCAACTGTAACAGGGGTTCCACTAGTATAAGGCGGAGTATTTCGTTTAAAATGTCGGTTGGAATCTCCGGCATCTTCTCCGAAAATCGAAACTGGTAAAATTAGGGTTTTGGAAGTTTCTGATTTTATTATACAGTAGATGGGAATTTTGTGAAGGTACATTTTTAGAGATGTTACAGGTCTAGGACTCTATATTGTTATGTACTCCGTCCGTCTCATTACAATTTACCCGTTTGACCTTTTTTTATCAACAATTCTCAACTTTATCTCTCGATTATTGTTAAAATTTAATGGCAAAATGAACGAAGTTATATTATGAAAATATAAAACATAAAGTTTCATGATATAATTTTATTAAATATTTTATCATTATAGTATAAGATTAATCGGGATTCAAAGTTGAAATCTGTTGACCGAAAAAAGTCAAAGTGGGTAATATATAGCTGGACAGAGGGTGTAGTCGATAAGTCACTTTATTTACACATCAGCCATTCGATAAATTACCGTACTAATGTTTACTAAAGAGACTTATTTTATGTATTTTAAAACCTGGCGGGTCAACCCGGACCCGGACCCGAGTTTTAGGCCAAAAATACAAATTAGTAAAAAAATATGTTTGTTTATTTAATTTTTTTTTTTTTACTTTTTTCCACTTATTAAATTATATATAGGTAATGAATTTTACTTTATTTGGTAAATATGCATGATAATTTTTTATTAAAAGTATATTTTATTTACTTTTAGTTTAATAATAATTATATATTTATTACGTCATCCGGGTCAACCTTCCGAGTCTCCCGATTCTGCGATGGAGAGGTTACCTCTTATCTCTCTCTTTTTATTTGTAAAACTTTGCAAATAAGGAATTCTTCAAAGGATGGCTGCTTCTAAGCCCACCTCCTGGTTGTCATCGCTCGATCACTTCCTTTTCCACTAAGTGATTGCTTGGGGACCTTAGCGTACGATCTGGGCTATTTCCCTCTCGACTTTGGATCTTAGCACCCAAAAGTCTGTCTGTACAAACGATCTAGGCCTGTATTCGGAGTTTTTATTTCAGGGAAGGGTAAACATTGCATTAAAATTTTTTCGATACTTACCTCTGTCGTTATAAAAGGTAAGTGTGGAATTATATTGCCGGTTAGGTTAGCGTCGCTGAACTGAAGAAAGAAGTCCGCAAGGGTAGGTTTTAGATACCCTGGTGGGGGTCTTCTATTTTGATATTGGGTTGACCCCTCCGAGATGACTTTCCGATTTAACCCTGGCCGGTCCGGGTTTCATAACATAGCTTATTTTATAGAGTTATTATCATGGAAGGGTATTATTGTGACACCTAATAACATATTAATACATTTTAGTTCAACAATAACAATTTAGTACCTTTTTGGGTTACCTGCTCAATATTTACAATTTTTCCACCGAGAATTTCATGTCCAAACAAACAAGGCCTTAGCTATAGTAAGACAAAATTATTTTCCTTTTTCTTTTTTAATTCTTTTAATTTTTTTTTCTTTTTCTTTTTTTCTCTCTTTCTTCTTCAGAACTCCGGTCACATTAGTGCTCCCAGATCGGAGCTTGCAAGCTCCCTGTCTGGAGCTTACAAGCTCCGGTCAGGGAGCTTGTGCAGCTCCCAGATCGGGAGCTGCAAAGCTCCGATCTGGGAGCACTTAAGCTCCCAGGCCAGAGCTTGCAAGCTCCCTGACTGGAGCTTGTCAAAGCTCCTGTCAGGGTGCTTGTGAAGCTCCTAGATCGGAGCTTGCGAGCTCCCCGACCGGAGCTCCGGTCAGGGAGCTTGTGCAGCTCCCGATTTGGGAGCTACAAGCTCCCAGATTGGGAGCTGCAAAGCTCCGATCTGGGAGTTTTTCAAGTCAGTACCGGATTTCGGTATCGGAATCCGGTACTAGACTTGAAGAAGAAGAGAATAAAAATAAAAAGTAAAAAAGAAAATAAAAATAAAGAAAAGACTAAAAATATGTAAATTTCAATTACATTTTAGTCCTCCCACACAATCTTGTTTGGCTGCCCAAAAATCAGATTTGGAACAGTTATTAGAGCGTCGGATTGGTCAAATTCGGCACTAAAATGTTATTGTTTGTATAATGGGTACTAATCTGTTATTAGGTGCTCTATTGATACCCTAAAAATATATGGACCCTATGTTATGTTTTATATGAAAAAAAAATCACGCTTAATGGAATATATGAATTCTGAGAATTCTCCTATAAATACATTAGTAGTAGATCACATTAATACTGGATAGTACTGAAAAGAATTATGGGCAAATAAATTTAAGTAGAACAATTAATGCAATTACCATTTTGATCCAGTTTCTACTACTTGAAGAATCATACTACCATTTTCTTGCCAATTACCATGTACTCACTCATCCACTCTCTAGTTCCTTGCCCTTCTGCTCTGAGTACTGCTACTTCCCTGCGTGGAAAAGCTATGAGACGACGGGATCATCTGCGGCCCGCTAAATTCTTTCTTTTGAAACTGTTGTGAATTCGATAACTGGCTAGGTGGAGTCGCCATAGGCATCGCCTGCCCTGAGACTCTCCATATCTTAACCGACTTGTCCAAACTCCCGCTGTACACCATATAATGCTTATCACTACCATTCCCCTGGCCTGTCTTCTCCTCTTCGACAGCCAAGCATTTCACAGGTCCGCTATGCCCGCTTAACACGGATAAACAAGTGTGATCCACTTCTTCCTTTCTCCACACGCAGATATTCGTGTCTGCTGATCCACTGAAGACCAAATTCCCTGCCGTGGCAAGGCATAGTACCGCGAGCTTATGTCCCCTTAGAATCCCCCCATGAGAAAGGAACTTATCGCGTTCCCAGAAGTTAACCAGCCCGTCTGAGGATCCGCAGTAGAGAAATTTCCCAGCAGGGTCCACTGCTAGTGCGGTTATTGCACATTCTTGCTTCAATAACGTTTGCGAAAAGAAATGTTTAGTCCCTTTGCCCTGCATTTCCCTTCGCCACACTTTCACGCTCCCATCAGCTGATCCAGTGAATACTAGTCCGTCAAAACCTGCAATGATGGAGTTTACAGCATCGTCGTGAGCGTTGATTGATTCCAGGAATTTCGGTTTTGAAATTCTCCATATCTTGATTGTCTTATCCCAGGAGGCAGAGTATAGAACAGTTTTGTCCTCATTCAGACTAAGGGACGAAATCGCGTCGTTGTGTTTGATCGAAATCGTGTTGTTAAACGAACTTTTCATCTTATCCCTGAAAGCAGGAAGAGTTCCTATACGCTTATACACGCTCGGATCCCTCTTCGAAACAGACCAGACACGAATCTTCCCATCTTGGTGACCGGTAAAAATCCGCTCACCTGCAATCACAATGGCCTTAACCAACCCTGAATTCGATTTGAAACCGGAAAACTCTTTCTGATTATTCCAGACGCGTATGTTCTTGCTATCGGAGCCTGTGTACAACAAATCCCCGGAAGCTGCCAGGGAATAAATGTGACCTTCTTCACGAACGAGGGATCCCATCAGACCGGTGTAAGAGTAAGATTCGTTTTCAACATGGGACGACCACGGGGATTTCGTTAACGGGGACGATGATGGCGTGACGGAGGATGGCGTGATGGAAGAAGGCGGGGAGGAACTCGTATCGGAGGGAGGCGGAGGGTGGTGATCGGGAGAGAGGGAGCATTCTTCTGGATCGGGTTGTGACATGCTGTTACGGTTCTTGGAACTGGAATCTGTTGTGGGCTTGCTTTTCATTGATTTTTGATGAGTTTGTGAGAGTATGGTAATGAGAAAAGTTGTTTGTTAGGAGAGATGTTGAACGATGATGGAGAAAGTGAAAATGGGAAAAACAGAAAGAGAAGTGAAAGTATGAAAGGGTGGTTGAAACCAATTCATGTAATGTAGTGGAAGCTACGGTCATGAACGCTAGCTCTCAATGAATACTGATGGTTTACATCAAATGAACTCCACTACTATTTATTTGTTCTATTTTAAATGTTATAGGAACCGACGTGTTAAACACCCGTATAATTATTCCATTGTAAAACAATCTTGGAAGACAAATAAAACACCAACAATCTTAAATTAGAGCTATTATATTATATTATAGAGAGTATGGAAAAGGTTTTATTAACAACATTGATCTTAATTTTAAAAATAATTAATTCATTTTCACGAAATAGTAGTAGTAGGCTTATTGAGTCCGTTTTGTCACTAATTACAAATTCTCTAACTAATTCGGACATTTGTCCGAAATATAAAAGCTACTCACATCATTCGAGACAAAAGTATTATACAAGGGGTAAGCTTGTAATGCACCGAGACATGCATCTTCCCAGCCAACACTTCACATCCAAGACTTAAACCAAGAGGTTACTAATTGTTAATTCCACCTTATAACCATGCTTATAAGGTTGTACGGGAGAAATAGTTGTAATATTTGTCGTTTAAAAAAAAAAAAAAAACTTGTCAATTCCACCTCTATTTATAAGCTGTAAATTTTAGTGGAATATTTTTATTTTACACATAAACCCATTCCATGTTTTTGCAAATAAACTTAAATCTTGATTTTATTTCAGTTTCACACAAATATTTCACTAAAATTTTCAAATTTCAAAAATGTTGAATAGGGTTAAGTTTTTTGCTCATTAATCTTTTACGTGTTCCAAGTTATAAGCAATCATTTCACCAAAAATTTTAAATTACACAAAAAAATTTAAAAATAGTCCAAAAATCTTGTATATGTGTGTGGTGTTTCTTGTGCTTGGTGTATGTATACTTGCACTGATTACAATTCTGAACCGCAGGAAATAATATTGGCTTGGACTTGCTGCTGGCTCTCCTTCCTCACAACGAAAGAGAGAGACTGGATCGATGACAGAAAGAACCTACCATATTCCTTTTCATCTGACAAGCACTGATGAGTACAGCGTCGGACTTGAATATATTTTAAATTTCTAAAGAAATAAAATAGTAATCATATTTTATGAAAACTTGCAATTATGAAATATTCACCTAAAAAGATTGATCATAAGTTCATAACTACCAAGCATGAATTCAGCTTGCTACATGTGTTTTATGAACGCAAGGATGTTGAAGTTTGCTAGATTCAGATTTCAGATGAATCACCAGCCCAGCTGACATGTTTACGAAGGCGCTTCCATCAGAGAAGATCAATAGATTCATGTGTAAGATGGGACTAAAGGACATTTACTCACATCTCACGGGTGAATATATCTCAAGAACAAGATAGCAGTTCTAGAAAAGAAACAGACGAAGGGAAACACTAAGCCGTGTACGAACTATGTGATACAGAACGGAGAATAATCTAGAAAGATTCGAGAACAGATTTTCATACAGATATTTGTGCACGGTAATTATGTAATTAGATTAGTTAAGTTGGTAGATTTCTCAGCTATGAATAAGTTGTTGTACTGCTTCTTTTTCTGTACAATTTTCACAGAAAACTTTCAGACCAAAACTTAGGTGTCATTGTGGAAAATATGCCCTTATAGGCCACTTCATGATTTGGCAGAACTTGCTTAGATAGAGATCAGGTTATATAGTTTGTCATGGGTCTAACTAATGTCTATGAATCTATGATCAACTCATGACTCAAATTCTCACTATGCCAAACACTCCCAGTCTTTATAGAGCTCTTTGCACACTTAGTCCTGCAAGAAGAAAGACAGAAAGTAGACTGTGCAAAACTTGAATTGAAGAGTAATATTCATAAATATACATACATAACTGCAGACCGATGAAACTTCACCACAATAGCAGTAATTGTTCTGTTTTCAATTCTTACATAGTATATTAATAATTAATCTACCAGGAAACTCTAAACAGTTGTAACATAAGCGGCGACGACAGTAACATCATCGTACTTGCCACCAATATGTTCCACCCCGGCCTCAGCTGCTGCCAAGTCAAACGGACTCACAATATCCTCATCCAACGAGTTCTGGACCGCCATCAAAGCCAACATCTCCGCAAGCCCACTTGGTGATTTCCCTTCCGCCAAGCAACGAACCACAGCCTCCTCAATTTCATACTCAAACACGTTATCAAACAAACCATCCGTCCCAACAACCAAAACATCTCCATCTTCCACAGATTCCTCGATCTCATCGGCGTCCTCAGGCCCTTCCTTATAAAACATACCGTACCCCATCTGGTACGGACAATTGAATCCATGTTGCTGTGCAGGTGACTTGTAAACTACTTTTCCGTCCCTGATTATGACGAATCCACTATCTCCCAAGTTGGCGGCACGAAGGATGTCTTCGTCCAGGGAAACAATGCAGCAGGTAGTGGAGCCTTTTTCGAATGTCTTCAAGAAGACCTCGCAGATGAGTTGCTTGGGATCCACGGGAAAACCAAAAAGCTTGGCCTCAAGAACAGATTCGGATCTGGCAGCGTTCTTCATCAGGGCTCTTGAATATTTGCCAGAATCGATGCCTTTCCGAGACCATCCGCCAACTCCGTCAGCGACGCCAATAACTTGCGCCTCTGTGTCGAAAAAGTGAGCATCCTGTCCATGAGGTATTGACTCGTCAAGTTTGGGTACGTAGTAAGAACCAGGCACCATCTTCAAGTTGGGACTAATTATCTTCATTGATGAATCCATGGCCGAATAACACAAATTACAGGACAGAGTTATTACGCTAATGATGAAATAGTTTGAATTAATTGAGAGCAGGTTAATTATCTTAATGAGTAGGTCTTTTATAAATGTGAATCAGAATCCTATAAGAATAAGACTTCCCATATATAATTAATCATGAGTTAATTTACTTCATTAATCATGACTAATTAGTTTTTCCCTTCCATAATTAAGGTAATTGCCCGTATTCACTGCGTTCTTGATACGCCGGCTTATCTCAAGTTATTCTAACCCAGCTCGTCTATGATACTGACATCTTCCTTAAGTTCCTTGAACATGCCCTATTAATTTAGGCCTGGCAATTGGTCTCGTCCGGACCCGTACAGATCGGATCCATGTTGGACCAATTTAAAAAATTTCGGATCGGATCCGGAAAATTTTGGAAAATCTCCAAAAAAAAATGCTTTTTGCGATCGGATCCGATGAATTATAAATTTTTTTTTGGTCTGGACTCGGATCGGATCAAAATCTGCGGATTGGACCAAAATTGCCAAGCTTACCTATTATAGCGGATATTATGCCCATTAACAACTACAAGGGCTTTCTCAACATGGCTGCCTTGGAGCCTATCAAGGAGAATGAAGAACCCGTCAGGGCCTACGGAACTCTATCCGAGAGTTATCAGTATTTATCAACTTTGTTCCTATCTAACGGAACGCTATTGGTTCAAATGACAAAGACATTGTTAAGAAAAAGATGATTTTTCCCGGATGAAATGAAAATTGGATTTATGTAAGGAGAAAGATTTCACATTCCTTAGCCGGAAAGATATGCAGCTATGAAGAGGGATTATTGCTAGTGGGACAGAATTGACTGGGTGGTAGCGTGGTGGAAACGCTTCTTTCTTCCATATTTTGGTGCAACAGAGATGTGCAACAAGATTATTGCTAGTGGGATCGAAACCTTACATCTCTACGCGTTGAATCTTGGTCTGATTAAGGAGTCCAAAGTTTTCAAGGTCCTTGCATTGCATCTGCCAAATGTTTTCGGGGTGCAAGAGGAGGATGCTTGCAGAGATACTTGATCAGGCATTTGCAGTTTGCTGAAACTAATCCAGTGTTCTTTTCATGTGGTATTTGTTTTGCAAAAAGCATATAACGCTTCACACATTTTAGTATATGAGATGGTATTTGCATATTGGATGTTAAGTTCACTATATAAGCTGTCTCATTTTACCCATGTTATATTGTTCTAGATGAGCAGCCTGTACAACTGCTGTAACAAAATATATCTTAATTATACATGTTTCATTAAGCATGACATGAACAAATGAAGGAGTAAGACTACTGAAAAACATATCTACTACTAGTATATATGCCTAAAGAACAGCGTTGCCATTGTTGAACTTAAGCTTGGTCCAGCAACATGAAAATCGATTAAACAGTGCAGAAGTTGACTCAGCTCCGATGAAGATTCAGTCGGACATGACTATTAATCCAAAGCAATAGCATGTTATGTCAAAGTCATGGAATCTGTAGCTTGTTAATTCAGTCATTAATTTGACATTATAAGCACAGAAATGAAAAGAGCTATGAAGTTATTTTTTTTCTGTGATCAGAATATACAAGGAGAAAGCTTATATATGTTTGTATATGTTGTGCAATGACAGAGTTACAAGCATGTAAATAAACAGGCAAGAGACAGCAATTCATCTCAAATAAAGTATCATATAAAAGGAGCAGGTAATTTGGGAGGGTCCATTAAGGTACGGTAGCAATCATCATTGTGAGATATTTGAAGCAAATACAAATGCCGGGAGTGGTGAAGAAACGGAAAACATGTGAGGTGCCTGAAACTGGAGTATTTGGCATATTGATTGGAGAAATTAGGTTCAGAAATTAGCTTCTGCCAATCACGGCAAACACATTTACAACGCATCACATGTTTCACCCTAAGCCTGAAGAATATTTCCTGTAATATACACGATGGAAGCTCCGAGATGCGACAACAGGAAGAGGAATCATTATCACTTACC
>JAHHQI010000165.1:0-38081 GCA_028274465.1 Plantago ovata | reverse complement strand
GATATAGATGGAATCTCTTTATTCTCAGAATTGCAACTTGTTGAAGTGTTCATGCCTAGTAAGAAGATGAAAGCTATTGAAATTTTGAATTATTTGAAAGATGTTGGTTGTTTTCCTAATGCAGTAATTGCATATAGGATTTTGTTAATAATTCCGTCACTGTTGCATCTGCAGAAAAAAGCTTTTCAAAGTTGAAATTGGTGAAGTCCTACTTACGCTCTACAATGTCACAAGAAAGACTCAACGGATTGGCTATGATAGCAATTGAAAACGATATGGCAGAGAAAGTTAGCTACGATGATTTGATTGATGATTTTGCCTCGAAGAACGCTAGAAGAGTTGCACTTTTTAAGTGATATTTTATCATCAATCCTCCCAGATGGCACATAAACTCTGCCATGCGTTCTATATGGATTCGTAGCTAACTTCCCTTTCAGTTCAAAGAGCTAGGATAACTTCATTTTTGCTGGAGACATTTTTGGTTCTTTACTCTTTGCTTTAGTCTCTGTTTTTTGTTTCTTTCTTAAAAAGACTATTAGTTTGCCTTTGTTTCATTTTTCCTTTTGTCTCCAGTCATAAAGACTATTAGTTTGCCTTTGTTTCATTTTTCCTTTTGTCTCCAGTCATGGGTTGCTGGTTAGGCTTATTCACAGTTGCTGTTATTGAGCTTCAGCTCCTTTTTGCTGATGGTTATTATTGAGGTTCAACTTTTTTTTAATAACTTGTATTGGACGATTTTTATTGCGTGTTTGGTGCTATAAAATTTTTATTGTTTTCTATCATTTCAATGTTGCTTGGGGCCTCATAAGGAGCCTTAGTTGAAGATTGGCACAGGGCCACCTAAATCATTAAGACGGCCCTGATCCTTGGGGAGTGTCCCTTTGCTAGAAATGTTTGGGAGTTAGTGTATAGTTGGCTTGGTAAAAATGGAGGGGTGAGTAATAATTTTGAGTTATGCCTTGTTAAGCATTTGAGCCTCAATGGTAGGATGGATTGAAAGTCATGGTATGTGTTTTGGGGGGTTACGATTTGGCAACTTTGGAGGGCTTGCAACTTATTGTTGTTTGATAAAAAAACTCCAACGCCCGAAGTTTTTGATAGTATTGTGGTAATGACTCGGCATTGTTTTAAAGCTAAAGGGCGGCTGTCCCATTTTGGCCATGTTAGCTCGTGGTTCGCCGAACCAGTGTTATGCCTTTTGTAGCAGGTATCGGATGGTGGGACGCGGGAAGAGAGATGTTTGGACTTCTCGGATGGTGATGATAACAGGACATGTATACCAGCCTTCAGGATGCTGGCAGTAACTCGATTTCGAGTTTTGCTGATAGGAACAAGGAGTTTTGAGTTCTTAATATTCTGGTTTCTGTTTTATTTCATTATGTTAATGGTGGTTTGTGTGGGTCCATTTTGTGTTGACAGGATCTATTAACAATTGTCTCTTCTCGAAAGATGCCGCTCATTATCTCCTGGGTTGGGGTGGAAATGTTTGGTTCGGAGTGTGGTGATGCAAGTTTGGTTAAATTATTGTTGGTTGATTTTTGCATGGCATAATTTTGTTTGTTGTTGTGGTTGCTGAAAGTATTGTTTAATCATGTGACTGGTATCTACTTGTTGATGGTAAATCACTAAGTCCTTCTAATGCGTTCCAATCTGGGTCCTCTTGACCTTTAGCTTCCTTCCATAGCTAGAGAAGTCCTGAAATAAAACTTGAGGGGGAGATTAGTAACGGTTTTCCGGTTTGTCTAGTGATCAAACTGGATAATCGACTTTACGGTTAGAGGGTTGAAAGCCAATCTAGTATATGTAGTATGAAAGTGGGTAAGATGTTGATTACCTTTAGGGGTGAATAGTACCCCCTATTTATAGTGTTTCCCAAATGGTGGTAAGGCTCCTGAGATTGCACCCAGTGTAAGGCCACAATTGAATCTCAAAGGCTAAAAGCCCATTAGTTGGCCTAATGGGTCGGCCCACGTACCAAATTAGGGTTTCCACAAGGCTAAGATAGTAACTTTATGTTTCATGGAACATTCTAGAATTTCGTCCCGTCTTTGTATCTGACATAGCGTCCGAGATACAGTCCGACTGGAACGTCCGAGTTCCAATGGCAATATGAACCGTAGATTACTAATATGAGTTTCACCTTATTTTCCGACAAATAGATGTCTCGCGATCATGTTCGATACCAAGGAGTGTGTCGGACACTCTTTCTTGTGGCAACGTAACTTAAGTGTCGTCGCCAAGAGTCCGATACAAGTTAGTGTGTCGGACACTTTTCCTCGTAAGACTTCGATCGTGGTCCTTGGATCATACTACCGGGCAGTATGTCGGACCATGTTCTCGATAAGAATTGTTTGAGGGTGGTTACATAGTCGGACAAGGGCACATGTGTCGGACATTTGTCCTATATGTCGGACTTGTGTCATGCTAAGTCGTCTCTTGACTCGTACAACGAATTGGACATATTTTAACATTAACATATGTCCCCCTAGTTTCCAAGTATCTTGGTACAAGATAGTTGTGTAACTATTAGTATAGTCCGAATTCCTTGTGATTCGTACTATTTTTTGAGGTCGAAAAATTTCCTAAATTCCGACCAAGTTCATAAGTACTTCAACCCTCCTCCTTCTATTCCATTCCCCTTCTTTTTTATGAAGTCCGGGTGATGTAACATTTGGGCTTCATAAAAGATATTTTGAATTTTGGAATGTCAAGATCCGGGTCTTTGTATTACTTCTTGCGTCCGACTTAGTATTTCTCCCTTAGTCCGACATCTCTGTTTCTTGACGTAAGAAAAGAATGTCTTCCGTAATCTCTGAGTCCGAGTGGCACAAACTTAACCGAATTTGCAAGTTTCTTCTTGATAGCGCGGTGTTTAGAGATCCTTTTCCGACTATCATAGCTCTTGATCCGAGATTCACGGCTCTTGTGCATCCGAGTTACTCCATTAACGGCATATGAGTATTAGCGACATAAATGGTGACGTTATTCTTGATTTTTGGGAATTCTAGGGTCAAACTGTCTTTTCACCTGGTGTTTCGATCTTGACCGTTGATTCCGATTCATCTACGATCAAGATGAGTGCTGAGGTCAGTGACGCTATTCCGGGGTTTCCCTTCTATAAATAGGGGTGAAGTAGCTCATTTCTTCACTTTTCGCAAACTTAAAAAATTCTCACTCTAGAATTTTGCTCTTGCTCCGATACCAGCGTCCAGTATCAATCCGAGTTCCAGCACTCAAGCTTTTCACTTCTTCGAACTTTTCCAAGTAAGTTGTTCTCGCTACTACTCTTTCTTTTGCAGTTTTTTCTTTTACATATGCCCTTTTTTCCCCCTCCTCACAATGTGTTTTCATTTGCGAAATTCTCGCGGACTTAACGAAAATACGTAAAATGACCTCTCGGACGAGACCAACCGCGCTTATCTGATTTAACTTGTTCCTCCCCTCTTAGGATGTCCGAGAGAAGAAACATTGTGACGAGACGGCCAGGACTGAAATATCGACATGTCGGACATTGACATGCTCGATTTATATTTTCCTTGACGAAGGCCCAGTCGCGCCTCTGTCTTCAAGTGTGCCTTCCAGATCTGCTCCAGTGTTCGAGTCTGCTATGCCAGATGGGCACGTGAGCGATGCTTCCGAGGACGATGATCTGGGTAACACACCTACAGATCGTCGCTTAATTTTGAATAGAAGGAAGCATCTTCCGATCAGATCTCCCTCCCGGGCCTCGCTCCTCCGACACGTATCCCTTATGACATCATGATGGGAGCCGCACGAGTAGCTGGCTCTGAGTATCAGACGTCACAACGTCGGCCGGCTCCCCGTTCTCCCACTATTACTGAGCTCTCCAGTGACTCGGAGGTTTCCCGGAAGCCTTGGAGATACCGGGTTTCACTGACCCGACAGTCGTTCAGTCTGTAAGGCCTGTCCGTAGCGTCCTTCCCAGAGGTTTTATATCGCATACAATCTTGGAGAGCGATGAAGACGATAATGTCCTTGTCAGCCGATCTAAATGGGCTCCAAGTTCATCTCGTGTCGGGCAGTCATCAGCGGCCGGTCCTTCTTCATCTGGTGGAGATGGCACCGTTCCTCAAGATTTGATCGGCCCAGATCTTGTGTCCGGCATGCATGAAAAGAAGAAGAAAAAGAAGAAGACGATGAAGATGAGGCCGAGGAAGAGGATGAAGGTCCGAGTGTGGGAAATCTTCCGGAAGGCATTGAACTCGATGCCAAGGGCCGAGTGATAAAAAAGACTAAGCGTGGTGAACCAAAAGGTTCAGAGGCGAGACGAAATAAATTTCCTCGGACCATTCCTGCGGTAACTCACCCGGATATTGATGGCGAGTTAAATGAACTCGGATCCACTCCCACTTGTTTTTCTACCGTCCATAAATCGGAGCTCAATCGGATTCCACATGAGTATTCGATACCCGATTCTCTTGAAATCATTGCTCCGATTCTAAATATGCCTTCTACAACCCCCATGTCGGATATATGTCCGTTCACTTGATGTCGCTCGAACGGGGGTGGCGAGTGCCATATCATGAAGGCTTCAATGACATCTTCAACAAACTCGAATTCAGTCCTTACCACTTATTCCGAGTGCTTTAGGCACCATAATGTGCTTCGGAATTTTCTGCCACATTCGAGGAGTGGAAATTAATTCCGCAACTTCAATCAGATTTTCCGAGTTGCAATGAGCCCGGGTAACGACAACTTTTACTTTTTTAAAGCCCGGGCTGGTTATGCTTTTATCCTCGACGCTCCTTCCTCGGTCGGTTGTAAATGGTGGAACCGGTTCATTTTTGTTAGGAAGTTGAGAACCGAGAATATGTCGGACTCGGAAGCTGCTCGGATGGGGTTTTCCCAAGAAGTTCTTCCGAGGCATGTATTCCGACTCTCGGCCTTTACTCAATCGACTGGACGATTGGGTAATAAATTTCAAGAAAGAAAACAAGGCCAAGACCATCCGATACTACTATTTCGGACTTATACTCCAGCCTTTACCGTATCTTGCCGGTCTTACTCCTCCGGTAAAACTGGTGTTAGTACCAGTTTCGGTAAGTCTTTCCGACTTAATAATTGTACATGCCTTTTTTCCTTTTTCCTTTTGCATATTCCTTTCTTTTTCGTCTCGGGCCGCTTTTATGCATCGGACTAATTTTTCTCTTTCTTTGCAGATTTTTGGCTAAGGTATATCATGGGTCGTATCGCTTCAGCTGCTCAGGCCAACAGAGAGAAGCAAAGGCAGATGGTGGAGGAGAATCTGCTCAAACAACAAGTCCAAACTCCTGCTTATCTTCCTGGAATAACCAATCCGAAGAATGCGGTCGACTATCATGAGATGGAAAAGGAGAGCGAGAAGGAGGGGACTTCAATGCCTGCGATCCCGACTCCGAGGACTAATGTCGCTAGTCTAAAGGGCCAAAAGGCTATGACTCCCGCTGCTCAACCGGGTAAGAAAAGAGCCAACCCAAAGGGAAGAGGGTTGACTCGGACCTTGTTGATGTCGAGGACCAGAGTCCTCAGAGAAAGAAGGCCAGGGCTGACGAGGTAGAGTTCGTCGACTTGGCGACTAAGGAGGGCCGAGATGATGAGGTCTCGCGCCTTATGGATGAATACGACCTGGCCCATGCTCTCGAACAGATTAGTCGACAGGTAACTATCTTTTCTTAAAAAAAAAATTTTACAAGTTTTTTGCTTTCTAAGTTTTTTGTTTCTGATCCCTTTCTTTTCCTCCTTGTAGCTGAACTGTTTCGTCCGAGCGGTCAATGACTTGGCCGACAAACGGTTTGAGTCCGAGTCCAGGACTAGGGAGCTGGAGAAAAAGGTTTGAGATGGCTGCCTCGAAGGTAGAGGCTTTGGAGTCCGATATCCGCATGCTAAGGAACAAGAACTCGGAATTGGCAAAGAAGGTGAGTGTCGAGTCCTCCAAGAACCGACTGTTCAAGGACTCCTTCCATGCTATCGGGACCACCTTGCTGAGGTTCCGGGACAAAATCGTTGAGAAGTTGCGGTTTCACCCGAGTGAAGGCAGCCGAAGACTTCTATGCTTCAGTCTCCTACCTCTTCGGGAAAAAATTGGCCGAGAAGAAGGTCATGAGGCCAGAGGGGTTTCGTGCGTGTCTTTGGGTATGTCAAGGAAGGCTGGTCTTACAATCCTAATGATCTTGCGGCCTCTAAACTTGTGGACTCTCAAAGGGGCGACTTCACTGATTACCCGGATCGTGCTATAACAGATGAGGAGATTGAGGATGACGAGTTCGGGGATGTTGTCTCGAAAGACGATCCTGACTTCCCTGTAAGGCCGGGATCTTATCCAAGTTGGTTCCCTGAAGTTCTGAGATCCGGGCTTCTCGCTCCTTTCAAGACGAACGAGTCTTGGAACTGCGCCTTTCTCACTCTCCCGGGTCCTGTTGTCGGGAGGGAGCCTGCCTTTGTCGAGCCTGAAGTGTGCACGTATCTGGCCCGATTGATCAAGGAAGCCGAGGCTCTGAAGGCAAACGGGGATCAGCGTGAGCTCACCGCTATAGTCCAGGCTCTCGACAACAAGCTCTTTCCTCTCCAGACTCCGGTTGAAGCTCTGGCATCCAGTTCTGTCGCTCCAGTTGAAGACTCTTGAAGGTCGGGTATGTCCGTGCGATTATGTATTCGATACATTTTATGATACTTAAACAATTTTGCTTTTATTTTCTAAGTAATTTTATTCGGCCCCTTTCGGCACATGTAATTCGGAATAATATACATCTTCGCTTGCATGTACTCTCCTCTTTTGTCTTTACTAAGTTATGTCGGATAACTTGTATGCCTTCTTCAATAAAATAACCAAGTATTTTTATATCAGAATATCTCTTGTCTTGTTTATCTTCTTTGCTTAGTACTTAATCCCCCATATTCTTAGGTAATTAATAACTCGGGCTTTTTAACCTTTCTATCGACAATTTGTCGTATTGGACTCACTACGTTTTTGTACGCATATTCTGAAATTTTGCAAGTGTAAACAACTCGTTCTTTTAGAAACTTGTCCCGGACAACTTTATCTCGGAATTTTTCATGTTCTCTTGTAAAGTTGAAATTTTACAAGTTAGTGACTTGTTCACTAAAAGTTGTTCCAAGAGAATTATATCTCGGAATTGTCACGTGCTCTTGTAAATTTGAAATTTTACAAGTGTTAGTGACTTGTTTACTAAAAATTGTTCCGAGAGAATTATATCTCGGAACTGTCACGTGCTCTTGAAATTTGAAATTTTACAAGTGTTAGTGACTCGTTTGCTGAAATTTGTTCTGAGAGAATTATATCTCGGAACTGTCATGTACTCTTGTAAATTTGAAATTTTACAAGTTAGTGATTAGATTGCTCCAAGCTTGGTCCGATAGAATCATATATCGGAACCGTTACGTTTTCACATTGTAAATTTGAAATCTTTACAAGTGTTAGTAACTCGCTTTTTTAAGAACTTCTTCTCGGGAGTTCTTGTATCGGACGTGTCACGTGCTCTTCTTCTTGAGCGTGTAAATTGCCAGATTTTTGTGTCGGACTGTCCTTGTCGGAGTACAAACTTTGGTCACTTTCTGATCTTCCGAGATGTTTGTTTCTTGGAATAATAAGTTGAGAATGTTTGATTTTTCGACTTTTTCTCGACTTTGAGACCTCCAACGTGAGTTCTGTTGGTTCAGGTTGTTCTTCCTCCCGGCTCTCCCCTTACTATTCTTCTTATGCGGGCTTTCTTTCCTTTTCCCGATTTCTAATTCTCTTAAACCTTAATGGTTGGTTGAGTCCTACTTACAAGAATAATCAAAAGGAAATTATGTAAGACTTTGAAAATCTAAAAGGAATCTTAGCAAGCTTCATTGTATCGATTTGACGGAAATTCAAATACAACTGCGACAACGGGCTTTATAGACAATTACAACGAGATAAAAGTCTTAATCAAAATAAAACATGAATCAAAGCAATAAAAGTGGTGCCTTCCTCTGGAGTTCTGATTCTCGGCCATAACATCTCTTCAAGCATAAAATCTCTGCATGTTGGTAGCGTTCCAAGTGTTCTTCAGATCCTTCCCTTCCATGTCCTTAAGACGGTAGCTTCCATTGGAGTAAGCCTTTACTATCTTATATGGTCCTTCCCACTTGCGATGAACTTTCCCCACGTTTTCCAAAATATCAGCTTTCCTCAGAACCAAGTTACCTACTTGGAACTCTTTGTTCCTCACATGCTTGTTATATGCTTTTGCAATGATAGCTTGATATCGGAGGATGTTTGCTAACGCCGTAGTTCTTGATTCCTCCAACATTTCCAGATCATACATCCTCGCTTCATGGTTGTCTTCTGGCTCATATCCTTGGATCCTTATGGTTTCCACAGCAATCTCAGCTGGTATCACGGCTTCTGAGCCATATACTAGGGAGAAAGGAGTTTCCCTTGTAGTAACTTTTGAAGTGGTTCTATAGGCCCATAGGACTCCATCTAATTCGTCCACCCAACCTCCCTTGCATGCTTCAAACCTTCTCTTCAAGAGATCAACGAGCGTCTTGTTGACAGCTTCGGTTTGTCCATTGGCTTGGGGGTAGCCTATTGAAGTGAACCTTCTTTCTTTCTTCATGGTTTCACACCATGCTTTGAACTTGGCTCCCGAGAATTGTGCCCCATTATCAGAGATCAAAATCCTTGGTAGTCCAAAACGGCACACAATATTTCTCCAGACAAAGTCCATGATTTTGTTCTCAGAAATTGTTGCTACTGCCTCATCTTTTGCCCATTTGCTAAAATATTCCACAACCACTATTATGAACTTTTTTTGCCCGGATCCTTTTGGAAAAGGTCCTACTATGTCAATTCCCCATTGATCAAAAGGACAAGTTATTGTAGCTGGAATGAGTGGGATTGCTGGAGCATGAGAAGTCTTAGCAAAGTATTGATAATCTTCAAACTTTTTTACATATGTTGCATCCTCTTTCAAAGTTGGCCAATAGTAACATTGTCGGTATATTTTCTGACCCAGTGCTCTTCCTCCTGAATGGTTTCCGCAACTTCCTTTGTGTACCTCATCTAGGATTGTCTTTGCTTCTTCCTCATTAACACATCTCAAGTGTGCCCCCTTGAAGGACCACTTATAGAGATAATCTCCTTGGATGAAGTATTTCAATGATCTGGCTTTAACTTTCTTTGCTTCGACACGATCTTGTGGAAGGCTTCCTCTCAAGAGATAATCTGTCAATGGATGCATCCATCTGGTTCCAGGAGTTATTGAGATTGAAAACATTGGAAAAGTTTTGAGTCCTTGGTTCATGACGGATGAACTTTCGATCCTCATCAGAATAACGTTTCTAGTGTCTATTCCTCCCGAGGCAGAGGCATATTTTGACAAGGCATCTGCTCTTCCATTGAGGTCTCTTGAAAAATTTTCAATCTCACATTTTTTGAACAACCCCATCTCCTCTTGAATTTTAGACTTATAACTGGATAGTGCATCCTTCTTTGTGCTCCACTTTCCTGAAATTTGTTTCTCTTCTAACTGAGAGTCGGTAAAGACCTTGATCCTTTTCACTTGGAGGGATTTTTCCATGCGAAGTCCTATGAGGATGGCTTCATATTCGGCCTCATTGTTGGAAATATTAAACCCCAAGGTAACTGTGTATTCAAGTTCAGCTCCTCCTGGGCTCCGGATATATATCCCTATTCCCCCATTTGTCCCAGAGGATGACCCATCTACTTCTAAAATCCACACTTTCTCTTGCACGGTTGGTTCTTTGGGATTTGGACTAGATTCTTTCCCTTTTAAAACTTCCTCAGCATGTAGGATCATTACCTCTAGGTTGGGCTCCTCTCTTCTTTGGGCTTTTCCTAGTCTCTGAATGATGCTTTCTGTAGCATTTTCTTCTACCGTACTCTTTGTTGCCTATCTGAAGGCTTCTAGAGCAAGTTCCAGGTCCTTGAAGCGCTGGCTGACTAGTGATTCTTGGTTCTCACTAGTTACTATGTTGACTTGTTCCAAAATCTTGGGACTTTTCTCCGGAGATTCTTTCCTTGGATACTCAACTAGAAAGTCGGCTATCACTTGATCTTTCTTGGCCACTGGAGCTTGATAGTCAATTTCAAACTCACTAAGTTCAATCGCCCACCTAGCTAGTCTCCCTGATAATTCTGGCCTTCCTAGGACTTGCTTGAGTGGCTGACTTGTGAGGACAATGACTTTATGAGATCCAAAATATGGCTTGAGCCTTCTATCCGTATAAACTAGTGCAAAGGCAAGTCTCTCAATGTCCATGTAGCGAGTCTCGGCTTCGCTTAGCGCTTTGCTCAGGTAATAGATAGACAAGTGTTCATTTCCTTGAATTCTTACTAACACGGAACTGATGGCTTCTAGGACCGCTGCTAAGTAAAGATACAAGGATTCTCCATCTTGTGGTTTGGAGAGCAAAGGTGGTGTCATCAAGTATTCTTTGAGCTTTTCAAACGCTTCCTCGCATTCCTTGGTCCACTCGAACTGACTGTTGTTCCTCAGTACCTTGAAGCAGGGGAGGTTCTTTTCAGCTGATCTTGAAATGAACCGACTCAAGGAAATTGATTTTCCTACCAACTTCTGAACTTCATTCAGTGTCTTTGGTTGTGGGAGCTCTAGAATAGCTTTTATTTTCTCCGGGTTTGCCTCAATGCCTCTCTCAGTTACCATGTAACCTAAGAACTTTCCTCCTTTGACTCCAAATGTGCATTTGGTTGGGTTCAACTTAATTCCATAATTCCTCAAGATAGAGAAGCATTTGTCCAAATGAACAATGTGTTGATCTTATGTCTTGCTTTTTACAAGCATATCATCAACATATACCTCCATTGTCTTTCCGAGCTCTTCTTTTAACATTTTATTAACCAACCTTTGTTAGGTTGCTCCAGCATTTTTTGAGGCCGAAAGGCATCACATTGAAGCAATACACATTTTCGTTTGCAAAAAAGGCGGTCTTTAGGAACATCTTCTTTGGCCATTTTGACTTGGTAGAATCCTTGGTATGCGTCCATGAAACTCAAGAGAGCACATCCTGTTGTGGAATCGACCAGCTGGTCGATCCAGGGAAGTGGGTAAGGATCCTTCGGGCAAAGCTTGTTAAGTCTCTTGAAGTTGTTGCACATTCTCCATTTGCCAGGTCCCTTCTCCACAAGGACTACGTTGCAAACCTAGTCAGAGTATCTCACTTCTTTAATGTGACCGGCCTTAAGCAATCTTTGCATTTCTGCCTCAATGATGGCATTGTCCTCTACACTGAAGTCTCTTCGCTTTTCTCGAATATGAGTGATGGATGGATCAACATTCAGACGGTGAAATGCAATTCTTGGATCGATTCCTTTGAGATCCTCAGTACTCCATGCAAAGATATCATTGTTCCTCTTGAGACACTCAATAAGTTTCATCTCAACCTCCAAGGTCATTTCTGTCCCAATCTTGGTAACCTTCTCGGCATTTCCTTCTACCACTTGGATTTCTTTCAAAGTCTCTTTCGCTTCTATCTTATTTTCCTCAAAAAATTTATTCTTTTGGAAATTGGAGAGATTGGAAGTATGACTTTGTAGTCCTCAAGTTCTTAACTTATCCTATCAACTGTTCTTTTGCTTTCCTCTGCAAGGCTTTCCTTCTTCTTTGAATGGGGCTTGGCTTCTTGGATTTTCTTTTCGAGTGACGTACTGAAAAGAAAGTATCCATAGATTGGCCAGTCCCTGTTGCATCTTCTCTTGTGTGAGGACTTGAGACAGCTTTTGCTGAGAGACTATATCATGCCCATGCTTCTTGAATGTTCCCTATCTCTTGACCAATTCCTCTCTTCGTGGGGAATTTCATTCTGTTATGAACAGTTGACACTACCGCTTTGAATTGAGACAATGCTGGTCTTTCTAACACTACGAAGTAATCGAAAGGCATGTCCACCACCACAAAGGGAACGTTTTTTGTAATTCTCTGAGGATTCTTCCCCATTGACACTTGCAAAATCAGACTCCCCATTGGAATGACCGGTTGTCCTCCGAATCCCACTAGTGCGCTTGCCACTTCTTTGATTCCCTCTTTGATTGGATTTATTCCCATCCTCTTCAATGTTCCTGTGAATATCAGGTTAGCAGAACTTCCCGTATCCACTAGGACTCGTCCGATGGTGAACTTCGCAATGTCAAGAGAGATAACTAAAGGGACACAAGGATCATGAATTCCCCCTACTCCAACACTTCTCAATGGTAGCTCGCTATCGTCAAAAGAAATTATGTTTAACCCTAGAGAAGCAACCTCCCCATACTTTGAGTTGTACGTTAGCAGGTGCCTAGTTGTTTTGTCTCTCGCGCTTCTTGAGTCGCCTCCAGCCAGTCCTCCCGCTATTGTGAGGGCAAAAATTCTGCCATTCACCGGCAAGTTCTCATAGTCTTGGTCAGGATCGTCTTGATCTTCCCATCATCCTCCTCGGAGGGGAGGGGGAGGGGGAGGTGCAGAGGCTTCTCCTCTTTTTGCCTCTGTCCTGTCATGCCTGGACGGCGCATCATTCACGACGTAGTTCGCAAGTTGTCCTCTGCGAACTGAGGTCTCAATTTCGGTCTTGAGAGTGAAGCATTCCTCCGTTGTATGACCGTTCCCTTTGTGGAACTTGTAAAATTTGTCAGAGTTTTTGTTTCTCCTTGTCTCTTGGATGGGAGGAGGCCACTCAATATCAATATTTCTGGTCATAATAATATGCAAGATGTCGGATCTTGGCCTATTAAGATCAGTATATATGTCGTATCTTATCGGTGGTCCTCCTCTCGGTGGAGTTTTCTGATCTCGGAATTCACTCATCTGGATGCTCCCTCTGTGTAAGTTGTGCCTCGGCTCCTGCTTCTTTCCCTTGGATTGATTATGATTTTGAGCTTGTTTCTGATGGTCTCTTTCTGGTTTTTGGTGATCTTTCTCCCTTTCCCTTTCTCTGGACGAGTTTGCTCTTACTTGCACTGTCTTTTGGAATTCTTCCGCTTTTAAGAAATCCTGACAAAATTGTTCAAGCTCCTTATAGTTCTCAGTTCGGGAGTACGAGAGTTTTTTCCTGAATTCCTCATTGGTAGTGTTACCATATAAGTATTCTTTCCTTTCCTTTATGGAATGGTCCTCTACTTGGCAGCTTGCCTCATGGAACCTATCCAAGAATGTCCTTAAATCTTCTTTTGGTTTTTTGACTATTTCAGCCAAGTATTTCACCCCTCTTCTCCTCCTGATGGCTTTTTCAAACCTTTTAGTAAACTCTTGGCTAAGTTGCTTGTAACTTTTGATGGATCCATTTTCTAAGCCTGTCCACCATACCATAGCGTCCCCTGAGAGAGTAGCAGGGAAAATCAAGGCTTTGGTCTTAGAGTCATGTCCATATGCGTCCATCTTGGTTCCGAACCTGATCAAGTAATTAGTAGGGCAACTAGTTCCATCATAAGTATCCAGAGAAGGGAATCCTCTTTCGGTATTAACTTGATGGTTCCGGATCTCATCACACAAGACACTGGGCTCTTGGTCTATCTCTTGCTCTTTCTCTTTGACTGATGCTCTCAAAGCCTCTATCCGCGCTTTAAGTTCAGCTTCTTGAGCCCTCATTTCTCCCAAAGTGAGTGTCGTTGTTGGCGGCGGATCATTCCCTACTAATGGAGTAGGGAGTACCACTGGACCACCAACTTGGCTCTCCACTCGGGTTTCAGGCAAGGCTTGTGTGACTATTTGGTTCAGAGGGATCACTTGGTTTTGTGTCACCACCTGAGTTTGCGGGAGTATCTGTGTTTGTGAAGCCATTTGAGTTTGAACCACTTGAGTTTGAGGGGTATTTTCATTTCCTTGAGCTTGTGATGCTCTAACCCTCCGGTCTATTATCTCTCTCAAATCATCTGGAGCTCCTTGAGGACCAAGTCGTGACTGGACGCGAGGAGGTCCAACTCGATCTTGTATCGGCCGAGAGTTAGCTCGGGATTGTGCTCCATCCTCTCTAAGTTGCACCCCTTGGTTGGCTCTTCCTTGCGCTTGTTGCTGGACTACATGGTGTTGTATCCTTGCAACATCATCTGGTGCAAAGCAACCTTGGATCGTTAGGAGGAGTAATAGAAATTGTTCTTCTGCCATCTCGTAGTCTCTTGGTCTCACAACTTGTCCATTTGGCAAGGTGAATTGTAATGCGTCTGGCTCTTGAGGCACAATGGGTTGTGGTGCTGGTGTTACGGGGGCGATTGGTCTCGGTTGAGAAGGCGCTCGAAGAGCTCCAAAACCGCTTCCCGCTGGGATTGCATTTGCATTGGGGTTTTGATTTCCAGAACCTTCGTTCCTCACTGTAACACTTGCACTTGCTCCATCGATCATATCCATATCAACATTATCATTTCTATGTGTCCTTGCAGCTGTGGTTCCTCTTCCTCCTCCCCTTCCCCTTCCTCCTAACGGGGGACGGCCCCGAGGATGGGTGGGTTGAGGGTTTCTCGTTGCTTGAGCGATTCTAGTACTCTTCCTATTAACCATCTTTTAGGACTTTTGCTGGTAGGACAAAGGGGTAACCTTTTGATCGGTTCCCACAGACGGCGCCAAATGTTGATGGGTAAATCACTAAGTCCTTCTAATGCATTCCAATCCGTGGTCCTCTTGACCTTTAGCTTCCTTCCATAGCTAGAGAAGTCCTGAAATAAAATTTGAGGGGGAGATTAGTAACGGTTTTCCGGTTTGTCTAGTGATCAAACCGGATAATTGACTTTACGGTTAGAGGGTTGAAAGCCACTCTAGTATATGTAGTATGAAACTGGGTAAGATGTTGATTACCTTTAGGGGTGAATAGTGCCCCCTATTTATAGTGTTTACCAAATGGTGGTAAGGCTCTTGAGATTATGCCAAGTGTAAGGCCACAATTGAATCTCAAAGGCTAAAAGCCCAATAGTTGGCCTAATGGGCCTGGCCCACGTACCAAATTAGGGTTTCCACAAGGCTAAGATAGTAACTTTATGTTCATGGAACATTCTAGGATTTCTTCCCGTCTTTGTATCCGACATAGCGTCCGACTGGAACGTCCGAGTTCCAATGGCAATATGAACCGTAGATGACTAAATATGAGTTTCACCTTATTGTCCGACAAATAGATGTCTCGCGATCATGTCCGATACCAAGGAGTGTGTCAGACACTCTTTCTTGTGGCAACGTAACTTAAGTGTCTCGCCAATGAGTCCGATACAAGTTAGTGTGTCGGACACTTTTCCTCGTAGCAGACTTCGATCGTGGTCCTTGGAATCATACTACTCGGGCAGTATGTCGGACCATGTTCTGGACAAGAATTGTTTGAGGGTGGTTACATTAGTCGGACAAGGGCACATATGTCGGACATCTATGCCCTATATATCGGACTTGTGTCATGCTAAGTCGTCTCTTGATTCGCACAACGAATTGGACATATTTTAACATTAACACTATTGACTTGGCTTGGAGAATTTTATTGTATTGGCTTTGCAGGGGTGATGGTGGGCGTAGACTTGAAGAACTTTGGTTGTGCTTTGGTTTGTCCATGATATGATATACTATGTTCAGGAAGTTGTTTGCCTTTATTTTATTTCTGGAAATGGTCTGGGTGTCTATATTACGACTTCTTTATACACTGGTGTATTATCTGTGGTGTTTCTTTGGGTGAGAGGAACGAACATGTGCATTGCGGAAGCTCTTGGTTCATGTTGGCTTGGTTCATGGTTATGTAGTTCTTAGTTCATTTAATCCCGAGGGTTGATATCAAACGGGAACTGTCAAATGAAGGTTTCGAGCTAGTCGACCGGATTAAAATAGGTGAAATCGTTATTGACTGTGGCTCCCATGAGTTGGAAATGGGGTTGTGATACTGCATCATCGCCTTGGGCACTATAGGAGCTCGGCCCTGTTTTCTTCTTTTGATGTCGGATCACAGATTGGTTATGGAGTTTTATAGGCCATGTATTACAGTCTGGGTTTCAGTTTGAGATTCTTCTCAGATCATAGCTTAGCTAGAGTCTGTTGGGAGTCGTTCTGGATGATATCTCCATTAGCTTCTCCGGCTATTTGAATCCTCCTTGTATTTTTGGTTTTGGTGATACATCTTGTATCGCATTGGGGCATTCCCCTCTTATCTTGTATAGATGCTTTTTGGGCTTAATGAATTTTTTGTTGTTTCAAAAAAAATTTAGAAGATATTAATTCTCATTTTGAAATCTTTCAATTTTTACTAAAATTAATTTGACATTATGTATAGTTAACCTCATTCTTACTTTAGTGTTAACATTATCAATATTAACAAAATACTAGCTTATTTATTTATTTTAAAATAGTGAAACTAATAAATAAATAAATAAATGAATAAATAAATAATAAAAGAATATGTTGGGTTTCCTTGCAAATTAAATAGTATGAAGAAATATTTAAGTTTGTAACCACTACATATTAATTTTTGTCATACATTAAATATGAGTTACTAAATACATTAAATTTTATTAAAACTTAAAATGTATTTAAAATGCAACAAAATAATTTATAATTTTTTTCCAAAATGCCAAATAGTGTGAACACACCTCTAAATGTCCTCTTTGATCAAAACAAAACCTAGATTTCATTGTTTTATGGATGGATGGATTAAACATACAATTCACTATTGATCCATATCATGTGAATTGATATATCATGCTGCAAAATAAAATAAACATATATATCAAACAAGATATGTAATCACATAAAGATCAAAATTCATGAATTATAAGATCAATAGTTATACCAAATAACGAAGTGCATATTGCTAGCTAGCTGTTCGTTTGTAAACTACAAGTAGGCTTGGTAATGGTTGGTTAAAAATCAAACCATAACCGGTTACCAAGTGATTGGTTATAACCATAACCGTGACCATTCAATTAAAAATCATAACCGTAACCCAATAGTACTTACAACTGGTTACAGTTCAGTTTTTAAACTGGTATAACCCATGGTTATGGTCATAATTAGGTTACAATTAGAAGTAATTCTTAATAAAACCCAGAATTCCAGATCTACTCTCAAAAATCAAATTTCGTTCGTCAATCTCTAACTCTCTCTCAGCACTTTATAATCTTTTACTCGATGCATCGCAACTTTCTCCTATAGCTCTTTCTGCTCCTTCTCTTTCCTTTTATCGCACTTCTCAACTTAAAATCCATGGCAAAAATGTGTATATGCAATTAAGATTTCTGCGATTGGTTTCGGACTTATGGGTTGTTGATTGATTTTCCAAAAGGATCTGGGCCTCCTTGGATAGTTAGAAGGGTCTACCTTGGTAAGGTATTTTCTACCAAAAAAAATAACAAAATTAAAATATTAAAAACAACGAAACATTACGGTTAAAAATCACAATCGACCATAAATAACCAACTAAATCGGTGATAATTGGCCGGTTACTGATCGGTTATGGTTATTGTTAATAATCGAGAAGTAAATATGATCGGTTATTGGTTGATTATTGTTAAGGTTTTGGTTGTTACCCAACCATTGCCAAGCCTAACTACAAGTTTCCAAATCAGCAACACATGAAAGTTGGATCTCAGCAAAAACACTTCTTGAATCCTTCTACAAGCTCACAAAACAAAAAGAAAATCCTCCTTTGTACGTGTGTGTTCGGCCATATGGAGAAGGAGTTGGTGATTATATTTATGAATGGATACCACGATCTTGTTCTTGCTTGCCTCAAACAAAACGATAGTAAGAGAGGACTCGACACAACAAGAAAATGAACAACGAAGAACAAATCTGAAGAGCTATAGAAGCTCTTGAATTTTCGGTTACGGAGAAGTAGGAGGTAGGGGTTTATTTTTAAAGTGTTATGAAGAGAGAATAGGCTTCAAATTTTTGAAGTAGCTATCAACTGAAAATGAAGTCTATTGCTCTCTATTTATAACAATGAAAATAGAATGCTTGGGTAGCCGCTAGATGATCGATCAACTACTCTTAGGGTTAGGGTTTTCATTTTATTTTTATTATTTAATTAGGAAAAGGATGTCTAAATAAAATATAATTGGATAACAAATAATTAAGGAGATTGTTATTTTATGTAGAAACCTACTAGGAGTTTGTTTCTAGTTAATAAAAACTCCATAAAATTTAAACTATTTATTATAATAATAATTTTCGTACAGCTCTATTCACTCAAAAGTGAAACTACAAAACAACCCAAAACTCATGTGAAGCTGCGTAAAAGAGTAACAATGATTTATAAAATAAACCATTAACTATTGTGCTAAAGTACCTTCACAAACGTTGCTCCAAATAATATATCGAACAATTTATCCAAGAAAATAATTTGCAATGAAAAAATTTCATATTTCCAAAGTGGTACCTGAACTTCCTGATATGTTTCAACGTAACTCATTGTTCACAAAGTGAACCAAAACAACATCATAACACTTATAAAACATATCTAAGTTCATTATTATTTTTACAAGTAAATAACAATCACCAAAGTCGTCAAATTACAATTACTAGTAAATTGCAATTTAATCCCTGCAATTTAATTATTTACCGAAACGTATTCAAACGCTTCCAACAATTACATACACATATACATATGAGTATGTGAACTAATCGAACATAGTTCAAAGTTCGTAAGATTACACGTTTGCCCCTGTACTTCAATTGACTTATAAAAATATGTCTGATGTATCAAGCAATTTCATACATGACTCAATTGTCATTATATGAACTAATAAAATATAGTTCAAAGTACTATTTGTCCATTCGCACATGTCAAGTTCATCTCTATACTAAACACACATATAAAAGGAACACATATATGTTGTTGTTGTCTATGCTATTCGGTTAAGTCTGTAAAACCGCAGGAACAGGACTTGGACCTAATCTTAGAATGTTTCTCCAGTAAATCCACCACAAGACGTTCATGACCTAGAAAACTGTGGTCCTCTAAGTAGACATGCTTAGTTCCACTATGTAAGCACGTCTGACTTCCCGGTAGAGAATAGTACTAATTCACACGATTCCTTTCGCATGGTCCATTGATATAATCATTACTATCTTGAAGTGGCAAGCTTGTATAACCACTAAATATCCTTCACAGATGGCTCGTAGATCGAATATAGGCAAAGGCTGTTAACTTTATTCCGTCCACCTCTTATTCAAGAATAGCACTGCGTTCAAACGGAGAAATCCAACTTCCCGCTAAGGAAACATGAGTCCAGGATTTAAGAACTGTATGCTGAACCAGCTTAACAAGTGATTCTATCTTATGTCCTCCTATTATGGAGTGAGTGAACCCGGTTGAGTCACAGACGTTCCCGTCTATGCATAGTTAGATAACCCAAGAAAATAGGACCGGAGACACACGGCGGTGAACACTCAGAATCAAAGTTACCATAACCATACCCATTAGTTCGTTCATGTGATAAAAAATTACGATCTGTCACTTCATGATCAACGGTGACGATACTAACTTGAACTAACTCGACTAACCAAACTTAGCCGCAATTGCAATGAGTTATTTGTTTCTCGTCGTGTCCAGGTTACACATGATTCCCTGAATCATATGAAATGGTTCCTATATGATCTCGTTCATCAGCCAGTCTGGACAAGCGAACCCCTCGTAGGTAATACCATCATCGAGGTATCGAATCCCAACAAAGCAACTTTAGATTCTCACGTTCCAAACCTAAAGACATGATCGTTGCTGGAACTATTCTACACACATCTACCATGTAAAGTCTTATCCTACTGTATAGAATCACACATGTGTACCAGATTTATGGTTACTAAGTTGTATGTCCAGATTTACAGATAATTGTTTAATTACTTGCAACACTGAAGAATGTAAACAAGAGAAGTAAGAAATTCATAATATACTAATTGTATTAATTCAGATAACCGAAACAGTTTTATTACAACGCACTAAGGCGACTATTACTCGACGGGTACAACTGTACCAACAATCTCCCACTTGCAATAGATCAAAGAGGACATAGGTCTTAACCCAATAGCCTTCACGTGTTTCTCAAACTTGAGGACAGGTAAAGATTTTGTCAAGGAATCTGCCACATTATCTTCCGAACCAATCTTGTCGATAGTGACATTCCATTCTACTACTAACTTCCTTAGTACATGATATTTCATGTCTATATGTTTCCTTCTCTTGGGCGCCTTTGGTCTTGCTGCATCAGCCACGACCACTCGACTGTCCTTATGAACAACAAAGGGCTTTAAGTCATCTGGGATAACACTCATAGACAACAGTAATTTCTAAGCGACAACGCATCCTTCGATGCCTTCGAAAAGGCCATGTAGGCGGCCTCCAAGTCAGACTCAGCAACACATTTCTGCTTATTGCTAGTCCAGGTAATTGCAGCTCCACCAAGAGTAAACATAGTTCATGATGTGAAAGTATCATCATCAAGATCTGATTCAAATTAAAATCCAATGCCGGCTTGAGTAACACAAACATAGTGGGTCAGGGCCTAAGATCAGGCCGAAAGGCGTAGTCGATGGACAACAAGTGAATATTCCTATACTACCCCTTGTTGGTCGTGAGGAGCAGGCTAGGTTAGCCGAAAGATGGTTATCGGTTCAAGAACGTAAGGTGTCCCTCTATTTTTAGAGTAAAGGTGTAACGACCCGGCCCACTAACAGGCCGAGACCCAGCCCAACGGGCCGGCAAGGTTACTCATGGGTGCTCTCCGGGGTAATATGCTGGCCCCACAGACCAACGCGGGTTCTAATCCGCGCACTTTGTCCTCACTCGTGCGCGCACCGGGAACTTCCCAGTGGGTCACCCATCCTAGAATTGCTCCAGAGCAAGCACGCTTAACTCTGAAGTTCTTCTAGGTGGATTCCCGAAAGAAAGATGCACCTTCTTGGTATGAGTAGCGTTCTCAACCCTTTTAAACCTCTGAAATCTAGGGCGTTACAATCACCCCCTCTTAAATTGCGCAACGTCCTCGTTGCGCGCTGTCCCGAGACCAACCATCCGTGCAGGATTCTAGAGGTGGCCCCTCCAGGCTCAAGAGGTGGCTCCCACCGTCGATACGGTGTAGCACTTTTGCCCCGGATGGCACTTAGTTCCTGCAGTTCCGAATAGTCCCGCTCTGATACCACTTGTAACGACCCGGCCCACTAACAGGCCGAGACCCAGCCCAACGGGCCGGCAAGGTTACTCATGGGTGCTCTCCGGGTGATATGCTGGCCCACAGACCAACACGGGTTCTAATCCGCGCACTTTGTCCTCACTCGTGCGCGCACCGGGAACTTCCAGTGGGTCACCCATCCTAGAATTGCTCCAGAGCAAGCACGCTTAACTCTGAAGTTCTTCTAGGTGGATTCCCGAAAAGAAAGATGCACCTTCTTGGTATGAGTAGCGTTCTCAACCCTTTTAAACCTCTGAAATCTGGGGCGTTACGAAAGGGGTAGTGAAAGCGCCTCGAGCCAATGTTCGAGTTCAAGGCGCTACGACGTTGAAGTAACCCACACCATACTCCTAGGAAAAGCTCGAACAACCTTTAAACAAGAGGGTACCTATACCCAAAACCGACACAGGTGGGTAGGTAGAGAATACCTAGGGGCACGAGACAACTCTCTCAGAGGAACTCGGTAAAAAAGCCCCGTAACTTCGGGAGAAGGGGTAACTTTTCACAAAGAAGGGTCATAGTGACCAGGCCTGGACGACTACTTACCAAAAAACACAGGTCTCCGCAAAGTCGTAATACCATGGATGGGGGTTGATGCCTGCCCAGTGCCAGAAGGTCAAGGAAGTTGGTGACCTGATGATTGGCGAGCTGGCGACCGAACCCCAGTAAACGGCGGCTGTAACGGTCCTAAGGTAGTGAAACTCCTTGTCGGGTATTTCCGACCCGCACGAAGGCGTAACAATAATGGCACTATCTTGGAGAAAGGCTCGGTGAAATCGACATGTCTATGAAGATGCAGACTACCTGCACCTGGAAAGATAGACCCTATGAAGTTTCAATGTTCCCTGGGATTATGTTTGGGCCTTTCATGCGCAACTTAGGTGGAAGGCGAAGAAGGCCTCCTTCGGGAGGTGAGCCATCAGTGAGATACCACTCTAGAAGAGTTAGAATTCTAACCTTGTGTCAGAACCTGTGGGCCAAGGGTCAGTCTCAGGTAGACAATTTCTATGGGACCTAGGCCTCCCAAAGGGTAACGGAGGCGTGCAAAAATCGGACCTCCTCTCTCGGTCTAAGGTTGATCAGGGCTTTTTTGGTTGGGAGAGGCGGGAAACCAAAAAAAATGCTCTCCTAATCAAGAGTTCCTTGATTAGGAGAGCATTTTAAAGTTTCCTCGGGCCAGATGGAGATTGGCCCTTGAGTGCAAAGGAAGAATGGAGCTTGACTACAAGACCCACCCGTCGAGCAGAGACAAAAGTCGGCCTTAGTGGTCCGATGGTGCCGAGTGGAAGGGTCGTCTCAATGGATAAAAGTTACTCTAAGGATAACATGTTGATCATCCCTAAGAGCTCACATCGAAGGGAAGGTTTGTGATGAGTGCTCAGTGTCGTTTCCAAACAAACATTAAATAATATTTATAATATGTCAAACTAACTCTAATCACACAGAAACTTAGTGTAATGGCAAGCTAACTCGAGTGTCTGTCTCTAAGAATTTAACTAGGTTGTCACTTAATCTACTTCCACTAAATTCAATCAAGTAAAGAGCAAATAGTTGAGAATGGAATTGTTGTTAAACACAAAGAACAAAGCTGGAAATAAATACGAGAGATTCAAATATGAGAAAAGCGGTTGATAGTAGGTAGTAGGATTATTAACATGGCATCTCATATGTTAGCAAGAAACAGGTGTAGATAGTCACACCGTTTGTAGACACGTATCATCAATAACATGCATATCAAGACATACAATACCATTGAAGGCAATTACGAGGCACTTTACTTAGAAACTCAAGCATACATGGAGATACTCAAACACATACTAATTCCAACATTATGTATATATATCTTAAGCTATGTTTATGGTAGACAATAACATTATGTACTCCTCGAGCCACAGGTACCTCCGGTTACTCCATGGAAAGTCCACCAAAATAAGCTCAAATGCATCTAATTAAGCTCCATTTGTGCCGTTTCCACAAAGTGTTTCGAATTGTACATGTGACCAAAACATACTAAAAGTAAACTATTCTAATGAAAATATAAAGTAAAAGAAGAGCAAAAGATCTAAAAAGAACTATGCTGACTGGTACTAATTTGTCGTCATCAGTTTGGCACCTCGATGTCGGCCCTTCGCCACTTGGGGTTCTAGTATGTTCCAAGGGTTGGGTTGTTTGCCCATTAAAGCGGTACGTGAGTTGGGTTCAGAACGTCGTGAAACAGTTTGGTCCATATACGATGTGGGCGTTAGAGCAATGAGAGGACCTTTCCCTAGTACGAGAGGACCGGGAACGACGCCTCAAGTGTATCGGTCATCATGCCCACGGTAAACGATATTTATGTCCATTCCTCTTTAAAGCTCTTTTCAATTTTCTCTTGTAATGGCTTTTATAAATAATCAATTAAAAAAAACATAAAACATATAAAAATGAAAATGAAAATAAGAAATGTTCTTTTTTAATAAAACGATGGGTATGGACGCTACAAAAAAAAAAAAAAGAAGACATTCAAATAGCAACATAATTTTGGACTTGGGAGTAAGTGAGTACTAGGAACCGCATCACACGCTACGCGTGTGAAGCGTAATCTTGTAAAATATTATTATTTTATTAAATAATATATTGAAATAAATGGAGTGAATATATAATTTTCACATAATGACTTCGAACGTAATAAAAAATAACTAATTGAGTAATTAAACTTAATATAAATGGTGTGCTATAAATGTATATATTTTTTGTACTTATGCAATTAATAGTTTTAATTGAACTATATTATAATTAGACATACGAAAAGTATTCTTCCGATGAGTTAAGAACCATCAGATACATCTCTAGACTTTGAAAACATTCAACTTCAAAATCTGCAATGCATCTTTTTCGCATGTTAATTGATATTCTTCATCAGTTGAATATATTGTCAAGTGCTTCATATAAACATTCTAGTTTCATAATATGATATTTTTAGTTATTTTTATCGTATGATTTAAGAATAATTAAGGTCAAAATGACCATCGAAAAAGTCAACAAAATCAAGTGTTACATTTATTATTGGACGGAGGAAGTATGTTTTTTTTTTATAAGAACATATCATGGTTATTTTTAAAATTAAGTATAATACGTCATACAACTTTATGTTAAAAAATAAAAATTAAGAAGAGAATAAATAAAAAGAAAAAAATTACGTCAATAAGATTCGAACCCAACACCTTCAACTAAAATAATGATACAAATAATAGAGAAAAATCACGCCAACAAGATTCGAACCAAACACCTTCAATAAAAATAATAATAAAAATAATGGAGAAAAATCACGCCAACAGGATTCGAACCCTACATCTTTTAATTAACTAATGACACATGTACGTACCAGATTGAAATTGGATAAGCATTATCAACGGATTAAAATTGATTGGTAGGTCAATCAATTTGGTAAATCAACCGGCTTATTATATTACTTTATAAAGCAACATTCTAGACTATGTTTGAGATCTCGTCTCGGAGACCATCTCGGACGACCTCCTGAGAAGGGTCAACCCGGATCATCTCGGACATTTGTCTCGGAGTTGTCTCGGAATAGAAAAAAAATACGTAAAATTATATATAACAAATACTATACATATTTATCAACAAATGACATAGAAAATTCAAACATAAATATCATATAAACTCATAGAAACCAAAATAAAGTCATAGACTCATAGTAGCATATCATTAGAACATTACAATAATCCAAATCAAACAAAGAAATTCAAACTTCAAACATTACAATGATTCAAATCAAACAAACAAGTTCAAGGTTCAAACATAACAATGATCCAAACAAACAAGTTCAAGGTTCAAACAAGTACAATCACATTTTTCCTTTTTAGCTGATCCTATTTTGAGTATTTCCAATTTCTCCTAAAAAAAATTTTTTAATTAAAAACCCGGGTCAACCCGGGTTAACCGGTCAAAAACTCGGAAAAATCCCGAGTTCCGAGATTTTTCTGAGTTTTTAGTGTTTCGTCCCGCATAGGCTTCCGAGAAGCGGTTGAACCGAGTCAACCCGGCGAGATCTCGAACATAGATTCTAGGTATGGGAATCATTTGTATTGGACCTAGGTGTAATATTTGAACGTTTAGGAATCCGAATGTAATTAGCTGGTTTAATAGGGATAAGTAAGTAATTAATGCAATTCATCAAATATTTCCATCATTCCACATACCATACGTTCTACTACTAATACAGAGTAGCTCACTTCAGTCTTCACTCTTCACCAATCGCTTTGTTGTTTTATGTACACTCAACTCGATTGAATTCCCAGTTTTGCTCACATCCAAACTGATCAGACTCCGGATGAGGTAACTTCCTTTTCGCTGTCTCTCCTCTTTGCAAATATTGGTGGAACCCTATGTCAGGTAAAGATAGTAATGAGACTAAAAAGTATACGTATACATTCTTTTCAGTTGGGAATGGTGGATAATGACAAGATTCGTGCCCTGTATGACCAGTCATCGGGGCGGCCTAAGAGAAATAAGCCCTCAATGGACTTGCCAGAGAGCTCCCGTAGGAAACCTCGAGTCAAAGTGGAGAATAAAACTCTGGAGGACAATGTTGGCGCCAACTCCTTTTGTGAGTTGGACAGAGCCACTCGCAGCTTCGCAAAGGTACTTTTATTTTATTTATTTGGATTAGAGCTTTACATTTTTTTTGGTATGGGTTTTGAGTTAAATCCTCAATGATGGCACACATACAAACATTGTATGTACCAAGTCCTATCTAAGTGAGAAACTGGTGTAGAACAATAGTTATGGATAGTATTGCACAGCCCTCACACTACACATAACACACTCATTGCACAACAGGTTCTCTGATGGCACACATTGCCTTCACCTTAAGCACTATATAGGCTATACCCAATTGGCTGGTGTTAAGGTTCATTGTTAGAGATCTAGTTATCAACCTTTTCAGATTATACCCCTATTTTCAGCTCCTGTATTTCTCTTATAAGTGAAAAACATTGGTCACCTTGCTTGTTATGTAATGTGGTTTTGCATCCTACCCCGAATTCTGGGGATTAGAGGCTCAGTCCAAATCGTTGGCAGCTTAGGCAAGTAATTTTTTATTAGACTGACTCTTGAGGCTTGGTGTACGCTCATGGTTGTAACTTTCTAAGTGATTAACTATTGTTCTATTCTGAGTTATTACCTCTTAAGAAAGGTAAATTTGTTTTGCTATACTAGAAGCAGTTATCATCGGAATTAAAACAAAAGAAAATATAAACTCTTTGGCTACATGTATTCTTTTAAAGGAGTGAATCTTTTTGCAATTGGTCACTATATTTATTTATGCCTAACTTCTGCACAATGTGTTTTTAAATTGTGCTTTAGCTCTAAACTCCAATGATCCTGACCTCTTCCATCCTGTAACACGTTCTCAAAAGATAGTTTCATGTATTCCTTGTTTATACAAGTGTTTTGGGTTCCAGATAAAGTGATTGAAGTTTTGATGTGACATGTAATTGTTGAAAGGCTTCCAATAGTTGCACGCCTATTAATTTCCTATGGCACGATTCATTATAATTATAGGGAAGTTTCCTTCACTTGTACAAGACGATTTTGGATACTCAGTTTGTAAACTATAATGCAATCATGATCTTCTGGCACATTTTTCTTTAGGAATGGAAATTTTGTTATTTGTTATCATGTCTTATATATGCACAATGAGGAAGCTCAACAAGGGTGATTGCTCTTCATTCAACCCATGTTGTAACAAGTTAACAACACTTCATCTCATCGTTATTGTTCATAATTGTCTATGTGTTGTTTTACATGTACTTTTGCAATTTCATCTAGTTCGCTAGACTAGTTAGGTTAGGCTGGCTACTGGTTAGCTAGTGGGTGTGAAGTCATACAATTTTTCTAGTGTTCGTGAATTGCATATACTGACAAGTTTTACCCAAATTACATCCGGAAGATTTTGAATAGACATGAATTTTTCATTGCTTTCCATTTGTTATGCATTTTAAAGCTAAACAATTGGGAGCTTAAGTTTCATCAATGGAAAAGGCAATCAAGGATATACTGATATTATGTGATGTTACTAAGCTTAAGTTTGCATACTCTTACTTGGAGGCCCATGGAAATAGCTGTTTATCGTACTTAGATTACTTAAGCTGAAGTCTAAGATTGAATGCTGCAGATCTGAGTTAAAACTTTAGCACCTAATGCCAGAAAGCAAAGGAGTAGGTTATGAAGCACCGCTCCATGACATTTTTGTGCTATGAGATATTAGTAATTATGATTTTAACACCGAAACCTCGCCACATGAATTCTGGTTTCGCATTGTGTAATTTGTTCTCGTTTATTCAGGCAATGTCCATTCTAAAAGCGTCCACCCTTGAGTCTAATCGTCTGACAGAGGATACTAGGAAGCGTATGGAGGAAGTTGAATCAATGACACAGTCCCTAGATGACATCATGAATGCAAAGATCGCGGCTGAGAAGAAGGTTGAAGATAGGGACAAGAGAATTGAACAAATGAACAAGGACCTTCAGCGTGCTAATGCTGAAATCTTCACACTTTCTGCGGAGCAATCTCGCCTATCTGAGGAGATCTTAAAGGTTGAGAAAAAATTAGCCGAGGCCAAGAATGAAGTCATGAAAGTTCGTAAAGAAGCTGAGGCTTCTAGGAATTCTGTTGCATTGGCAAAGCCCCAGAGTAACCGAAAACGGGCTCATGATGTAAAGGTTCTAACCAAGATTCAGCCATCGGCAGTAGTAGAGTCCTGCTCGGTGGAAGCGGATGTAGATGAAGGTGAAAGGTCTGTTGGAAAAGAACAAAAGAAGCCAACAGCGGATGTATATCTCAAGTTCACTGACGATGTATGCACTTTCTTTCTTTTGCATGTTTTAGTTTCTTAATCTTTAACACTGTGTTTTGTACTGATTGTCTGCTGTTGTAGACTGGAAATTCTTCGCATTTCAAGTGCCGGAGGAGCACGCAAATGTTGAAAGTTATGCAAGCTTATTGTGCTCAAGAGCGGAAGGATTTGACGGGAATATCTTTCAACTTTAACAATGTTAGAATCCGAAAAGAGCAAACTCCAAATGAGGTTACCTCCGTTCCTCATCTCCATGTGTTGTTTCCTATTTGGTGCCAATCTTTCCACAAGTAAATGGTGATTTTGTTTTCTGCAGCTGCAAATGGTGGATGGAGATGAAATACAAGTGGCACGGAAGCGCATGCCGGCAATATAGATCTCCTGTCACTGGGTAAGTCTCAGAAAATCAATTTTTTAAGAAAAATATTACAAGGAAAAACCTTATTCGACACCTGGGTACTATGAGCCTATATGATGTTAGTTACTAATCATAATGAGTGTATGTGTACTTTGTAGCATTCAGTTTTAGCATGTTTTCATGATAGAACAAGTCTGGAATATGGATCTTCATAAAGCAATGTGTAGTCAATTGGTTGAAGCCTGAAGGTCCTAAGATTTGGAGTTAGGGCCAAATTATACATACATGAATTTTTTAGAAGTTCGAGGGGCCAAATCTTTAAAAATCGTATATATTACCTATAAAAACTTGAAAAATCATAAATACTACATATAATTGTTTTTTGGGGGGCCGCCCCCATCTGCTTCGCCCCTGGTTAAGAATACGCAAACCAATTGCAGTAAAACCCAAAATGTAATGTAAGTGTATAATGTGTAGGCAAGGCAACCAACAATTTTTGCAGTCACTGTGGAGCTCCTAATGTGGAAAAGGTTAATCAAATATAAGGGCAATCAATGTTTCAAACGTTTATGTTGAAGTTAGTAATCAATACACCATTCTTTATTCTTCTTTCTTAATCCTTGTTAAGCATTCATCAAAGCTCACTCATGTATTTTGATTCATGCATGCTGCTTTCAGATGATTCAGGATTCGCGGGAGAGGGTGGCCAAGATCTCTGATGATGCCAAAGTTGACTTCATACTATGGACTATATTTACAAATTTTCTTTCTTTTTATTTTTAAAACTAAATTGCTTGTTTTTGGGACAAGATTCGTGGTAACTGGTGCGATCTGCACAAACTCCTGAATTTACATAAAATAGGCAGGTGTAGCTCTTTGTTACTTTAAAACTACAGGTTTCATATACGGAATGCAATTGTTCTTCACCCATTTGTTGAAGAATTGGTTTTGTAAGCAAAATTTGACTATAGTTAAAACTAGTGTCAAGTGGAATATTTTTAGCATTAATTAGAGTGGTATACACTGTTTGTTTTTTTACTATGTTTTTTAGCTCGTTGTAAAAAGGATTGTGTAAGTTTCGTAATTGTATAACATATGCGAGGAAAATCAATTTTAGATGTGAATGATAATTGACTTAAAGTGGTGTAGTGGATGCTATATGTCTCACGTAGGGTTATACTTATAAGTGATTTTATGAATACTTGTGATCAAGTTGTATGGTATATGCGTGAGAAACCTCTACACTTGTGAGCATGCGGGTTACAAAACTTGGGTAGAATTTTGTGCATAAAACGGCTAATCTCAGTTGTTAATGAGCATAATGAGATAGTATCTTCTCGTATAATTCATTGTTTTGGACTCTGAAGTTCGTATGTTTGTGTGATTTGTCCCCCTTTAACTTTTATATGGTTTCTTTCGTATAAGTCATTCTTTTGGCGCTGAAATTTGTATGTTTGTCTGATTTTGTCCCCCTTAACTTTTATATGGTTTGACGTGCTCCTGATCTCCCAGAATATTCTCATATTGTAAATAGGTTTGCCCTTTTAGACTCCAATTCTTAGGTCCGACCACAGAATATGTCATTTCCTAAACGACTCATAAAAGGTATAACGTGTTGGGAATTTTAGTGAAACGAATGAGCTTTCAATTTGTTCGATGTATTGGTCATTTGGGCCCAATACGTTGGAAACAAGGTTTCCACGATCGTGTATTTTCGTTTGTTGAAATGGATGTCACTGAGGCGTTACGTCACTAAAATCCCTTGTGGTGAAAGGTGATTAATGCACATAGTGTGTCGATTAATACATGAATGAATTAAGTCATTCAAATACAATTGGATCAATTGTACTAAAATTCATGGGAGAGAAGATAAAAGGTTTGTAGTATGCAACCAAAGTATTGTTGGAATGTGTAATTTATTTGTGTTTGGTGTAAATAATTACTCAAGTTAAAAATGAGAAATTATTATACAAATAAACCACTTGAATTAGTGTATCCGTGATGATTTCACGATATTCCAAAAAGAAAATGGTCCAAAAAGTCCAAAATTAATTATTGTGATCTCTAGGGTTCAAACAAAGTACCAGCTGGTTGCCAAGATGATGTTCCACTGGAACAACACACCTTTTGAAAACGATGTGTACATTTCAAATATGTTCCATGGCAGCATATATGTGGCAAAATTTTGGTGACTTTTGGTGAAGTGGTTGCTTTCCGAAAGTGTATGAATCTTAATGAAAAGTCTTTTGACTATTTATTGAAACTTTTTTGAAGGATTTTGCACACTTTCAATGAAATCTCTTGAGAAGTATAAATATGGGAATATGGTTCATTCCCAAATACACATCCAAGGTTCATTTGCTTTCTCTTTGCACTCAATCATACTCAAAGTAAGTTTGCCAGATTCGACTATTTGGAGTGCTCCTTAGTCGTCTCAAGAGTAGTTTTATCCTGGGAGACGATTTGCCGTTATTCCGTGAGCACCATGAGCGGGGCAAATATTGTCTTTAGGAGAGATGGTCAAACCATCGACTCTACTCGCCATTTCTTGTTGTTCGTTACCATGTTGGAGTTGCTTGATGACATGATCCTTTGAGGCGTCAAGCAAGACAGAGAAGTTTACTTTGTAAAATCCTTTATTGTTATATTGTATCATATATTAATGTACAAGTTTCATTTATTATCTTGTTATCTCTCTCTTGTTCCATCTTCTAACTCTCACATTCCCCGTGTGAATACTGAATTTTCCAACATAACGAACATTCACTGTCTCCACATTTGATCAAGAACAAGGTAAGAAGGGTTAAAAACGGCTACTTCATACAGAGCTATTGAGCCCGTCCAACCAGCAACCAAAGATGTATGCATTAATAATTATATGAACGACAAGCAACCGACTGGGATCATTCAATACAACGGTATGAACACAATACCAAGGCAAACTCATGGAAAACACACACATTTCTCAAATAAAAATAGACACTAACTTGATTGCATTGGAAAATACTATATATACTAAGACTATCCAATAGACCTCCTCGTCGGGTGGATTATTTCCTAATAAGAGTTAGGTTAATATTTATTCTATTATGTTCGTAAGAAAAAAGAGAAGCATATTTATTCTATACTCGGTAACCCCCAATATATTGGAGTTATAAGGGTGGCCGAGTGGTAAAGGTGCTGGAGTAGTAAGGAGAGATCGGAGGTTCGAACGCCGACGAAGTCATAAGGTTGGTTTAACACATTTGGTGTTATAAGGTGGTTAAATAGTAGTGCAGGAGTAGCAGTAGCATAGAATAGATTGACCGTTTAAAAAAAAAACCAATATGTTAATCGATACCATTTTCTATGAGTAAATGTGTCTATATGTATTTATCATTAGAAGGACTATTTGTCCTTCTTTGCTATTGTATAGATTGGCTGAAAAATGATAAAGCCAAGATTGGCTGAAAAATGATAAAGGATATTGTTACGTTTTCACATCAAAGTGAAATATATAATTTAATTTTTTGTTCAATTATGTCTGTTGGAATTCCACAACTGCCTCTCCTAGGTCCTGTTGGCCATATGGATTGGTGTGGGGTAATGTTTTCTAATTTTCGCACTAGATCACCGATCTAAGAAGATATTAACCATCAAGTACCTCCATAACGAGTTACCAAGATTATTAACCATTAACTATCCATAACATATATAAGAGGGATTATAAACATAAATACTATTTGTAACCTTGTGTCAGGAACTACAGGCCAAGGGTCAGTCTCAGGTAGACAATTTCTATGGGACCTACGCCTCCCAAAGGGTAACGGAAGCGTGCAAAGGTTTCCTCGGGCCGGACGGAGATTGGCCCTTGAGTGCGAAGGCAGAATGGAGCTTGACTACAAGACCCACCTGTCGAGCATGGACGAGAAGTCAGCCTAATTAGTGATCCGATGGTGCCGAGTGGAAGGATCGTCGCTCAACGGATAAAAGTTACTCTAAGGATAACATGGTCATCCCCAAGAGCTCACATCGAAGGGAACGTTTGGCACGTTGTCAGCTCTTCACCACTTGGGGCTCTAGTCTGTTCCAAGGGTTGGGTTGTTCGCCCATTTAATTAAGTGGTACGTGAGTTGGGTTCAGAACGTCGTGACACATTTCGGTCCATATACGATGTGGGCGTTAGAGCATTGAGAGGACCTTTCCCTAGTACGAGAGGACCGGGAACGACGCCTCAAGTGTACCGGTCATCGTGCCCACGGTAAACGCTTTTGTCGATATTTATGTCCATTCGTCTTTAAAGCTCTTTTTCAATATTCTCTTGTGTCGGCTTATATAAATAATCAATGAAAACAAAACATGAAACATAAAAATGGAAATGAAATTAAGAAATGTTCTTTTTTGAATTAATGATGGGTATGGACGCTACAAAAAGACATTCAAATAGCAACAGAATTTTGGACTTCGGAGTGAGTGAGTAGTAACATTCTAGGTATGGGAATCATTTCTATTGGATCTAGGTGTAATATTTGAAAGTTTAGGAATCCGAATGTAATTAGCTGGTTTAATAGGGATAAGTAAGTAATTAATGCAATTCACCAAATATTTCCATCATTCCACACACCATACGTTCTACTACTAATACAGAGTAGCTCACTTCAGTCTTCACTCTTCACCAATCGCTTTGTTGTTTTATGTACACTCAACTCGATTGAATTCCCAGTTTTGCTCTCTTTCTTTCGCCTCCTTTCTTCCTGTAATTAGGGTTTCTCATAACCTGAAAGCTGCTGCCAATTGTCTCTCCAACGCTTCTTACCGGAAACATCGAGTCCTTGTCCGGAACGATTAAACAAAAGAGAAATGGAGGGTCAAGGGAATTCCCCCAAAATAACCGTCTCTATCATAGACCAGGTCTTCGATCATTTCCTCTTCATTTCTCCTCATTTCGTTATACAATTATAGCTGCTGCTGTCCTGTTCTTTGCTCTTCTGTTTATATGATTGGTCGTTTTGTCATTTGTGTTCTGCTTATCTTTTTTTTTTTTTTTTTTTTTTTGGGTTGTGGTCTACGATCTTTTCCTCTTCTTGATGACTCATCTTTGCAACTCTGTTTATCTATGTTGTTGGTTTTTTCTTGTGGTTTAGTAAAGTACTGGTTGAGAATGAAGATGATTATACATGACCACTTGTTTAAATTTACCGCCTCACTTGTCCTTCGCGGCATAGGGTGGGACCTAGTTGTAACTGATTGGATTTAAGGTTTTAGTACTTGTTTCTTTTTATGTTGTGGATTAAGTGGGACCTAGTTGTAATGATTTAACGGTTTAGGACTTGTTGTTACTTCTTATATAGTAGATTGGCGAAAATGGGTGGGACCTAGTTGTAACTGATTGGATTTAGCGGTTTAGGACTTGTTGTTTCTTTTTATGTTGCGGATCGTGTTGATCTCTTCTACTTATAATAGGCATTTCGGTGCTTTGGTATAAGGCATCACACGCGCTTGTATTGATGAGATTGCAACACATACCATGTTGTGTCATCTCATTCTGGTTCTCCGGAATTATGTGACACACTCACAGATTCACAATAATCCCCCCATTCAACAAGTTCTTGTGTGCACGAAGGATAGTTATGGTGTTTCATTTTGGGACGTGGTGTCTGTCGAAGAGTTTTCTTCTGAAGATTTGTGTTATGGTGTTTTTGGTGGAGGTGTGGAGTAATTTGTTTTGGCAGTGTTAGTGGGAAACCGTTCTGTTTGATTGTTAGAAGTGTGGTTTGGGGGCATTGTTATGATGTTTTTGTTCTTGTATTCCCAAGAGTATTTCGCATACTCTTTACTCTTTGTACGACGTTTTATTCTTATTGTTTATAAAATTTTGGCCCTTACCAAAAAAGAAAACATAGCCATTGTACATTTGACAAGTAATGCAGATGATTAGTTTTGGTTTGTGTAAACAGTGAATGGACTGTGGCCTTAGGTTTCATTTGCGAAAATTGCGCAGGGAATGATTAGTTATCAATCGCATAAAGAGTGTATGGCCTTAGTTTTCATTTGTGGAATTTGCCCAAAGGGTTGTGCCAATGTCAACACTTGTGACAAATGTTTACAAGAAGCTCTAGTAATGTTTACTTGAAATTTTTAGAAACAATGCTTAAAAGTTGAAACAAGTACTACACAAGATTGCACTTACTATATTACCTGGAAGTTAGTGATACAAATGCCTGAATCTGATTTTCATTTGTAGGATGAACAAGAAGTATTCTACAGCCTGAGCATGAGCAAACCGATGGAGAATTTAATGAAACGTTATTGTAAACGACTATCACTAGACATTGATTCTGTTCTTTTCCTATACCGCGATGCTCACATCCAAACTGAGCAGACTCCGGATGAGGTAACTTCCTTTTCGCTGTCTCTCCACTTTGCAAATATTGGTGGAACCCTATGTCAGGTAAAGATTGTAATGAGACTAAAAAGTATACGTATACATTCTTTTCAGTTGGGAATGGTGGATAATGACAAGATTCGTGCCCTGTATGACCAGGCATCGGGGCGGCCTAAGAGAAATAAGCCCTCAATGGACTTGCCAGAGGGCTCCCGTAGGAAACCTCGAGTTAAAGTGGACAATGCTGGCGCCAACTCCTTTTGTGAGTTGGAGAGAGCCACTCGCAGCTTCGCAAAGGTACTTTCAAACTGTTTAGATTGGTCTCTTATTTTATTTGGATTAGAGCTTTACATTTTTTGGTATGGGTTTTGAGTTAAATCCTCAATGATGGCACACATACAAACATTTTATGTACCAAGTCCTATCTAAGTGAGAAACTGGTATTGAACATAGTTATGGATAGTGACATAGTGTTAGACAACAGGTTCAAAACGATCTGTGATAATGTTATTTAGATTCTACCCCTATTTTCAGCTATGGAATTTCATCAAAACTATAATACTGTATTTGTATTTCAAACTTTTGATCTGACTTTGTCTTCAAGTTAGGCGTTCATGATTTAGAATAGTTAGAATCTTCTGAGATGATATGCACAACATTTGCGTGTACTATGCAACATTGATTCTAGTTTCGCATTGTCTAATCTGTTCTAGTTTATTCAGGCAATGTCCATTCTGAAAGCCTCCACCATTGAGTCTAATCGTCTGGCAGAGGATGCTAGGAAGCGTATTCAGGAAGTCCAATCAATGACACAGTCCCTAGATGACATCATCAATGCAAAGATCGCAGCTGAGAAGAAGGTTGCAGATAGGGACATGAGAATTGAACAATTGAACCAGGACCTTCAGCGTGCTAATGCTGAAATCTCCACACTTTTTGCGGAGAAATCTCGCCTATCTAAGGAGCTCTTAAAGGTTGAGCAAAATTTAGTCGAGGCCAAGAAAGAAGTTATGAAAGTTCACAAAGAAGCTGAGGCTTCTAAGCATTCTGTTGCATTGGCAGAGCCAAAGAATAAACGAAAACGAGCTCATGTAAAGGATCCAACCAAGATTAAGCCATCTGCAGTAGTAGCGTCCTGCTCGGTGGAAGCGGGTGTAGATGAAGGTGAAAGGTCTGTAGGAAAAGAACGAAAGAAGCCGACAGCTGATTCAAAGACCATATATCTTCAATTCACTGACGATGTATGCACTTTCTTTCTTTTGCATGTTTTAGTTTTTTTATCTTTAACACTGCGTTTTGTACTGATTGTCTGCTGTTGTAGACTGGAAATTGTTCGCATTTAAGGTGCCGGAGGAGCGCGCAAATGTTGGAAGTTATGCAAACTTATTGTTCGCAAGAACAGAAGGATTTGACGGGAATATCTTTCAACTTTAAAAATGTTAGAATCCGGAAAGAGCAAACTCCAAATGAGGTTTCTTCCGTTCCTCATCTCCATGTGTTGTTTCTTGTTTTTGGTGCCAATCTTTCCACAAGTAAATGGTGATTTTGTTTTCTGCAGCTGCAAATGGTAGATTTTGATGAAATACAAGTGGCACTGGCATGCGCAATATAGACCTCCTCCTGTGTATTACAAGGAAAAAACATATTCAACACCTATGATAATGATTGATTATGAGTATATGTGTACTTTGTAGCATTCAGTAAAAGCATGTTTTCATGATAGAACAAGTTTGGAATATGGGATCAATTGGTTGAAGGATTAAAATGTGCAACAAGACAGTTAAGAATACGCAAACCAATTGCAGTAAGAACCCATAATGTAAGGAAAGCTTATAACGTTTGGGCAAGGCAATCAACATTTTTGCAATCAATGTGGAGCTCCTAATGTGGAAAAGGTTAATCAAAGATAAGGGTAAAGTTTTAAAACGTTTATGTTCAAGTTAGTAATCAATACACCATTCTTTATTCTTCCTTCTTAATCCTTGTTAAGCATTCATCAAAGCTCACGGTCAGTCGTGTATGATGATTTCAGGTAAATGATTCAGGATTTGCGGGAGAGGGTGGTGAAGATCTCTGATGATGCCAAAGTTGACTTCATACTATGGACTAAATTTAAATTTTTCTTTCTTTATTATTTTGAAAAGTAATTGCTTGTGTTTTGGGTTTTGGGACAAGATTTAGTTACAGTTTCATTGTAACAGGTGACGCACAAACTCCTAAATTTACATAAAATAGGCAGGTGTGCTCTTTGTTACTTAAAACTCTAGGTTTCATGTACGAAATGCAATTGTTCTTCCCCATATCCCACTTGTTGAAGAAATTGGTTTTGTGAGCCAAATTTGACTAATTAAAACTAGTGTCAAGTGGAATATTTTAATATTAATTAATTAGAGTGGTATACACCACCGTTTGTTGTTTTACTATGTTTTTTAGCTCGTCGTAAAAAGTATGGTGTAAGTTTCGTATCGTATAACATATGCGAGGAAAATCAATTTCAGGTGTGAATGATACATTGACCTAAAGTGCTATAGTGGAGACTCTATGTCTCACATCGGAAGCGTGAGGAAAGTTTATGAAGTGATTTATGAATACTTATGATCAAGTTGTATGGTGTATATGCGAGAGAAACCTCTATGTTTTTGCGCATGGGTTGCAAAACTTGGGTAGAATTTTGTGTATAAAATGGCTAATCTCAGTTGTTAATGAGCATAGTGAGATAGTATCTTTTTGTATAATTCATTGTTTTGGACTCTGAAGTTCGCATGTTTGTGTGATTTGACCCCCTTAACTTTTAGATGGTTTCTTTTCGTATAATTCATTGTTTTGGCCTGAAATTTGTATGTTTGTGTGTGTTTTGTCCCTCTTAACTTTTATATGGTTTGATGTGCTCCTGAGCTACCTGAATATTCTCATAATGTAAATTGTTTTGCCCTTCTAGACTCCAATTCTTAGGCCCGACCACGGAATATGTCATTTGATAAACGAGTCATAAAGGGGTATAGCGAACATTACCTGTCTCCACATTGATCAAGAACAGGGTAAGAAGGGTTAAAACCGGCTAATTCGTATAGAGCCATTGAGCCCGTCCAACTAGCAACCAAAGATGTATGCATTATATGAACGAAAGCAACCGGTCGGGATCATTCAATTCACGGTATGAACACGATACAAGGCAAACTCTTGGAAGACACACCTTTCTCAAATAAAAATAGACATTAACTAACTTTATTGCATTGGGAAAGACTATTATGCTAAAATAGCCAATAGACCCCCCGTGAGGTGGATTATTTCCTAGAAAGAGTTAGGTTAATTTTTATTCTATTATGTTCGTAAGAAAAAAGAGAAGCAGATTTCTTCTATAACTCAATAACCCCCAAT
>JAHHQI010000164.1:0-23242 GCA_028274465.1 Plantago ovata | reverse complement strand
ACCGGAGACGTCTGGATTCTTCATGTTGGATGATACTCATCAGGAAAAATGGGCGGATAAGGAATAGACTTGAGTCCAGAGGGCTGAACTAGAGTAGCGAATTACTTTAGTTTCCCGGCTCCAACAATGAGCAGGAATAGGAAGCCATCCCTCATCGCTCTAACGTATGGCAAGTCATTGGAAACGTGAAGAAGCTAACATCTCTTCAACCGATTCCCAACTGGCCGCGAAGGCAATACTCGGGGAAATTCAAACCAAGAAAGACTCACTTGCTGAGTCAACAGAGCGCCATCACGGAAGAGATTCAAAGTTTGAAAGCTGTGAGATTGAAAAAGTTCTCAAGAGATCTCAATCAAAGGGCAGATGCCCTATCAAAGTATGCTTCAACCTCCGGAGGAGTTGATACCCGAATGTGATACTCATGAGGATCAATGCATCATCTCTGTGGTCATCAAAGCCAAACGTCTTGGCAATTGACATCAACCGAATTGGATGCAAGAGAAACAACATATCTAAAAATGAAGCCTTCCTCGTGACAAGGCTGAAGCGAGAAGAGTCAAATGGAAAGCTCCTCGATACATCATGCAAGGAGACTACTTGTACAAAAGGTCTTTCGAGGGAGTCTACTTGAGATGCGTCGCCGAGCACGAAGTTCAAAAACTTCTTGGAGAAATGCATCGAGGAAGTTGCGGCGACCATGCCGGAGGAAGAACCTCGCCCAAAAAGTCATTCGACAAGGATACTACTGGCCCACTGTTCGCGAAGACGCTGCCCAATTTGTGAGAAAGTGCGATGAATGTCAATTGCACGCCAATTTGATCAACGACCGGCGAAACCTCTATGCCCATCGCCATCACTTGCCCGTTCGACATATGGGGCATCGACATAGTCGGTCCCTTTCCAAGAGGCACGGTCAAAAGAAGTTCATCATCGTTGCGGTCGAATACTTTAGCAAGTGGGCGGAAGTGGAGGCAGTCTCTACCATCACCGAACAAAGAGTCATGAACTTCGTCTGGAGGAACACGTGTGTCGATTTGGCTTGCCAAGGGTCCTCATCTCGGATAATGGTGCTCAATTTTGCGGCCAAAGATTCAATTAATGGTGCAAGGAAATGAAGATTGAGAGGAGGTATACCTCTGTAGGACATCCTCAATCCAATGGGCAAACAGAAGCCGTCAACAAAATCCTCGTCAACAAATGCAGAAGAGGTTCGCTACCAACAGGGACTGGGTCGACGAGCTTGATGGAGTGGTGTGGGCATACCGCACTACTTCAAAGACAGCTACAAGAGAGACTCCCTTCTCGCTAGTTTTATGGGTCCGAGGCGGTCATACCAGCAGAAGTGGCGGTGGAAACCCTCAGAATCCAAGGGTACCAACCCGAGGACAATCATACAGAGAGACTCTTCGATCTCGAGACAATCAGTGAATCGAGACCAACGCCTTGCCAATATCCTCAGATATCAAGCACTCATCGCGAAGACCTACAACAAAGGCGGAAGAGAAAGAGACTTCCAAGTAGGAGACCTAGTACTCCGAAGAGCAGACATCTTGGGCAAAGTGGGGAAATGCAACCCAATTGGGAAGCCCCTACAAGATAATTGAAGCAAGGTCCAACGAAGTTATCGTCTTCAAGACATGGAGGGAAGGTACTGAAAAATCCATGGAATACTTCTAACCTCCAGAGATTCTACGCTTGAAGTTGTCAAAGAAAAAGTTTTGAAAACTTATGTGGAAGGTCCAATGATCGAGGAGGATTCCTCACTGGTCCAAGTGAGAGCACCCCTTGCTTTTGTTAAAAAGTTGTGGTAAGCAACCTGGCGAAGAGCCCCATAACAAGCTGGCCGAAGAGCCCCCATTGTAATTGCATTTCCGACAAATCAATACAATGTCTCTTTCAACAAGAAAATGTCAAGTATAGAGCTACTATACTCAAAAAATAAGACTACTCGATCGAGAAAGCTTACTTTAAGAAAAGCTATTCGATTTCCATGATCAAGGGGAACCCTCCCCGCGCTCTAAACTCTATAAGAGGATCGATCAGGAAACCACTCAAAAAAGAAAAAGCGAGTAGATGGAAGTGATCGAGGAGAGAGACTTCCAGTCTTTCTAACTCAACACTTAGAAATTTTTCTAAGTTCAAACACTTAGAATTTTTTCTCAAATGATCCAAATGATCGAGAAGCATTGGTAGATCGAAGAGCTCGCAGCAAAGAACATTGGTTCTCGATTCTAACTCATACTTGTTTAACTACTCTATCCAAGTTATACGTCATAACAAAAATTGGATTTAGAAAAAACACAAGTATGGAAATCGAAGAGCAGCGCATTTTATTGAAAGGAAAAGAGTAGCAAACAAACAACAACAGCGAAATTTATGTTACAAGCATAAATGTTGCGAGGAGTGCCACACATGGCCAATAGAAATTGTTTGAAAATAAAAACAAGTACAGAAAATGACAAAGGCTACAACATGACCCGAGCATACTCGGTCTTCAAGGAGGCTCCCCGATCTTAGCGTGTGCGGCTATCAGTGAATTCCGTGACCGGGGTCGTCGCGCTCCCTGCTCCTCCTCGAACCGTGCTCGCTTCCGGGCCTTCAGCGTCGTCGCGCTCCTGAGCTTGAGCCTCCTCGATTGCCTCCGATACATGGTTAGCTCTGGCTCGACAAAATCAGCAGCCCTCCCGAGGACCGGATCGCTCAATTTCACCCAGGAGGCATTCCGGAGAGCGGCCTTCTCGAACGGGTAGATGATCCCGCTCCTTAGACACTCGGGCACCCAGGCTGGAAGATAGGCTGGCTTGCTGGGATAAGGTACCTCGGGGTCGGTCACCAGCTCACCGAACTCGCACGCCCGTGCATCTCCTCGGTAATCTCCTCATCTGGGTAAGGAGTCAGGTCCTCGCGTCGCCCGGGATGAAGGTCCTCGCGGTCATCAGCATCGAAGTCGGCCGGGAGCATGTTGACCCTCTTTAGTTGGCCAACACACGAGAAGAAGCCCTCCTCGCGCGAGGCCACTTGGACATCTCTCAGGGCCAGTTTATAAGTGACCGACGACATGAAGTCGCGAGCAGCAGTGATTCGGCTCCCTTTGAGGAAGGAGAGGACGCTTGCCTTAAACTTTTCCATACAAATGGACAAAGTAGCATAGGCGCCCTTGAAGCTCTTGCTCCTCGACTTCTCTCGGGAGAGCTCCTTTTCAAGCTCCTCGACCTTCAGCTTTAGCTTCCCGGCCTCAGTCTCCGAGACCTTGGCTTTTTTCTCCGAGGCAGCCAACTTCTTCTCAAGGTCCTCGATGACGACCCCAATGTCGGCCCGATCAGCAGCCACATGGCCATAGGCCTCCTTCAAGTTCTCGAGCTGCAAAAAGAGAACAATGTTAGCGAGGAGAGAAAATTCTATACTTAGAGAAATTCTACAACAAAAAGTATAAGGATAAGTACCTGGAGCGAGCACAGGCTGAGCTCGTGCACCCGATCAAGGTCGCTCATCTGGATGAGCCTCTTCACTTCATCCCCCGAAGCGGCCACCTTACCCTTCTTGCGGGCAGGCTCGTTGTTGCCTCCAAGGTTGAGCTTCCTCGCTCCCTTCTTAGCCGCAGGCCTCTCCGGCCTCTTCTCAGCCTCAATAGTATTCAAGGCCTCCTCCTCGGCCTCCTTCGCTTCTTTGGCCCTCTTCGCGGCGGCCTCCTCCTCGGCCCTTTTGATGGCCTCAACAGGGTTCTCTCGGGTAGCGAGCCCCTCCTGCACCAAGGCGTCCCGATGGTGTGCGGCGTTGCGAGGAGAGGTCAAGTTCAAAGATCCGAGGATCTTTGTCTGTTTGTTGGCCAGCCGTTGTTTCCTCCTTTGTTCCTCCTTGGCAGCCAATGTCTTCGACATTATCCACTGGAACCAGTAAGCTGCAAGAGAATAAACACAAGTTAGAAAAATCAAGGAGTAATAAAAGCGAAGAGGAAAACAAGAGAGCGAGGACTCATCACAACAGGAAGTAAGCAAAGAAAAGTTACAAGTACAAAAGCAAAGAAAAGCGCGAAGAGCTAGTTACCGAAGAGGACTTTTCGGGTATATCGGTTCCCGACATACCCTGTGTAAGCATAGGGTGAAAGACCCGCCAAGTAAGGAAGCGGCTGAAGGACCAGTCCCCAATAGAAGTACTTCTCGGGATGGGGTCCCCGATTTTGCTCCTCGAGCTCAGCGACCCAGGATCAGACTCCTCGGGCAACGGATGCTTGTCCGCGATCTTCCCTCTGAACATCAGCTTGGGCACTCCCCACTCCAGCTCCTCCTCGCTCATGTTAGGCAACCTCCTCTTTCTGATGTAGAAGTACCTGTGGAACCACTTGTAGCCCGAGGAGCTAGGAGCGTCCATGATGAACCCAAGGCCTGGTCGAGCGTTGAAGTAGTAGAAGTACTTGTTCCCGGAGCTCATCGAGACTCGGAACAATTGGTTGAAATTGTGGAAATTTAGCTCGATCCCCCGCTTCATGCAAAAGACTCCAAAACAAACTAAAGTGCCGAAGGCACTTGGCACCAGCTGCCACGGAGCGATCCCCAAAGTGTTGAAGATGTCGCGAAAAGCATCACAGAAGGGGAGGACCCATCCTCGATCCAAGCTGAGGCAGTGAACAGCCATGTACCCCGGGGGAGCATTATAAAAAGTCTGATCCTCTTTGGGCACGAGGATGTCAAATTTATTCTCGGGGAGAGAATACTTCCACCTGAGTGTGGGTACCTCGTCGAGCTTGACGGTAGAGGAGGTGGTCGGTATAATCCCGTCCTCGTTCTTCTCCCCATTAGGATCGGGGAGGTCGACCGTGCGAGCACTCTTGGTGAACTTCTTCTCAGCAGCCTTAGTAGTTTTTGGCTCTGGCTCCACGGCAACCTTGGCCCTCTTCGATTTAGCAGCCCTGGAGCGAGAAGGCCTGCTCGCTCTGCGCTCCGCCTTTTTCTTGTCAGCGGCCATTTGAGCAAGGCGCATCTCATACTCTTGCGCCTCGAGTGGGTTGGGTCCTCGGGTCCCACTCGGATATGTAAAGTCAATGGTGGTCGGGTCTATGGTGTGGTAACTAGTCTCCTCCTCGCGCGCAAACCTCTTTGCGTCCTTGATCGCGCGCCTTTGCCCCTCCGAGAAGGAAGGAGACCTAGTACTCGGACCAGCTTCACTCCTATGAGTGTCTCCAATTGTTAGAGGAACTTCATCCTCCTCCTCGTCCGTGATTACAACTCTCCTAGCTGTTTGGGGAGGGAATCTAACCCTCTTTGCAGGGGAACTAGTCCTAGGAGACGTCGCCTCATCGTCCTCCTCGCTCTTATCATCCGTATCATCACTATCGATGATTTGAACGGGTATCGAAGCCTTCCCGCGCTTCGCCGAGTGCTCACCCTCTTCATACAATGCTAAGGCCAACTCCGGCCTCTCGGTGTCGTCCATCTCCTCGACCCGGATCTCAGGAGCGACCACGTTAACGGCTGTCCCGTAATTACGCCCGTGGACTTGGGCAGCGCGAGTTATCAACTCCGCAGAGACACCGGGGTTGCGAGGACCCCCTTCCGCCTCGGTACGGTCGTCGATAAAATCGTCGTCCTCGGTACGACGCCTCTTTCTACTCACCAACTCGTAGAGGTCCTCCTCACTCTCGGTCTCCTCATCTTCTTCGGCAGCCTGCTCGCCACCCTGCTCGAGCTGAGGCTCCTCGACAGCCTCCTCTATCGTCTCATCCAGGAAGGTCGCCGATACATCTGACGTATCGGGCGACGTAGTATGGTCGCTCCCATACTCTCTGGCGGCCGAGATGTTCTGGCTATCGTCGCTCCTCTCGGACATCCTAAAGGTGGGCAAAGAAAGAAGTTAGGATGGTTTGTTATAGTCCGAGAGGTCCTTTTAGGTATGTTCATTATAAGTTCGACCTCCCGAACGGAGAAAAATCTCAAAAAGAAAAGAACGCAATAAATCAAGAAGTTACTCTACTTACAACAAAAGTAGAGCGAGGAGCATACATAAGAAGCGACCAACCGCTCTAAACATGAGTAGAAAACCGGGCAGCATAACGACATACGTACACAGCAAAATCAGAGCGAGCACATGCATATGTATCAAACTCGAAGAGCATGCATAGAGCGACCAACCGCCAAAAAGACTTCCTACAGTTACTTCTACAGCCGTACGCTAATGAGGAGGCTACAAGGGGCATACAGTAAATTAAGGGGATCTACTTCTACGGCTACTCAAGCCAAATCGGTCCGAATTACTTCCGGTGAATTCCGTTTACAAGTCCGTTTAATGATTTTTAGGTCCAGGGCCGTTCTTAGGCCGTCATACATCATTCCGGGAGGCAAAAATCGAAAGAGGAAACCGACATGCAAAAACCGAAAAGAGAAAAAGCAAGAAGGCAGGAACTTCAAGGCAATTCGAAGCAAAAACAAGCGGTTAAAAGCAAGAAAGAACAATGCAAGGCCGGAATCTTACTTGGTATTGACTGGATTGAAGTTTGAAACCGGAAAGGAAGCCGGAAACGTCAAAAACTTGTCTGAAACTCGCCTGAAACTCACCGGAAATGTTCCTCGAACACTACTTGGCGCGATCACTCACACTCGTCGATCTCTCAAATGTTCCTCGCTCTCTCGTATTTGCTTTGAAAGTTCGGATTGCGAAAAGTGTGGAATGACCGAGTGTTGACCTATTATAGAAGGGTATCCCGGGGATACGAAACGACGCATGTCCTCGCGCCATCCGGGCCGACCACGTGTCCCAGATCGACGGTCCAGATTGCGGCCGCCTGGCGAATTACCATTTTTGCCCTCCACGCTCCCGCTCCGGCTCGAAGACGCTCCCAACTCCGGAATGAATTACCTAACCACGGCAATAAATCCGCGGCGCGAGCACAAGGCTACTCGAGACAAGCGGAGACAGATCGACGACCATGATCTGTCCTCCTCGGATCAACATCGCGAAAAAATCTCAGAACCACGGAAACTCGACGGCCACGTGTCAGGGGACCGAGGAGCTGCCCATGCAGCTACCCTCCTCGACATTCCTCTTACTTTTTACACAAGTATCTCTCCGCGAGATTCTTTGCTAGCAAAAAAGCGGCAGGAAGTCATTCCATTCCTTTTACACAAGTATCTCTCCGCGAGATACTTTGCTAGCAAAAACATGAATATATCTCTCCTCGAGATTCCTTTTACACCAGTATCTCTCCGCGAGATACTTTGCAAGCAAAAAAGCGGCAGGAAGTCATTCTATTCCTTTTACACAAGTATCTCTCCGCGAGATACTTTGCAAGCAAAGAAGCGGCAGGAAGTCATTCCATTCCACTAAGGAATACTTACCCGGATCCGATCTTTTCCCAGCAAAAATACCTCTTTTCATACGGTCCGAGCAACGTCTGCTCGCACCCTATAAAAAGGGGGGGGAGGGAGAGATAGGAGGAGGGAAAGATACCAAGGTGCGAATACGGAAATCTTTTTTCGCCCACTACTAGTCGAGGCTCTGCTCGACCTCTACTTCAACATAGTTCCTCAACTATCTTCTACAAAGATACTTGGAAACTAGGGGGACATATGTTAGGGTTGAAATATGTCCAGTCCGCATGTACGAACTGGAGCGGTCTAAGAGCGCGACAAAGCATCATAGGCCGTCCCTCAAAGGGCACAACCACACCCAAGTATGTCACTAAGGTGTGGATCGACCAACATAGGGTCCGACCATCACTGGGAGGACAACCCTCAAAATAAGCTCCTCTCAAGGACAAAGCTGCCAGTGGGCTCGAGGAGCATCTCTCTCGGGCTCGAGGAGGCCTTACGTCAAGGTAACGCTCCTTGACAGAAACTGAGCAGGACACTACTCGCATCACCCACGCACAAGGAAGGCACGAGGACCGCAGAGCGACCAGCCATGGTTGCTCTCCTGGGCCAAGGCCCACGGACCTCCTTAATGGGCCTGGGCCGAGGAAGGCCTCAATCCTAGCCGTACACGTGGCGTGATCCTACATGACCGGAAGCTGAAGGGTCTCAAGTATAAAAGGGCCTCATTTACTCCTCAACAGTAAGCATTAACTACGTCACCCGAGCACCACTTTCACTACTCTTACTAGGGAAGCCTCACAACTCCCTACTCGTAAAGTCGCCTCTCCGGTCTGATACCTTACAGACCGGGCAAGAGACACTAACCCCCCCCCCCTCTAGTCTATTCCAGGTACGAGGAAGCTACAAGAAGGCTCTCTTCCTATCTTAGAGGAACACTACAAGAAGAAGAACTAGAATGACTTAGAATAGCGACTCATTGCGAACTTAGAAAGAAACACGAATTACCCTTCAACAGTATTACATCATGGCATTCAAATAAACTAAAGAGTTTTGTGGCCTTAAGGTTGAGAAAAGATGTGGATCACAGGTGATGAAGAGCGGTACGTATCCGCTTGTTGCAAGAGAGAAAGGAGCACAAGTGAAAGTATATATGTCCTAAAGACAACCTACAATAGGGATGATATGTACTTAATCACACATCAATGTGGCAAATGAGCTTTGTATATTGAATTAAATTTAATTAGATTAGTATTAAATTATTATACATAAATATAATTGAATTATTATTTATACATATATATATATATATATATATATATATATATATATATATATATATATATATATATATATATATATATATATATATATATTAGAAATATAATTAATTGATTTGAATTTAATTTAATTAATTAATTGAACAAATGTGTATTTGGACGGAATTTTGAATCAAAGTCCAAAGAGAGGAAGAAAGAATAAGGGGGATCGAGACTGGCCCCGAAAAGTAAGAAGTAAAAGGTACATGCTCTCTCATTCACAACCTACATACTTTTTGCCAAACGATTTGACAATAAATTAAGTAAAATCTCAGCACGGGAGGCATACCACAAAAGAACACATTACGATCACCATGACAGTGACATCGTACATTTGTATCCTGGATTAGAGTAAGACAACTATTCCTTGTTGATTATGGGTCAAGCCCAATGCATCCATCATCATGCCTAACAACTACCAGTTGGCATGGGCACGTGGCATCCTCGCATTGGACCGATTTATGATCTTACAACGTCTATATAAAGCAGAAATCCCAAGAAGGAAGAGGACATATTTTATGGGAGAACAACATTCACTCTACCTGGAACAATCCAATAATATCCATTAAATATATCCTTCAAATACACACACACTCACAGACACTCTTTATTGTTCACAAGGAAGGTCAAACCTCCTTTAAGTAAAATCTCCGAACACAGGTTCGACCATACGACAAACCAGATATATTGCACTAACCCCCTCACTCCTTCAATTTTAAGTGTCTTTACAAGGAACTCTGAATTAAGGCACCAAAGAGAGTGTACCATGATATCATATCTATGGATTGTTGAACATCTTACCCCTCTTGGATTGTTGAACATCTTACCCCTCTTCACCTTGATATGCTCCGAGGGGAAATCACACCCATCATAGATAAAACTTTATACACTTAGAAGATCTTGCTAAGCTTGTCTTGGTTGATAGGCTTTTGTAGTCTTCATAGAGGCTCTACGTAAGTGAATTTATCAAAATGATGTTTGGACATATTCATAGATCGACTAATAAGATTGAAAGACAAGAAGTTAGCATGAAGTTATTAGAATAGACACAAAATCATATTATAGACTCATTCGAGTATTCGTGAATGAAGGGACTGTATCATCAAAGTACTCTACACTGCAAGTGGTTTGCTTTTCCTCGCGAACATGCAAGGAAAAAGGTCAATCCTTCTTTCTTCTTTGTATAGGCTTCGAAACGAAATAGATCTGATGACTAATAGGAGCCGAAGGAGAAACTAGTCCTAACACATTCCTTGCATATTAATATATTGTTTGGTAAATTGTCTAGGAATTTATTATGACCTTAATTAGATTGTTGTTTAATATGTAAGGCCACACATCAAGGTAGTGTTTCTACAAATGAGCTTTGTATATTGAATAAAATATTAATTAGATTAATATTGAATTAATATACATAAATGAGAGTTATAAGGTGGTGCAGCGGTAAGGAGTTGGGATAGTGAATGAAAGGTGCATGGTTCGATCCACGGTGGTGGCAGAGGTATAAGGTTGGTTTAGATATGGATAAATAAGGTGGTTTAGGAAATTCAGTAAATTTGTATAGCATTAGTGTAGGAGTAGTTGTAATATTTGCCGTTTCAAAAAACTATATACATAAATATAATAGAATTATTATTAATTTGATTAATATTAATTTATTATATATGCAATATATTTTAAAAATATAATTAATTAATTTTATATTGTATTTAATTAATTAATTGAATACATATATATTTTTGGCGGGATTTTGAATCAAGGCCCAAAGAAGAAAGAAAGAAAAGAAGAAAGGAGAGGCGGCCCAACATAGTTCTGCTAGGCCAGGCCCAGCCGTGTGGCATAGCTGCCACACCTCCTCCTCTTCTTCCTCTTTGAAAGAAAGAAATATCTATTTTATGCTTTTATAAAAGTATACACGTCATCTTCCTTAATCATAAATAAATAAATATTATTAGATATTTATGATATTATACAAATATCAATGAACCTCTAAATGTTGGCCCCGACTTAATAAGTTGGGTGAATGGGTCAATTGTCGGGTCCATATATAGAAAACATAGTCCAGCCGCCCAGTAATATCCATGGATTGTTGAACATCTTACCCCTCTTCACCTGGATTGTTGAGCATCTTACCCCTCTTCACCTTGATATGCTCCGAGGGGAAATCACACCCATCATAGATAAAACTTTATACACTTAGAAGATCTTGCTAAGCGTGTCTTGGTTGATAGGCTTTTGTAGTCTTCATAAAGGCTCTACGTAAGTGAATTTATCAAAATGATGTTTGGACATATTCATAGATCGACTAATAAGATTGAAAGATAAGAAGTTAGCATGAAGTTATTAGAATAGACACAAAACCATATTATAGACTCATTCGAGTATTAGTGAATGAAGGGACTGCATGTATCATCAAAGTACTCTACACTGCAAGTGGTTTGTTTTTCCTTGCGAACATGCAAGGAAAAAGGTCAATCCTTCTTTCTTCTTTGTATAGGCTTCGAAACGAAATAGATCTGATGACTAATAGGAGCCGAAGGAGAAACTAGTCCTAACACATTCCTTGCATATTAATATATTGTTTGGTAAATTGTCTAGGAATTTATTATGACCTTAATTAGATTGTTGTTTAATATGTAAGGCCACACATCAAGGTAGTGTTTCTACACTTTGTATATTGAATAAAATATTAATTAGATTAATATTGAATTAATATACATAAATGGGAGTTATAAGGTGGTGCAGCGGTAAGGAGTTGGGATAGTGAATGAAAGTTGTAGGGTTCGATCCACGGTGGTGGCGGAGGTATAAGGTTGGTTTAGATATGGAGAAATAAGGTGGTTTAGGAAATTCAGTAAATTTGTATAGCATTAGTGTAGGAGTAGTTGTAATATTTGCCGTTTCAAAAAACTATATACATAAATATAATAGAATTATTAGTAATTTGATTAATATTAATTTATTATATATGCAATAAATTAATTAATTGAATACATATATATTTTTGGCGGGATTTTGAATCAAGGCCCAAAGAAGGAAGAAAGAAAAGAAGAAAGGAGAGGCGGCCCAACATAGTTCTGCTAGGCCAGGCCCAGCCGTGTGGCATAGCTGCCACACCTCCTCCTCTTCTTCCTCTTTGAAAGAAAGAAATATCTATTTTATGCTTTTATAAAAGTATACACGTCATCTTCCTTAATCAAAAATAAATAAATATTGCTCCATCCGTCTCACAAAACATTACCCACTAGGGTTAGCGCGCAGTTTAAGAAGAAACAATAAAGTAGTATAAAGTTAGTGGGGTATGTTAATATTTTAATTGAAATAGTGTTGTTAAAGTATAAAGTAGTGGCAAAGTTGTAATATAGTGTACAAAATAATGTTTTTAATGTGTGGGGTAGTTTCCATTTGAGGAGATGAGTAAAGTTTTGTGGGACACCTACAAATGGAAAGTGGGTAAAGTTTTGTGAGACGGATATAGTATTAGATATTTATGATATTATACAAATACCAATGAACTTCTAAATGTTGGCTCTGACTTAATAAGTTGGGTGAATGGGTCAATTGTTGGGTCCATATATAGAAAACATAGTCCAGCCGCCCCGTAATATTGTACAGTAGTTAGTTTCATTTCAAATGTATCTTTAGTAACTATAAAAAGTTAAATTTTAATAAAGAAAATGATATATAATTAAAAAGAAAACAAAGAATAATTGCTAAAAGACATAATAGTACATAATAAAGATAAGATGGATTCAAATTATGACAGAGTGTGGTCATAAAAGTAGTGTAAATCGTACCTATCTGTACAAGTATTCAAGGTTGATATAAGGTGGGTTGATATTATGACAGGCTTGTTGTCACGATTGCTGATATTATATGTATTTGTAACTTGATAAATAAATTATTACTTCGGTAATATTTGACTAGATGGTTACGTTTTATGACAGTTGTGTGTCACAAACATTTTTGGAGACACGTGTGTGGTCTTGGTAAGGAAATTATGACAGACACTGTAACAATAATATCATTACATATATTAAAATAATACAAAAAACTTTTCCAACAGCTTGGGTGTCATGATAATCATTATTTTTCATTACTTTACTTTTGTGTTGACCAATATGATAATTGTAACAACACACTGTCACATATCAATTTCTACCGTCATAATAAAAATTTTAATATGACAACATTGTTAGCTGTTATAATTTGTCTGTAAGGAGTAAGTTGGTTTTTTAGTAGTGTCCCTTATATTTTAGGAAATTTCTTCTCCCTGACAACTATAGCCTAGAAAGTCAACATGCTAGCAATGTGAGACAAGCAAGTTCCAGCTGATCAAATCCTGAAACTACTTGCTACTAGTTGACAATTTTACTCATTTCAATATCACAAAATATACCAATCACTTGTATTATATATAGCCTATCCATGAAGAGTGATATTATGTAAAATCCAAAATTGGTTTAGACAGTGTCAAGCTAAGAACAGTGAAGCAATGAAAGCAGCAATATATTTGTTTCTCGTCCTTGCAGTCTTATTGCACGAAACAGATAGGACGCAAAGTGCCTGCCAGGAGCATTCATTACAAGGTCGGATGCTTAGAAGTAGCCTGAAACCTCCCCCACCGCCACGAGCAAGTGTACCAGTTCGGTCAGGTGGCTCAGAACCTCCTCAGGAATGCACTCCTGCACCGCCACCTCCACCACCACTTCCTGTCAAGGGTAAAACCAAGGGTGTGAAAACTGAGGCATCCCCACCCCCCAAAATTTGATACAAAGAGATTTATATTTAATTGTTTTCCTAATTTAATATTTCAGGCCCGAACATCCACAATAGTCCCATGTGTATAATTTCGTACCCCGAATATCAAATTCAGGGTCCATTTCTGCCTCCTATATATAAATTCCAGTCCTGAACTGATTTTCTTTTCCTCTCCGTTTATTAAATTAGTCAAAAGCTTCTTTATGGTAAATATTAAATTGTATCTGTACTGGTAAATCAATTGCCTACTACTTCTGTTATGATTAAACTAGTTTTTTGTACATCAAATATTAAGCGAAATACGTTGGATTGATCAAAGTCTCGAGGTGAATCAGTTGACTACTACTTCTGGTAAACATTATATTATAGAACTGAACATCTCATCTCCGGCATCTCCAGTTAGTTAGGATCTATGATACGTCGATATTTAAGATAGGCACAATAATCATGTAACTGCTGGCATACAAGTTCAGTGCCTTTACTCTGGAATGGATTGTATAAAGATGGTATGCATCACCTGGTATCAACTTGGTCGCTATATGGATTGAGTGGACTAGTACTCTTGCTATCGATTTATGTACATATATATAGTCGACTAATAAAATCGTGGAACTAAGTCATGTAGTGAGTAAATGCAAAACAAATAAAAGATGTAGATGGTGTACAAGTGTCTACAGTGTTATGACAGCACTAATGCCAACACACCAGCACTTTTTAACCCAATTTGGTGTAAAGTGTCTACAGTGTTATGACAGCACTAATGCCAACACACCATCACTTTTTACAATTTCAGTAAGTGCTTGATCTGAGTATTCCATATAACTTGCTTTAAATACAAATTACAAGCCAGACGGTTCAAGATTGACTACGGGATTCCATGAACACCTAGGTCAACCTGTACAAATATTCGTCAGAAATCTGCAGATTAGTAAACACAAACACAGATAATATAGAAGTTAAAGTACAGCGGAATATAAATAAGAACTTGTGAAACTTTTCAAGTAGCTTTATAGGCTTGCTTGATGCCCAGTCAAGGCAGAAAATCAACTAAGAAAGAACTTGTTCGTACAATGCTCTATACTCTCAATCTCTATCTTAGTAAACCAACACTAGTCAACTATAAGCTCATATTTCTATTCTACCTTCCATACGGTGTTAGAGAAGTCTAGAATATAAACTAGTGTAAAAAGACACAAACAATAAAACTATAAAAATATAACTCTGTAAACTCGAATACTCTAGCTCTGTGTCGTCATCTCTCTGATGGTCGATGTCCTCCTTATATAGTAGTGGATGTCTTGTTCGAATGCCATCAGGAAACACGTATGAATGAACGTGGACGTGTTTAGACTTCAGTCTTCAATTAGGAATAAACTTTTTCAATAACTGATTTTCCTATTAAGACTTGATTTCCTTTTTGAGTACTTCTTTGAATAAGTCTCTTCCATCTTGTAATCTGACAATTCCCACGTTTAATTAAACTTCTTGCACAAGTAAAACAACTACAACTGTGGAATAATTAGTGTTAGAATAGGTAAAACTAAATAAGTCAGCAAAAGTGTTTTGTTTCCAGAATTTAGGGGTTGAGTGAACCCATTGGTGAATTCTTATGTCAACACCCTTCAAAGAGTGACACATGATCAATATCAATTCCACCGTGAATGACCATATACCCTGTCTTCTTCTAATGGATCATCTGATTATGCACGCAATTCCTTTAACACATTTTATCATAATAATTGAGAAATTTTAACCGACGGAGCTGTATTAATTAATTAGCGTAAACATCGCTAATTAATGGAGTTGGTGATTAGTTCGTCATAGACTTGTGAGTACAAAATGTTGTTTTAAGTACTAAACACAAGTTAAATATAATTGACTTTAGGCATTAACAATTTTCATTTGCAATTGGCACATATAATGGTACATATATTTCTTTGGAATCCGGCTAGTTTCAGTTCAATACACGCTACCAGATATTCACCTAATTATTATACATGTACTTGTTTCTAATATATATACATAGCTTAAAATGTTATATATCCTCGTAGGTTCTGTCGTCGAAATGTATTTGGATACATATATTAGTCAACAAAATATGAAAGCTGCAAAAGTAGTCATATTTTTCTTCGTTACAATCATGTTGATCATGAACCAATTGGTTAGTTCAATGCATAATCTTCGTGATGAGAATTTGTTGCATGTTATGTCTCCTCCTCCAGCACCAAAAAGCAAGTAAAACAGTTCGGAGTGTAGCTGTTATATCGCCCCCTCCAGGCAGCTAGGATATTTGATCTGGCAAATTAAGTTCCAATGGTGTTGATGGGGAATATATCCATCACTTACCTTATATGTTTTAAAAATTTGAAGTCTTTTTCGTTTCTCAGTTCCCATAACTGTTTAGTATAAATATATAGTCATCTTCAATATATGGTACTGTAATAAGTTTGTTATTGACTAATTTATGTTTCTGCTATTAACTAATACTGGAAATATGTTTTACATATCCCCAAATATTTACTTTAAACCACCCTGCAAAGGTGCATTTTAGTTAATGCATAGTTTAGTACTTAGTGTCACTTATCAACATGTTTGGTACTTCGGCGATAGAATTCAAACTCTTCTAGAAGTTAGAATTGATTGAGGACAACCCTTGATTGAGAGGTATAAAATCAAGTTATTTAAGTCAATTCTCCTGTACTTAACGTAGTCAGTGGATAGGCTAAGTTTATGTATGTTATTTTCGTTAGAAAAATCCAAACTAAACTGAACTGATTTATACAGAAAGTTTTTTCAGATAAAAAGAACATAGTCTAAGGAATAAGGGTCACAACCTAGTTATAAGGAAGTTTGTAGTTCTGGAACAGTATTGTGCAAAACTTAGTCTAGTAGAACCAACACAGTAAAGCATGAGATATGGCTAAGGCCCAAGGGTCAACCCGCTTTGCCACATATTCATGAACGCAAAAGTTAGATAACTTGTTTGGAAATAATAAGTGTAGCGTTCTAGGAAGCTTCTTCTCCCAGTTGGCCTAGAAGCCATTCACTAGTAGTTCATAAGTCATAACCGCAGTGTGAACAAGCAAGTTTTTTCAGAACATATTCTAAAATACTATACATGCAGTAGTAGTTGACAATGTTACTCATTTCTATATCATTCAATACACCAAAGGCCACTTTCTAGGCCCAAAGGGCTAAATGCCATTGGATAAAAGGAATTGATCAAAACTCTAAATATTTCCATTCTCTTACAACTTGTAAAAAAAAAAGTTATATTCATGGTTTGAAAAATGCTTCAGGAACTTGGATTTATAACACTAACGATATTTTGTAATGAATTCTTTTCCTTTTTCAAAACTCAAAGTCAATCTGTAGAAACTGATTTATCACCTTTTCAAGACCTAACTGTTCCACAATTAGATGAGTTAGATAATAATAATCTGTTAGTAGATGTTACAAAACAGGAGGTTTGGGAAGATGTTTGTTGCATTGGACCTATGAAGGCCCCTGGGCCAGATGGTCTTAATGCTAATTTCTTTCATCACCACTGGGATGTGGTGGGAGATCAGGTGTTTCAATTTGTTTTGGATTTTTTCAAAACTGGCAGCCTAGACAAAAATCTAAATATGACTCAAATTATTTTAATTCCAAAAGGTGATAATCCTCAATTAGTCACTCAATTCAGGCCAATCAGTTTATGCAATGTTGCTTTTAATATAATTTCAAAAATCTTAGTTAATAGACTAAGGCCTGTTTTGGGCAAACTAATTTCACCACATCAACATGCTTTTCTTCCAGGAAGGACTAGTAGTGATAGTATACTGTTAGCACATGACGTCTTGCACACTATGGGGTTAAAGAGAAAAACAAAAAATTATTACCAGGCCTTGAAGCTTGATATTGAAAAAGCATATGACAAAATGGAACACAGTTTTTTAAAGCTAGCTCTTTCCAAGTTTAATTTTCATCATATTTTGATACAAAGGATTATGTTATGTTTAGAGTCTGCTTCTTTTGTAGTTAAGGTCAATAGTATTACTTCTGATAGATGGTATCCTTCTAGAGGCTTGAGACAGGGGGATCCTTTATCCCCCTATCTCTTTATATTATGTCAAGAACTTTTGGTTGCAAAGTTAATTCAGTCTTTTCAAAATAAAGAAATTGATGGTTTATCTTTTTCAAAATTATCTCAACCAATTCCAATCATCTGCTTTTGGTTTTTTCTAAGGCTAATGCAAAGTCCATTATAGCTTTACAGCAGATTTTTAATCAATATAATAAGGCTTCTGTACAATCAATATGTTGGGCCAAATCAAGGATTGTGTTTTCACCTAACACCCCCTTTGGCATGAAACATTATTTTAAAAGGTATTTATGTGTTAGGTCCAATAAGAGAAATGACATTCCATTTTTATTAGGCAAAAGCAAAAGGGAGCTGTTCAATTCTGTTATTGAAAAGACTGTTAATAGAATCAATAGTTGGTACCATAGGTATTTATCATTTGCAGGCAGAACTCAATTGATTAAGTCAGTATCTAATGCCATGCCAGTGCATGTTATGAATGTCATACCCCTACGTACATGTCCATGTCCAGAAAGATTTAGATAGTTTAAATAAGAAATTTCTCTGGAATCCTTCTAAAAATTCAAACAAAAAGAGTAGAGTTAAATGGAGTCTCATATGTTTGCCAAAATCAGTTGGTGGGATCATGAGTCAAGTGTATCAACTGAAACTTATTTGGAAATTATTGTATGAGGATACATCACATTGGGCTGCCAGTTATAAGTTAAAATACTTTCCTACTGCTACTTTCTGGGAAGCTAGAGATTTAGCTCATCACAGTATTTTCTGGAAGAATATGGTAAAACATAGAGATCTATTTAAACAACTAGTCTCCTGACAGGTGGGTAATTGGGTTAATATTCAGTTTTGGACTGATAATTGAATTGATGATGGTCCTTTATATCACTACACAAAGCGTGAGTTTGATGCACATGAAACAGTAGCAGATTATTTGATAAATGCAAACTGGAATTTGGATAAACTTTCTCAGGTTTTACCCTTAGACATAGTTATGAAAATCATTTCAATACCAGTTAATATTCAACAACAAGATGTTATTATCTGGCCATATGAACCTTCTGGTGTATTTACAATTAGGTCAGCATATAAAGTTCTTATTAATAAAACCTGTCAATTACCTGTTTGGAACTGGAATAAAATCTGGAAATTGAAAGTATTACCTCGTATTAGGTTTTTCTGGTGGTTTGTTATTAGGGATGCTTTACCTACAACTGTTAATTTAGTTCAGAATCATGTTTTAGTTTCTCCAACTTGTCAATTATGTCATCAGGACCAGGAAACTTTCTTCCATTTGTTTGCACAATGTCCATGTTTTGCACAACTAAGATTGGTGTTTACACCATCAAACTGGGAGTGGCAATCTTGTTCTTTAGCAGATGTGATTACACAATTAGTGTTAAATTCTCCATCTTAGTTAGACTTGATAATTTTAGCATATACTATTTGGTTTTTTCGAAATCAGGCTGTTTTTTTAGCAAAAGCCATTGAAGTTCCAGGTAATGTATCATATGGCCATTAATTTTAAGAGGCAGTCTCAGTTATGTTGTCCACCATCAGTCCCTAAGCGTACTATTACTTTACTCTGTAAATGGAAGCCTCTCTCAGGTAAGCATTATGTTTTAAATTTTGATGGGTCTTGTATACAACAAATAGGTACATCAAGTTGTGGTGGTATAATTCGAACAAGTAGTGGTCAGTTTTTGCGTTCTTACTCTTGCTTTCTGGGTCATACGGATAACCATATGGCTGAACTTTATGGTTTATACCATGGTTTACATTCACTGCTGCAATTACAGATAAGAGACATAGAAATTCAAAGTGACTCTAAATATGTTGTCTCTTGTCTTAACAGGGAGGTGTGTCCGGCATGGGCTCATCGGCCTCTGATGACGCTAATTAGGCAGCATTTGCTGAAACTAGAGGATTATCAGCTTTCCTTTGTGTACAAACAATGCAATACATCTGCAGATATTTTGGCGAAACTAGGGAATGGCTTGGTTCGCGTCTTCAACTCTAGGATTCAGGAATCCCATGTTTTCAGCTATCCATGTAGCCTTATCACTACTATATGGGACTTGTGTCCTGGGATGTAAAATATATCTCTTATCACCATCCCCATAGTGTATGAGACAAATGTATGCATTTCCATTAGGGTCGTATTCTATGGTTACGATTTTACCATATATGTCTTTTTCATTCCGTCGAAATCAATTTTACGGTATAGACGCTTATGACCTCCCCCTCTATGCCTTGTGGTAATGATTCCTCTGGCATTACGACCTTTACCACAATGATGTTGTCCGTAGATCAAATTATTTCGTGGTTTTGCATTTCACTTGACTTTCTACGGTTGGTTAGAAGATGTTCAGCAAAAAGATGTACTATGTAATAAGTTTCCTAGGGTTGTGATATGCCGGGATGACCGGAAAGCTGTAATTCCTCTTGTTTAAGTAATGAATTTTGGTTGTGCTCAAAAAATACACCAACCCCTTATATAAGCCAATCAAAGAAGAATTATATTTGGTCAATTTATATTGGTATAAACAATCTAGTCAAGAAGCCATGAAAGTAGCAGTATATTTGTTTCTGGTCCTTGCAGTACTCTTGTTGCACGAAGCAGATACAACGCAAAGTGCTTGCGAGGAATGTTCATTACAAGGTAGAATTCTTAGAGGTTGCCTGATCAAACCTCCGCCAACGCCACGACCAAGTATTCCGGTTGGTGTAGGTGGCTCGGCTTCTCCACATGAAAGCACTCTTGCACAGCCTCTACCATCACCTCCAATGTATGAAATTAAGTGTATATAGGTACGTCGTCCGATTGCATTGGTACGCTGGGGTGTGTGTGTTGTTTTTGTTTCCTTCAGTTTCTCTGACAAAATTCAATATGTAATGATGTTTGATATCATATAAATCTACTGAATACTCTCCGACGCGTTACATGCGATACGTGTTCTAGTCAATGTTAACATACTGATGGATAGATTATTACATTTATTCTAGTAGAATTTGAATTTCTATAAGAATTTAAAATTCAGTATTATCCGCTCATATTCATAACAAGCAATCGAATATCATTAACAAAACACAATTACCACTAAGGCCACGAAAATACGTAACCTGGCTTGGGTTGAGATCTGGGTCTCTAGATTATCCTGCCGAGCAAGGACTTATGATCTTCTAAAACGGTCACGCATTAAGCCAAGTAAACTATTCACCCAGTAATTCAACTACTGGAACTATCCCTGGTTTCTTTCACGGTATAATAACGTTTATCTTCCGGAACTGCAATGGTATAGTTAATAATGCCAAACCACAACACATGTTCATCTAACTCACTATACTCACATAGAAAATTATGAAAGTCTATATTGAAGTCAAAGAAAATAAATAAGCAAGCCTAATCACTAACTGAATGGGTTAAGCCCAATAAAGGAATATTTTAGAGAATATACTCTAACCTGAACTTAATGAAACAACTACTCCTAAATAGGGATGGCAATGGGCCGGGCTGAGCCGGACAGCCTGAGGCTCGGTCCTGGCCCGACACACTTGGCCCAAGCCCGAGGACGGGCCTAAATTTTAGGCCCAAGCCCAACCCGTCATGGGTTGGGCCAGGCTGGCCCATTTTTTATTTTTTTTTCAAAAAAATTCTAAAGTCACACACTGTAATAGTTAATTTTTTTAAAAAAAATTAAAAATTAAAAGATTTAATAATTTAAAACAAAAAAGCTTCAAAAAGTTATAAATTATTGGTTGTAATGTATATTAAAATATATAATTCAATAGAAAATATTATAAATACATAGAAAAGTATCAAAAATGTATATGTTGCAACTTAATTTAATACTACTAATGTAAAATAACAAACAAAATAGTCATATTACATATATTATATATAAAATATAGAAAAAAACATATATACACTTGGGTCGGGCCGGGCTAGAAATTTTAGCCCAGGCCCGGCTCATGGGCCTATATAACAGGTCCAAGCCCAGCCCAATAGGGTGATCGGGCGGGCCTGGCCCGACAAAATCTGGCTGGGCCTGGGCCGGGCTCGTGCTGCCCGGCCCAAATTGCCATCCCTACTCCTAAATAATGTCAATATATAAATAATAAATAATAATTAAAGATAGATATAAATAATAAATACATGGCAAGATCATGATGTGATCTTCGTCGGATAGAGACGGTACGAAGGGCACCAAGCGACATTGGTCCTTGAGGTGCGCCTTCTATGTGAATATAAAGTGCATTCTACATTGCAGAACAATGTTGCCTTACAGTTATTAATGGAGGAATTAGATGCAACCATTTGAAGTCAATTTCCAGTCCTTCACAAGCTGCAACCATAACAATAACCCAACAGAGATCAAACATTAACACTAGGGACCGTGTTGGTACTATAGTGCAATTAAACAGTAATAACAAGTTAAACAAGCTCAACCTGTATTCTGAACCAGATTACATTTAAGCAGGAACGCTATGGTGAAAATAATTATATTAATCGTTGAAAGGAGAAAAACGCTCAACACAGTACATGTATACAGCTATATATATCGCCAAAGTACCTAAACTAAAACATAGGAATTCAAAATGAAAGACAGAACAAAGTTTATGTGCTAATGTAATATAAAGCAATAGCTCAACCTGTATTCTGATCATCTGATGTATCAATCAAGTAGGCACCAAGGCAGCCACTCGCTCAATCCATTCGGGAATGACATCACTAATATGAGATACAACCTGCATAAGGGTCATGTATTGAGAAGAGTGGTGCAAGACAGCAAGAATAAATATAGAAATTGATTCTCACCTGCAAGTAAGCGGCTATGTGATTCGATAAACATGATACATGAGTGACAGAGAATACTGTTGATACTTAATACCACTTAGTTGTAAGAGCACCAGTACGCCAATTCCAACCTGTGCATGGGACGAACATTAACTACGTCATCATTCTTGAATCTATTGAAGGTAATCCTATCATGTGAAGGATAAATCATAAAGTAAGATGCGATGTGATTCAGTCGAATATCACAAGGCCACATTTCTGACACGTTTACATCATACATATGCTCTGAATTACTGCTTCTGCTTAATATTCTAAATGAGATAGTATGAAACTAACAACTTAAGAAAGGATGACATGAACAATACTCCATAAACAATAATATCCTAACAAAAATAACACATGACCTGACCATCAGACAAAGCAACTAAGAATTTGGTAATTTTGTTACTGAATAAATTATGAACGCAATTACAGAATCACCGGGATCATAATCCAAGGAGAAAAAGCTCTAATTCTACTATATCAGCCAAAATCCGTAATAGCAGAAAACGCAATCACCAAAAATGAAACAAGGCACTTAACACAATGAATCACTGAATCTCGTATACCTGTGAGTTCCATCGAAAGTACTGATTCGAATTTGGATCGAACAATATAAACCGAGTCATCGAGTGAAAACGGCATCAACAGCATAAATTCTAGGATTTTGATAACCTCTTCGCCATAGCTAGCTTCAAGCTGAAGATCAAGGCATTCTCTTGCGATTCAGAGCCTCAATTGATCGTAAGGTATACGTACGAGGATTAGGGTTTCAGAGAATTTTGACGAAGAGATCGATTCTCCGCCATGGGAGAGATTTCGGAGAGTTTAAGCGAGACTGTTGATGATGAATCTGTCTGTCTAAAATTTGGATTATATCTGCAGTGTAATTTGCTGAAAAGCCCACAATTTAATTGTTATTATAAAAATGGCGCCGACGTTT
>JAHHQI010000163.1:0-25000 GCA_028274465.1 Plantago ovata | reverse complement strand
ATGATACAAACAGTAAATTTCTTGCTTAGCAGTTGACCACTGTCATTTTGAAGAAGCAGAAAACAATCAAACAGAAAATTTATCAAGTTGTACTTCTCAAAGCTGTTGAGAAGTACTCATCTTGAGGAAGTATCCTATTTGAAGTTGCACCATGATATGTAGCATGTAACATTAGCGGTGATAAACTTAACCAACTTCACTATATATAAGTTGTAGGCTGTTGTTCTATGGTTACGAACAGCTAAGCCATGGGAATATTATTGGAACACTCAGCAACTTATGCATTGTATCTGTCACTTAGAAGAACATGCAGACCTACCAACCAGAGTTGCTTTGGATTGATCACTTCTTGACTGACCGTGGTCAGTTTAGCTTTCAATCAATCTTGCACTCATCACTGTTTTCCATCTTATTTGATTCCCTTTGATGTAATGGCATTTTGTTCGGGTGACCTTATCATTCTATTCTGTGCCCAATGGCTGCCTATTACAACCATTAAGTCCTTAAATAACTGACTCATTGTTATGGAGATATCCATACAAATTAATTACGGATGAATTAGAACTATTTTCTTCATGGGTATAACATAATAAATTAATCACGGATGAGGAAGGTGTTTGATTATGGGGCTCAGGAGGAGCTATCTTTAATGGTTGTGTCTGAGTTGTGAGTCTATCTTGGGATGTTGAGGGCTGGGGACAATATATTTTTGGAACCAGTGATATTTTGGAAATTTTGAACTGAAACCCGGGATGTTTCAATCACTATTATCCTGCTGAAGTGAAAATTTGAAAATGTAGAACTCGTTCAAATAGTTGAAACTCTGAACTTTATATACATAAACTTGTTATTAACTTATTGTCTCTGAATCACGAGGACCTAATTCCTGGAAATTGTCCAAAATTTTCTGTTTGATCTAGAGCCATGTTCTTTCCTTTATTTAGTTTGAAAGTTCTCCAAAGAGATGAAAGTTCTGATGTGTAGTCTGAAGTTCGTCTAATGTAGCTTTTTGTTACTTTGTGCTATACTCCTTGACAGTGTAATAGATCACGAAGTTTTGAGCCCGTCTAGAAATTCAAACAAGTTGTCTTTTATTTTTTAAGCTTCCATTAATAGGCTGCAAAACACTCCCTGAGGTGGTTAAAGCTGGAAGTTGGCAGATCTAGAAAATTACGGTTTGCACTAATTGGAAGATGACTTCTGAACCATGAATTTGTCTCTGAATGATGCATTGTTTATGGTGATAGGGCCCAGTTTCCTTTAGTGGTTGTGGAATCAGGGAAGGGTCTTGGTCGGCCTATGTATGGAAACGAGCCAAAACTTAACCTTTTGCATTGGTGATTGAAGTTTTATTCTTTAAATGCAGTGCTATTAAAATGTATCCAAGATCCTCCATGACTTTCTGATGAACATGGAAGTTCTCAGCGGCAGTGATTGCCTTGTCATTGAAGTTTATAAGAAGATGCAACCCAGTGTTAGATTAATTAGTTTATTAGTAGCAACAATGATGAATCACAAAAGCCATATGTTCTTAGAAATTTTCAATGTTCTCTGTGATTGTTTGCTATCTTTATCCATTAAAATGGAGTTCCTTTATTTAAAAACTTCAGCAGAGATAATTCTGATAGTTGAACTAAGGTGTTTTCTTTTTGTTGTCTCTGATTGCAGGTTAGTCAAAACCATTGCGTTTCTGTGATTGACTCAACTTCTACTGCTGAAACTTCCCATTTGGGTTCACCCAGCGGCAGAACTTGCCGTTCTAAAGATGTAAGCTTAGCTAAAGCTCCCAACATTTTATTTGCCTTCCCTTTGGAGCAATGAAAGATAAAAAAATCATTTCCAGATTCAAAATATGACATTTACGCAACAGAATCATAGTCTTGAAACCCTATAATATGAATTTCATCTCATGTTCCTGGAAGAACAAGATACTGTAAAGTGAAGAGTACAATGATGACTCTGGGTCAGAATTGCACAAGCCTGAATCCTATGACCATAACAATATTAAAATTTTACGCTGTATTGTTTTTCTTGGCAACTCAGTAGTCAAGTACTTTCTTAGAATCCATGCAAGAGAAAATGTGCTTTAATTTAGATTCGACATTGGACTTACTATCTTATTTATGTACATGACTTGTTCATTCAGGATGAAAATGCTATGGGGAAACTCCAGCTAGTTTGAACAGGAATTCTGAACCTTTCCTTTCCTGTGGCATCCACCGGTTACACAGTTCATTACGTTAGGACACATTCTTTTGCGACCATTGAGGCATTTATTCTATAGGTGATGAGAATTTGTACAGTTTTGCGGCTCAACTATGAGACTATATGCATAGTTCCTGGTTGTGAAAAGATAGCTGTATTGAATCGATATGCTTTTGAGAGGGTTGCAGTACATGATGTACATGAGTTAATTAACCAGTAAATGTAGACCAACTTTTGAAATGTATCGATGCGCACAGGTTTAGAATGGTGTTTAGAAAATAGAAACTGGGCTACACTGCAGAATAGTCTCTAGATGTAACACCTGATTTGACATTGATCAATTTACCGGCAATTTGAACTGTTTTATTCATCCGTAATCAGAAACCTTCATCTGCCCACTTCTATGATAATACCATTCTCTTTAGCACTTGTCAGTAGCCTTTTGGATCCTTCTTAGTTCTAACAAATGGAATGCTACTACTCTTGAGACTTCTTTATTTGATGCTTTTATTTGATGCTTTAATTCATGACTCACTCCAGTATGAGGACTTTATACTAAGAGTGTGTATTTGGCATTGTTTGACCAAAAGTTTATGAAATACTGCACTTGTCGATGGGTAGTGATTTTAAAAGGAGTCTAAAAACCACCACATACATCAAAACATGTTATAGTTAGTTTAATTATACTTTTTTGAAATTGAAAGTCCGTCCTCTGTTTATATCTCAATTAAACCAAGTGTATGCACCTATAAGACACATATTGACATATATGTGGGTCCCACATATTATTTGGGTTCACTATCATATGTTTGTTGATGCATTACATCTAATTTAACATGAAATAAACTACAAGTTGGAGTTTTGGAGTTTTGGTTTCTTTCTAAGGTGTCTGTGATCCTTGGTGTTAGACCGCCGCACCGGTGGCGGCGTGGGTGCACGGCGTCGGACGCCGCGACATCCAGCCGCACCGGTGCAGGGACGCCGGGGCAACAGCCCCGGCGTCTGTCTCTGTTTAACACCGCGTCGTCTAAACATAGGGATTGTGTTGAGGGGCTGCCACTTGGCAGCCCCTCAATGGTCCCTTTTTTAATTTTTTTTTTTTGTTTTTTTTACTTTATTTACTTTTATACTCCAACGGACAAAAACGGCTATAATTCGAAAAATAAAAATGCAAAAAATAAATAAAAATCACCAACAGCTCTATTTTTTCGAGATCTATAAATAGAGACCAATCTCGGCTATGTTTGGAGCACCCCATCTCCAGCCCCCGTTTCTCTCTTAATTAAACTCAAAATACACTCTTAACATCAAAAACCCCCTTAACCCTCCATTTTTTTGTCCAGTGAGATGGAGTTCAACGGTCAGCTTTACACTCGTGAAACTCTTGCATATATGAAGGAATATGAGAAAGAGTTGTACGCAGAGCTCATGGACCAACTTCACAAACCGTTGTTGAACTCTACCTCACCGAATGTCGTTCGCCCTTTGTTTCAAAATGAGCCCGAAGACCCAAACACCCAAAATTTCCCATCTCCTCAGTCTCAGATACCGGGAATGTTCTCCCAAACTCCTGAGTTCGTTGCAGAGACTCAGCCCCAAAATCAGCCAAAGCCAACGGGTCGTAGCCGAAAAGGGAAGGAGGCCGCCACTGCTGATGCGACAAACGCCAAGGCTCCACCCCAAAACGTGCAATGGACCGAGAAGGAAGATTTGGTTCTCCTTCGTTGCTATATGGATGTTTGCTCAGATCCTATCATCGGTACGAACCAGAGGTATGCTACTTTATTCAAAAAGGTTCATGAAATGTATGAGGAGGCTAGGGCGGACGGGTTGCACGCCGGACTTATCAACCGCACTCCAGATTCAATGCGCAAAAGAGTCGGACGTATCAAGAAGGAAATTAATAATTGGCTTGGCTGTTATGAGAGGGCTGTGAGTGCAGTTGGCCAGCGTAGTGGATTCAACAACGACGATGTGATCAACACGGCTCAGGAAATTCACAAGGAAAACACACTGTACAGCTCTGGTTTCATCTGTTTAAACAGTGGGATGTTGTGAAGTCGTACCCGATGTATGAAATGTACTTGAATTGGGAGACTCACTTGAAGAAGAAGCAAGATCCAAACAATGTCACTGTGGATGTTGATGTAGATGGGGATGAACGAATGGAGTCAACGGAGGTGGCAGTAGTGGGACGAAGCGATACCACTTAGTTGATGACAGTGTCTCGAGTCCGAAACGCCCTATGGGTCGGGACAAGGCGAAAAAGATGGCACAAGGTAGAAGTTCTTGCAACTCCGCAATGGAGACGATAGGTGAGGGATGGGTGCAATTCAATGGTAATTATCCCCAATCTCTTGAGTATGAAAGACAGAGGATTGAGTGGGACAAGGAAGCTCATAACAGCAGGCTCGCCTTTGAAAGGGAGAAGGAGGAAAAGAAGGAGGCCAGGAAACTGAAGGACCAGTACTTGAAAGAGGAGAAGCTGAGGAATGAGCGGATGAAATTCTTGATGGATCTGTTGCCTCACTACGATAATTTGAATGCCGAGCAGAGAGCAGTGGCAGATGCACTCAGAGCCGAATTGTTTCCGAACAATTGAAGGGTGAAACTTGTTTAAGTGTGTTTGTTAAGTGTTTAAGTGTGTTTGTTTAGGCGTTTAAGTGTGGCGTGTTTGTACTTTAATTTTCGCATTGTGTTATTTTACATTCGTAAGTGTGACTTGTTTGTATTTTCATTTCCCATGTTTCCATTGTAATGAAATGAATTTGCTTTGAATTTGAATTTGTCAGGAATGCAAAACTTTACTTTTAGTCAAGCAACTTTTTAACTTGCTTTGTCAGGAATCAGAACTTTACTTTGTCAGATATCATGAATTTGAATTCGTCAGGAATCATAACACTACTTGAGGCATCCTATGCAATCTGACTCAGCCATGACTAAGCATGTTATCTTATCTTTTGAAATCTTATCTCCAAAAATCTTATCTTCAAAAATCTTATCACATCCGAGGCAATGTGTCTCATCCATGTCTATATAATGCAACTCTGGAACTTAACTTAGATACACCAACCCTTCTTCCACTTCTTAAGTTTAAAAGAATCATGTCATCAAACTCTTCATCATCAAGCTCGTCATCGTCTGATGAAAGTTTGAATTTTGCATCCTCCTTTGCATATTCTTCCTCTACCTCTTCCTCGAATACCTTAAAAAAAGCTCAAAAGTTCATAATGAACAACATACCCCATATGATGCACTCCATCCAACAACATCAACAACAAGAACAACCAAAAAACACTTCAAAGAAGAAGCGAAAATATATTGACAGGGAAAGAGTTTCACGTGTCGTGCTACTCGAGCGTGATTACTTTGGTCAGGTCGCTCCTTATGCAGATAAGTTCCGACGCAGATACAGAATGCGTAGGGCCTTGTTTGAACGAGTAGTTGATGGTGTTGTGCATCAAGATGATTACTTTGTCTGCAAGCTAGATGCTGCTGGCCGTCAGGGGTTATCCACACTCCAAAAATGTACCGCAGCCATTCGAATGCTAGCTTATGGGTGTTGTGCTGACTCGGTTGATGTGTATTGTCGCCTTGGTGAAAGTACGGCTTTGAAATGTCTCTCGCGTTTTTGTGACGTTGTGGTTGCAGAGTTTGGCGCAACCTACATGAGGAGGGCCAATGAAGATGACTTACGGCGACTTCTAGCAATCAACAAGGCAAGAGGCTTTCCGGGCATGATTGGGAGTATCGACTGTATGCTTTGGATTTGGAAGAATTGTCCGACGGCGTGGCACGATCAATTCCAAGGGAAATGTGGAAGTCCTACCCTTGTGTTAGAAGCTGTGGCATCCCAAGACACTTGGATATGGCATTCATTCTTTGGAGTTTCCGGAAAATTCAATGACTTATCAATCGTGCAGCGTTCACCAGTGTTCGAGGATCTTCTCAACGGCACTGCACCTCCTGTGGAATTTACGGTGAATGGCCATCAATACAGCATGCCGTACTACCTAACTGACGGCATCTATCCAGCATGGGCTACGTTTGTGAGTGCCATCCCCAATCCCATCACTCATAAAGAATCAAAGTTCTCTCAGCTCCAGGAGTCTTGTCGTAAGGATGTGGAACGGGCTTTTGGAGTTATGCAAGCACGGTTTGCAATAATACGAAACCCGGCTCTTGCTCACAACAAGTCCACACTCCGTAAGATCATGGATTGCTGCATCACACTCCACAATATGATAGTTGAGGATGAACGCCACACATACAAAAACTATGAAAGTGAAATGGAAAGCCTGAGGAAAGAGTTTGAGGAGGACACAAGGTCTTACGTTGAGGATTTCGATCGTGGAATTCATATTCGAAGGACGACATCAACAATAAACTCTCTGAGTGAGTACATGAATATTAACCGACAGATGCATAGCATCAACACGCATGAACGACTAACTTCAGACCTCATGAAACATATCTGGAGGTGTTAGTGATTGATTGTGCGAGCTTCATCAATCGTGTGTCTTATTTGTTTTAAGTTTCATGCATTTTATGTTTGTGTGTTGTGTGGTTGTTGCATCTCAATTCGTTAGATTTTGTGTTTTAAATTTGATGTGAACTCGTTGTATAATGAGTATGATTCTTTGTTATGTGTTTAAATTTGATGTAAGTTATTTCAAATAAACTATTAAATATATTTTGTTTTAATTTTAATTCATCTCATCATAATATAATTATCAAAAAAAAAAAAAAAAAAAAAGACCACAAGCCACGATGCCGCGGCATGGAGGCAAAATAGTGCATGGTGCCATGGCATGGGATGGCACCAATGCAAATGGTAAGAAGATGGATTTATGTAGGTGGTGATAGTTTTATTCTGGCCTTTGAGCCTTGACCATGTGTTTTGGTCTTGTCTTGTTTTAGCATTGTTTTCTATTCCTGTGGTTGTTAAGTTGACTCCTTGTATAATTTTTCCGAATATCAATCATGCTCTTGTCTAATAAATTTTTTTAGTTGTTACAAAAAATTAAATAAATCCTTAATTATTTATATATGAAACTTCTAGTATGGAAGTGGTGGTATTTATGTGTCCTAGGCTCCTAGCTAGGTGTTGGGGACATATTATGCAATAGAAATGCATGCCTGTTAGCAACTCATAAATCATAAATCATACAGTCTCGGTGCATCTAAGTGTGACAACAAACACTACTACGTTTTATGAGTGTATCATCAAAATGATGTATAATGAGCACAAAACGCAGGTGTGGGAATGACATATAGGAGTAAGTAGTTAGGGTGTGGTCCCTAGAGAAAGTAGAAATTAGAAAAAACTTAAAGTTGACCTACTCCATAATCGAGCAATAGAGTACTTTTTTAACTCGTAGAGATAAAGCAATATAAATTCAAAAATTGTTAGAAGATGATCATTAAATCTACTACTAGTAAAGCAGTAAATTATACGGGTATGTTGTCATCAATATTTTTTAGTAACACGGAAACTAAAGATGGCGGCGGGTGGGGTGGGGGGGGGGGGGGGTTCTTCCTAAAACCTAAATACGTAGCTTGCATCGGTATTTAACTTACACCAAATTGGATATGGAAACTAAATGTATCTCCAAAGATAAAAGTTTCTCTTTTTTTTTTTTTTCTTCCGAATGCATAGGAAATTGCTTGAATTTATTTAAGCAATTGCAATCTACTGAGCCCTCACCGACCATATGTCCATATGTGGGAATATTATTGAAGAAGCAAATTGAACAGCTTTCCCCGTTGTTTCAAAGTATTTTATTTTGTTTTGTAAGGCGAGAATGTAATAGTGTAGCCCATAAGTTGGCACACGATGTTTCAGATGATTATTCTAAATTTTCGACTCTCCCATTTGAGTCTTCAGATGTAATTTGATGAAGAAAGGTTAATATAAATTTGTTTCGACTAAAACAAATTTGACGGTAAAACTAAATTGTCAAATTCAGATAGCTCATCCATTCCACTAATTTAATTTATGTTCGAAATCTTCCACACAAAAATCTCTGTTAAAACTTAAAATTAGTACTTCTACTTTATTTTTACCCCCAAAAGTCAAAACCTAAGTTTTCATAAGAGAAACAAAAAAACAGAAGAAATATATTACTGAGAAAAAGGAGATGGTCATGAACCATTGGTTTGTTGACTTACGTTCGTTCGTTCATTCATTTTCACCAACACAAAAACCCCACATTGTGATGATGATTGATGAATGAATGTATAAAATCTTCTCTAATATAATTAACCCTCCTGTTTCTCTCAATTAATCTCCATATATTTTCTTTGCAGAAACATACATTTCCTGTAAACTTCTTGGAAATTTATTTTATAACGAAAGCACATTAATCCGAAACATGACAGCGACAAGAATGGTTAGAGATTTTTACGCGTTCTCGACTCGTTTATATATCTATCATTTTTCTTTTTCTTTTTCTTTTCTTGTTAGCAGCATAATAAATAGTTGAGTCGAGAGTCTAGTCTTTATTTATGTGTTTGTTGTACAATTAGCCCACATTAATTAATGATCTTCACTCGTTTTCTTCAAATAGTACAAATCTCTCTTCTCCCATTCAATTCGTACATATATATACTAGCATGCTTTACTTGTCACTGCTGCAAAGGCTTGTCTCATGAGATGATTATATATTGAATATTGATATGTATATGGTCCAATCTTCAATCATCAATCCACTACACTCTACTTACTTGTATATACCAGCAGGTAGCTTAATACAAAATCCCACTCAGAAAGATAGAGAAGTCAAGAATGGTTGATTACTGTTACAAATAATAATAATAATATTATACTGAAAACCCACAAACTTCTAGTCATTTCCAGATGCTCATCAGCAAGAATTGACGGCAACCTTATTACAGATTCAACAAACAACAGCTGCAACAAGATAAACTCATTTTGTCCTGGTAATTATCGATTTTTATTTTTATTTTTTTTTAAATTAAATTTTTCTGTGGAAGAGTTTGTATTGATGGCAATATAATAATAAATGAGTGTTCTTGATGAGTTAGAGTCCTTTTCCTAATTGAAAACGTAATTGGGTTTCTAGATCCTTCTTTTCTTTTGCACATGTTTCAATTTAGTAGTAGTAGTTATAATAATTCATAATTCAAAGCTGTCCTGATTCTTGATATATTTCCTTGCCTGCCTGTTCTTTGTTGTTTCTAACAATCACCCACAAATATAACTAGTGTTGTTCTTTTCATCTTGCCTGCCACTCTCATCTTGCTTTCAGTTTCAGCACAAGGTAAATCAATCAATTTGATGTTATGCCTTCCATTTTGTTAAAAAAAATTGGATCTTGATCTTTCAATATAATCTGGATTGATTGTCTTGTTGATGAGTTTATGATGATAACATGTATTTATCAGCTGGTTGAATGTTTTGATGCTTAATTACTTGAAAGAAGGATCTTTGATTCATGGTTGACATGATTGGACTCTTGTTGATCTGTGCAATTTGTTGTTTCTACTAGTTACATGAGAATGAATGATTGCTTTTGTTATGGACAGGCACAAGTGGTATTCTATATTAGTACTAGTTGCAGAAATGGATGACACAAATGGATCCAGTCACTGGTGTCACATGTGCTCACAGATGGTGAATCCAGTTACTGAATTGGAGACGGTAAAATGCCCCATTTGTCAAGGTGGATTCATCGAAGAAATGTCGTCTTCACCCACTCAGACCCGTTCTGGTGTTGGATCGACTCTGATCGTGCTTTCTCGCTCTGGGCACCAGTCTTGCTTGGTATGATCAATAGCCCTGATCGTCGCAACAGACCAAGGCGCATGGAGTTTGACAGCAGCGATGATGATGATGAGTTTGATCGTGAAATAGAGTCGATGATACGAAGGAGGAGGAGAAGCTCGGGGACTATTTTACGTCTCCTCCAAGACCTTAGGGCGGGAATGCAGTCGGAGTCTGGAAATTCTGAGACTCGGGAAAGTGATGGAGATCAAGAAAATGAAAGAAGCGGAGAGCGTATGATTGTGATCAACGCCGCCAATCAGACAATCATCGTTCAAGGTTCTTATGATTCACCAAACCGTGCACCACTAAGTTCGTTGAGTGATTACTTCATGGGCCCTGGACTGGATTTGTTGTTGCAGCATTTAGCTGAAAATGATCCTAACAGGTATGGTACTCCACCGGCTCAGAAAGAGGCCGTGGAGGCTCTGCCGACTGTGAAAATTGAGGAAACGGTGCCGTGTTCAGTTTGTCTGGATGAGTGTGAGGTTGGTTGTGAGGTTAAGGAGATGCCGTGTGGACATAAGTTTCATGACAGTTGCATTTTGCCGTGGCTCGAGCTTCACAGCACTTGTCCTGTTTGTAGACATCAGTTACCACCTGATGAGTCTAAGATTGGTAACAGTAACAGTAACAATAACAGCAGTGCTGAAAACGGCAATGAGAGCCGCCATGAGAGACATGAGGGAGGGAGACGAATCCCTTGGCCTTTCAGCAGTTTGTTTTCTGGTTCAAGATCTAGTGATGGAAGTTCCTCTGGGACAACTCACTCTGGGTCATCAAGAGATGCAACCCAAGGTACTTCTGATGAGGATCAGAATTAATATTTTGGAGATTTGAAGTGTTGATATCGGTTTATTGTGAAGTGCTCATATAGAGATTTCGTTCCTAGGATTTCTCATGAGGATCAAAGTTGAAATCATGGAGGTTTCAGGTCATGAAATGGTTTGTTGTGCTTCATCTTGCTTAATTTGCATAGCCTTTTTGCCTCTGTATATATTTGCTCAGACCAAAATTGTTTAATACATGTGGGAACTGATTTGTGTTTTCATGCATCTGTTCTGACAGAGAGCTTTTCCCTAATAATTGGTTGAAGCAAGAAAGAACTGGTGTTGTTTTTCTTGCTTACCATATGGTAGCTATGTAAATACTGTACTACTAGGAGTTGGCAATCTTCTTGTTGAATGCAATTGCCCTTAATTTGCATATTAATAAAATCTCACCTTTTAACAGGTAATTGCAGTACTGCAGTTCAATGGAGCTGTGACCTTTTTATTTGTGAATGAAGAGAATATTTGATGTATTGCAGATCATTCATGTTTATGTGTTCATTACAACTTTGTCAAAAAAAATGTTCATTACGACACTGGAACAGGGTATTTGCAGTACTGCATTTCATATACATTCAGTCGGCTCTGGCATCACGCACGCACCGACATGAGATCAACAATCTAGATGATGCATGATAAATCAAATATCCACCATCAATAACATGACAGCAGCTGCAAATGAATCTATACCTCTGAAAAACAAACCACTATAGAGAGAAAAAAAAGGTTTACTTGGCATATAAAAGCAAAATAAGTAGTGTTGTCTATGAAGTTACATAGCAACCATGTCAAAGGTTCAGCTCGACAGGCCTGACAATTATGGTGGACAATACGTATACTGATCCAGCGCACAAAAATAGTGAAAAAAAGCATTACAAAAACTGCCAAAATGTTTGTCCGCCAGAGGGCAAAAATTATACGCAAGAATCGAATAAGCATGTTCAGTTACCACTAACCCCATCACAAAAAGGCCCAAATGCAGCCATCAGAACCTTGCATCAACTTTACTTCACGGTCACAATTTTGATGATTGAAGCACTTCCAATACGGTGCAGTGCGACAACAGCATCTCCCTCCTTGCACAATCCTTTAGTTTTAGCATGCTGAAGAGCAAATTCCAGAGCTTCCTCAGTTGACTCTTCGTGAGAAGCCCTTGCAGATCCTGCACATAAGATGGGAACTAATCCCCTGAAGATAAGGCTGTGCCTAGCGGGAGACTCATCACTGCATGACCAATCAAACGAATCAGTCTTGATTTCAGGAACCACAACAGACAATATTGGCATTCCAGGCCTGTACTTGGCCACAAGCTTTGCGGTACTGCCTCCTCGAGTTAGAACCAAAATAAGAGCAGCTTTAGCCGAGTTAGCTGTACGAACTGCAGATGAAGCAAGACTCTCCAATGGGCTCATAGGGACAGGTGCATTTGACATTATTCTTTTAAAGACATCAGCATAGTTGATAGTGCTTTCTGCTTCCATGCAAATCTTGGCCATGGTACGTACTGCAAGATCTGGATAGGCTCCGGCAGCAGTTTCACCACTGAGCATGACACAGTCAGTTCCATCAAGAACAGCATTAGCAACATCAGTTGCCTCTGCTCGAGTTGGCCTTGGAGACTTGATCATGGACTCCAACATCTGGGTTGCGGTAACAACTGGTTTTCCATGGATGTTGCACTTGTAGATCATCACCTTCTGAGCCAAAAATATTTTCTCGATTGGGATTTCCATTCCAAGATCACCTCTTGCAACCATGAAGGCATCTGAGTTAGCAAGGATGTCATCGAAATTCGCCACACCCTCTTGATTCTCAACCTAACACAAGAATATCCAAGATTAGGGGCGAAACAAAAAATGCAGAAATTGGATATAGTAGGTCAGGCCTAAAAGAGCATGTGATGGATATAATATGCTTCCACATTTCAAAAACTTTGAAAACACATGTCTACAAGAATCACAAATGTTGCTGCATACATATTAATTAGCAGAAAAGGCAGTGAACTACAATCTAATCTTTCATAGAAAATGCTAATCTTTCAGCTCCACCTTATTCTGGGAGCTCCCTCCCAATCCCACATCTAAACTTACTTTTAAAAACGACTCAGTACTATTTGATATTCATTTCCAGTAATGATCTTATACAGAAAATGGGCCAAAACTTGATAATATGTACATTTGTCACAATCAAATACTAAAGCTGGAAGGTTTTTGAAACTTGGCCTCAACCTTTAAAACCAATTCAACATCAATGATCAACCATGAAGTGCAAACAATAATCAATTATTTAAATAACTTGCAAATGATTCCGCATGAGTGTTCATTGCACCTGGGTTTTTCTTTCTTTCTATTCACATGCTACATATGAAATTAGTGTTTTTTAATTAATTAATTAATTAATTAATTAATTTTTTGCAATTCACATGCTACCTGTGATGTGTTTTTCTGGCTATTCACATGCTAACTATCACTGATGAAGGTAAAGAGAAGTACATGTACGGCCCATATAGATCTTCTAGGACTAACTTTGAATGTTAATTAGACACTGCTACTGATTTCATGCATAATTAAGTTCGAAGCAAGTGTTTTAAGTCTTTTGACATACCTTAGACATGAGAAGAATGCTCTTGGCATGCTCCCCCAGCAACTTGCGAACCTCGACCAAATCAGAACCTTTTCGGACAAAAGAAAGAGCAATCATGTCAATCTGATTAGGAACCCCCCATTTCATGATATCTTCTTGTCCTTCTCGGTCAGTGTCGGGAGATCGACAATAACACCAGGAAGATTGACATTCTTCCTCTCCCCGAGAACAGCTGTGTTCTCGCAACGGCATCGCACCAAGCCCTTGGCCTTGTCACAAGATAGAACAGAGAAAGATATTGTGCCATCAGCACAAAGGATCACCATTCCTGGCTTGACATCCTCAGCCAACTTCTTGTAGCTCATGCAAATCATCTTGTCATCCCCCTTGATGTCGTAGTCAGTTGATATGGTGATCTCCTGCCCCTGCTTCAGCTGAACAGGCTTGGCATCCTTCAAGAACCCTGTTCGAATTTCCGGCCCCTGATCCACAGCACACAATTCATAAGCTGTATGGACTAACAACTAGGCTATGATACCATAGGGATCAAAATTATGCACAATTATGACCAAAAACAGTACACCTAATTAATGAAATTAGCATGAAATTGACAGGATCCAACACATCCAAAACCATCAAGTTGACTTTTAATTCCAACAACATAAGCACCAAAAAAGAAAAGCAAAACCAGATCGAAATATAACAATTAGGGCAAAATGAGAAAAAAACGGAAATTAGAAACAGATGATAATCAAAACAACAACAAAGGGGTAAATTGAATTGAATAGAGAATATAATTAATAATTAATAATTAATAATTAATTATACCTTGGTATCGAGCATGACGGCGCACAGAATACCAGTGTTCTCCATGGCCTTGCGAAGGTTATCGAGAGTCTCCTGGTGGTACTCGTGAGAGCCATGGGAGAAATTGAATCGAGCAACGTTCATGCCGGCTCTGAGGAGCTTCTCGACCATGGGAACAGACCTAGAAGCCGGTCCGAGAGTGCAGACGATCTTAGTTTTGGGGCGCCTTTCGCCTTCTCCACTGACATAGTAGTTGTTGTTACCATTCTTACTCATCTCCATATCTCCTACTCCTCCCTGTGCGTGTGAAAATCAAATCAATCAGATCGTGTGTCAAAATGTTATTTTCAGATTCAAATCGGAATCTGTCTGTTTGTGGATGAATGTGATTTGAGAGTGATGAAGAGGTGGTTTTGTGGGAGGAGAAGAATTATATATTGAGAATTGAAAATCTGATGGTGATGAAAGAGACGTAGAGCACTGTGATGTGAAGGTGAGTGTTGAGCTGGTATTTAGGGAGGGATTTGGGAGAGGAGGAGAAGGACCAAAAAGCAAATATTTTAAGAATTTTTAGAATTTTTAAAAAGTGTGTCTTTCTCGAGAAGCCAAAGAGTGTTTTTCAACATCATAAAACCACACCAATTTTTCTTTTTTCTTTTATTTGTAAACAATATGAAGTGTTTTATGCTACTTAGAACTGTAGGGGTTTATTCGATGCTGTATGTAATATGTTGTTTAATGTAAAAAAAATACAAACACCAGAGGTATTAGTATTTGCTGGTGCAGTTGCTAAATCTGCACAATTTCCTCATCCGTGCTATGGAAGGACCCACTCCCATAGCGGGTATTTTTCTTGTAGCCTCGTCTTCTTCCTCTTTTTTATATAATGAATTTTATCTCGTTGATAGGTATAATACAGTATTATTAGGAGCTACTTTAGCTCTGGCTCAAAAGACATTAAAAGGGGTTTAGCCTATTCGACAATGTCTCAATTGGGCTATATGATGTTAGCTCTAGGAATGGGGTCTTACCGAATGATTCAAACACAATAGTAACATATGATTTGTTTAAAATAGATTCAAACACAATAATAGCATATGATTTGTTTAAAATATGTAATATGACCGTCTCATAAACTATTTTTAGCCTTTAGGGTTATGTTTAATACTATGTGTGGAATGAATATGTGGGTAGAATTCAATGAGACATGGTGAAAACCTAAATTTGAGGGTAAAAGTTGGCATAAATGTATCTATAAAATCTAGGGAGCAATTCATGCAGATAAATTTGAGGGTAAAAGTTGGCACAATGTATCTATAAAATCAAGAGAGCAATTCATATAGATGTAGATCAATGGTAAAACTTGTGGGTGAATAGAAAACCAGTGTCTTTTGGTGCCGGTAGAATAGAACAAAGCAAGTTGAAACATCAATAAAACAACAAGAGTAAGAATACCTGAATGCATTGGAGCAAGTTAGTTGAGGCGAAGGGAAAGAAAGACACCATTGTGCCGCGGAGTTACAGTCGTGATGATGATATGATGATATGATGCTAGCGGCTAATTTGTTGAAGGAGAAGAAAGGAGTTATATTAGAAGGCAGTTACGACGTGGGCTCCTGGTGTGATGGTGTTGGACTCTTGGTCAAGACTCTCAACAATATATATAGAGACTTTTAAAGTTGTAATTCTAATAATAATAATAATGAACTCTTGTTTTGGTATAGCAATGAATTTGTTTCTAATTGGTTCTTTCTTCACCTCTACGTAAGTAAAATTCCTATTGCTACACCTTTTTATACAATGTTTAATTATATATCCATATGAAATTTAAACATACTGTAGTAGGAGTAGGAGTATTACCTTTTTCGGGTTTATAATTAAATTGGTAAACTAATACTAATACTACTAGAAAGAAAGAAGCATTGATTGATGGTGTGGAGATAGTTGAATAATCATGCCGTTTGTATTAAGCTACTAGGAGTAGTTAGGAATTTATTCTTCACAGCTTTAATTATCGTTGGGGGTATTTTCGGAAATATAAAATTAATTGACTTGGGCAAGAAGGCATGATAATAAATACTGTATAAGCAAATGTCATTCTTATTGAAAATGGTGTTTGAATGAATAGTAATTTATTAATTACTAGTAATATAATAGAACTAGTATATGATAAATAATTAAATAGTCTACTCCGATTGATCGGAACAGCCAACAGCATTGGATTTGGTATATGCCAGAGCATAATGTTGTATCATGCGTTATGCGTAGCCCGCTTCTCCAACACCGAATATATAAAGTTCATGCAAATATAATTTAAAAACGAAAAAGCAAAATGTGTCGACCGACGTTGTAACTTGTGATGCATACTGGTAATATTTGTCCTAGTATTTACCAGCACTTGTTCAAACTTTATACGCATACCAAAGGATCCACTAAAAGTCTTCATGATCATATCCTTGTACTATAAAATGTGTCTTTGGATTTCACATAAAAAAATTAGTAGAAAAGATAATTCATTAACGTGAAGATGTTGCATTACAAGACATTGACATAGAGTTAAATAGAAACTTTATGAGCAAACGTAAAAAAGTAAGATCCTTTATTACAAACATAGTTAGCCACGCCGGGCAAATTTTCCAAATCCGAAACATCTCTCTATGTGGTTGATTGCTTAGAACTTGAGTTAACGAGGATATGAACGAGTCTTCATGACTACCATGCTTTGCCAAAAGGTCCGCGGACTGGTTTACTTCCCGATAGTTGAACTGTACGCTAACATCTTCAAGTTGTCTTGCCAAGCTCCTAATGTCCCGTAGTAGGTCCAGCTGCAACCTGCCCCGTTCCTGGTCCCTGTTAAAACATGCCGCCAAATAGAGAGAATCAGTAACAACTTTAAGATGCATGTATTTATATTGCACTGCAATTTCTAAAGCTTTCTTGAGTGCCCGAAATTCCGTTGTTATATTATCTGTTATGCCAACCTGAGTAAGCTAGTACGAAATCTCCAAAATGATTTCTGAATATACCCCCTACACCTGCATGGCCTGGATTAGACAGACTAGAGCCATCCGTATTTATCAGAATATAATTTTGTGGAGGTGGTTTCCACTCACAAGTAATAAGTTTCGTAGGTAATGTTTTTTGTGCTGGAAATCTTGTAGCAGCTGATATCGTGGCCGATTTCAACGTCTTTGGGGAGGCCAATCGAGTGAAAATTTAATATGGGACGGAGTTTGTCTACGGGGAGATTCGAACCCAGGTGCGCGTGAGCCAGATGGCTCTAATACCATGATAGAAATCCAACTCTCCCAAAAGCTTAAACTATTGGGAGGAACGAAATCTAGTCATTTATATTAATTCTCCAACAACAGCAGCTCGAGATAAATAAGAGTACATAATCAAAAATTTAGCAAAACTAATATCTTCATTATTGAAAATAAAATTATTCCGTAAAGTCCATATTATCCAGCAAGAATGTAGTAAACATAAGCTGACCTTTATTATTCAAGGGTAATTGAAAAAGCAAAAAACCTAAGCTTAAATTTATGTCATAAGTTGGCTATAATTTATGCCTAAAAGACTCAAAAGCTGGGCATTCAAAGCATAAATGGGATAAAGTTTCAGGTTGATTAGTGTTACACAACACGCACATAGGGGAATCAATTATGCCTTGTTTGTGTAATCTTGCTCGTGTTGGTAATCTATCATGCGATCCTATCTAGGCGAAGAATATAATTTTTGGAAGCGTTTTAAGCTTCCAGATTCTGACCCAAGGCCATTGTGGTTGTTCTATGGTGGAGTAATTAACATATCATAGGCGGATTTTATCGTAAGTTTCCATCAGTTGAGTGCTTCCAAAGGCCATTGTGGTTGTTCTATGGTGGAGTAATTATCTTCCTGTTGTCCCAGTGGTATAGGTACTCCTAAAATATATGGGACAAGATCAAGGGGAACTAACTCACATAATAATTGAATATTACATTCTTTTTGTTGTGTAATGAAAGCAGCAACCGGAAAAGGTTGAGGAGAATTTTCTAAAAATCTGCTAGAGGAAAAGGAAAGAGCCAAGTGTCAAACCCAAAATCTATATTAACACCATTTCCTAAATTACCAGACAGATTTTGCAAAAAAAATGATTTTTGGACATAACCAACTGTTTTCAAAACCAGCTGTGAGTGGTTCATGAGGATTGTACATCCCATAATTCGTTATTAGGAAAATATTTAGCATTCTCATGCCCATAAAGATTGGGGTTGCATAAGAAGTCTCCAAAGTAATTTAAATTGGTAAGCTTCATTAAGAACATTAAGATTGTGAATGCCTAATCCCCCAAACTTTTCAGGAAAACAAACTTGTTGCCAATTAATTTTACTACGTAGCCTCCCTTCTTTGGAAGCATTTCACAGAAAGTGTTTATTTAGCGAATCTATTCTATCAATACAGTGTTGTGGTATTTTTGTGACTGTCATGGTATAAGTTGAAATAGTATTTGTAACTGTCTGTATTAAAACGCTACGTCCAGCATAAGAAAGAAATCTCGTATACCAAGCGTTAATACGAGAAGAGACTTTATCTATTACGTGATCGAAGTAGTCCATTATTGGCGGGTGACGGCACATTTACACATTAAGATAAAAACACGAGAATGATGCTAAACGACTCACAAATATCAGAAACATGTCACAAAATAATAAACAGAAGTACACAAGTCTTTCAAGTGTCATAGACTCCTGAATCTGATACGCATTATTACATAATTAAAAGTCTAAAATCGATAGTTGTAAATTGTAATCTTAAAATAAACAAGAATTGAATCAAAATTCTTAATGCACCAAAAGCAAAACCATCCAACATTCTAGCAGCATCATCTTGTCCAGATTGTACCGGTTCAAAACAACCAAACTAAACTCTTAAAATCTTAAATCCAAAGTTTATCTCAACAAGCAAAACTATTGCTATTAATTAATTAACACTTTTTGGGAGATCCTTTAAATAAAAAAAATAAAAATAAAAACAGAAAAAAACAACTCTACTTTGTATCTCAAATTCATACAAAAGTTCCAGGAAAGATGACGATGGCGACTATAATATACATAAGAGACCTTGTGAAAAGTGACTTTGGGCCATATTACTCTTAAATATATAAAATGGTAGATATATAGTATAGTAGTAAATTAAAGTAGTAGATATAGTATTATATATTAATTATAAATAGAAATTTATATTAAATATAATTAAAGATATGAAACTGGAGGACGGGCAGGTGGATAGGCGGGTTACCAAGTTGCCACTTGCCAACCCGCCATCCACCGTCTCTAGGCAGGTTTCCAAAATTCTAACCGTGGCGGTTTTTTACGAAACTTTTAACCGCCGCGGGTGGATGATAGACGGGTGGTTTGACGGGCGAATTCGAAACGGGTGGTTTCTTCTGATGTACACCACTATTTATTATTACTAACTAACGGTTGTTCATTCTCAAGTTGTAGGAGACTTAAATTTAATTAATTAAGATTTCGAGTTCAATTTTTGTCTTGTGTCATATCTCTCATGTAGTCATGTGTGGTTGGAAGTCGTGGGGTTTTATGGCAACCCAAATAAGACTGGGATGGATAGAAAGCTAGCTACGTGTCATGCATGGTCGTTTTTGTGGTATGCATGTTCCAAGGGAGCTATCATGTAAATAAATCTCTATAATATTCTTGTATATTATAGAATATTTCAAAGCATGTAAGATAAGAATCGAGTAGACGTATTTAGATGGTTGAAGGACCTAGAAGGTCTCTTACAACCGTTAGGTTAGATTAGAACGATCTCCACCATCCTTTGAAGAGGTGAACTTGTATATATAGCCCTTTGGTCATTTCATTTGAGCATCAACCAACATAAGTATTCAATCATCCTTTGCAGTATTCTCACTAAATATCTTTCTCACACACTTAGCAACAAGTTCGGTAGGCTAACTAGTTAGTATAGGGGCGAACTAGACTAGTGATGCAAGGGTTTAAATAGAGTTTATGTAAATATTAAAATCTCAGCCTTTGCAAGCATAAAGTGAATTGTGCATTCACTTTATGTAAACCAATTTCGTAATTATGAAAACATGTAAAGTGAATTGTGCACATTAGACAAATCATGAACTTTTGTCGATCGTATTGTGGATCAATCCTGTATAATTTGGATCAGCTGAATAGGCGGTCAGAAAGGCAAAGGCAAAGTTGCAATCTAATTTTCAATTTGAAGTCCTGGTAAAATTGTGAAACATATATAATATGTAAATGACGCTTAAAACACAATAGTAGCATATTATTATTATAAAATAGGTATAAAGTAATGGTAACATATTATTAGTATAAAATAGAGAAAAGAAAAAAGAAATCTACCTTCGCCCATTAAACTTTTTAGGACTACGTTTTACCCTAAAATTACAAATATTTAGATTGATCGTCTCATAAACATTTTAGGGTTACAGGTTGACAAACAATGTTTATTATGTGCGATATGCCGGTGGAATTCCATGAGAGAAATGATAGAAATGGTAAAACCTAATATACATTTTAGTATAGTTATCACATATGCACTACCACCTATAAAATCAATTTACATATATATAGTAAAAAAATTGTGGGTGAAAATGAGTGTGTTGGTTGCCATAGAATAGAAGAATGAAACAAATAAATAAATAAATAGGTAAAAATACATTAGTACTACATGGATGGCAAGTTAGTTGCGGCAAATGGAAAAGAAGACACCATGGCAGCAAATCATAATATACACCATGACAACATATCATAATAGAAAAGTTAAGAATTAATGGGCTTAATTTGTAGGTGGTGATGGTCGTGCAATACCTAAAGTTTACTGGTCAATTACAATTCTACAATTCTACAAAGTCTAGAGGGCAATTTTGAGAAAGTTATTAAATTTCAGGAAGATTGGTTATTGGAGCCAAAACTTTGTCTTCAATCGTGATGTGTGTTGTTGTTTTAGGTATGATAACCGAGTCCTAGTTTCTTCGTTGTTTGTGGTGATGAGTGTTTGAGCTTTCTTCGTTGTTTGTGGTGATGAGTGTTTGAGCTTTCTTCGTTGTTTGTGGTGATGAGTGTTTGAGCTTAGACTAAAGTCTTTTGTACTCATTCATGTATCGAGCATCTAATACCCCTCTTAACCAACTTTAAAGAACCAAAAATGCTTTTCCAAGTAAAGGAGTCATTACCAGCAAGAGTAGCATAAAAAAGATCACGACTCAACAAGGAATTTGGAAACTGTATAAGACGCCAAGCCTGTTTACCTAGAAGAGCCAAATTGAAATAACGGAGATCCCTAAACCCCATACCTCCATTCCTTATCATTGTACTCTTTTTTGTGGAATATAATCATTTTTACCACTTCAAAAAAAAAAGTATAAAAAAGGCTAAATTCGGTAGATAGCCTTTTAAGTTTTTGGTTGAGTTTTATTTTTTATTAGTTCATTAGTAATATTTTACAATATCGGCTTTTGTTTCTTACGTTGCACACACATTCCAAAATTATATAAAAAATAAAAAATAAATAAAAATATCCACCTTTGTTCTCTTCGTCTTAAACTCATTAATTTAAATTCAATTCTATTCAAATTCAATCGGTCCAATATAAACTTCGGTTCAACTCAATTCTATTTAGCTCCGTTTAATTTTGTTAAGTTCTATTCACACGAAAAGAATAATTTCTAATTCGAAAATGGTACTACTGCTATTCTCCTTAGTACAGATTCAAATCTCCAAGGAGATTGAATTTGAAGTCTTGGATTTGTGATAAATACATCTTAATTTGTCGCACTTTATATAATTGTTAAGTTCTATTCACACGAAAAGAATAATTTCTAATTCGAAAATGGTACTACTGCTATTCTCCTTAGTACAGATTCAAATCTCCAAGGAGATTGAATTTGAAGTCTTGGATTTGTGATCAATACATCTTAATTTGTCGCACTTTATATAATTGATTTGGTTAATATGATTTACGAGCTATTACGTGAGTTTAGTGATTTTAAGCACCAGTTGTGGATTAAAAAAATACAGTAGTACTCCAAAAAGTTTTGTTAAAGTATTTTAGAATTCGTTATGGACATTGAAATATGACCTATTGCGTTGTTGTTAGTTTTATTAGAGTACTACTTATGGAGGCTATAAAGGGATTTATTTGGGGATAAAAACCTCAATTAAGTCCCAAATAGACTGCACTGGAGGCTACATGGTAATGAACTACTAATTAGTAGTCCAAACTTCAACCCCAAATGTGGATCCCAAAAAAAAAAGATTCAAATAATATGGAGTAATACGTGACATCCACAAAAAAGTTTCAAATAACCCCAAACCATTAGAGACTTCATTTGGGAGGGACATTTTTTGGGATTTTATGTTAAAATCCATCTAATTGAACCCAACCATAAGAAGTGATTTTAGGGAAAAAGTATTTAAATGAGATGCCAACTACCATTACCACCAAAAGGTGCTTCTCTAGGTGTTCCGTGACTCGAAATTTCAACCACCGACTTTATTTGGAAATAAAAAACTAATTAACCCAAGAATCAGAAGCTTCGTTTCAAAGATGATGTTTATTATCACAATCATAAGTTTGTAATGAAATAGAGGAAGTAATCCTATTATTGAGCCCAAATATTCCTTCCATTCATCCATGAGCTTCCATGGAAATGGGGAAGTCAACATGTGTTGAGCGGGGGTAATTGTCCACTCTCAAATTTTTAATTTTTTACTGGGTATGCGGTATATCATATGTTTGCCCCACTAAAAAATTATTTTGCCCCCTTTAAATTTTACAAATGTTTAAATTAGGTCACTGGATCTTATAATACCTCAAAAGAAAGTACAAAATTTAATTATTTTGGTAAGTTTAGTACAAATCTTGTATTAATTTATCGCTACTTCTCTAATATTATTTTATTATTATTATTATCACAAAGCCGTATAATCATAGTGTTAACTCCGTTAAAAAGAACAATATTCACTCAATAACATTACAAATAAAAGAAATTTTGAATATTCACGCATGAATTGGTAATGATGGTGTTCACGCCCAGTCTCTGGGAGTACAACGACGACTCCGCCTTAGTGTAGCACAGCCTCCCTAGGCCGACTAGGCGCCTTAGTGTCGCACAACCTCCCTAAGCCGACTAGGTGACGCATCCATCATATGGGCCGACAAACTCCGCCCGAGTGTCGCACAACCTTCCTCGGCCGACTGAGTGACATCAAGAGTCCACGTCATTTACCGGTTTTCAGACTGATGGGTCCCGATTTCATCATATGAGCTGAGAAACGTTTGAACAGGAAACGAAAACCCAGCTACGGCAATTTCTCTGGGATGTTTGAGGAGGTAACGGTGAAGACCGATGGGCGTTAGTGACCAAAACTCATCTGGGGGCAAGCATGACATTTCAAGTTCTTGTGGGGTCCCTTTATTTGATTTAGAAAACCAAAAATAGGCGTCACCCGGAAGGTACCGGCCTGTAATTGTCCCCAAAAGTTTGCCATAAATTCCAATCACTTCAGATTTTGATTGTGATTTTGTGGCACAACATTCACTCTAGCAATTGTTGTAGTACCAATTTGGAAGACTAATACAGTAGTAGTTAGTTATTTTAGCCTTTTAGGTGCCTTGAAAACAACCTGGAAAGTTTATTGTAGAAATTGTATAGCTCAGTCAAATGATATATATGCATTCAAGATATTTGGCCAGTTGATTAGACCCGAATAAAGATAGAGAATGATTTCCCGCAACCAAACACTAAATTTAAACCTCACCAATGCCAAATAAAGATCGAAAATGATCTACTACTGCAGCTCTTACGCAAAAATTCTTCTGCAGCAACAATCACATCCTATACTTTTCACTCACCTTCTGGCGGCTTGCGGCTGGCGGCTAGGCGACTCATTCATATTCTATTTCGACTTAACCATAGCAGTACACCTCCTCTTCTAAAGCTCATCACGTACCTCAGGTTGCTCCTTGTTCAGAGCCTCCAATTTCTCTTGCAATGCCTATTATCCAGAATTAGTCAAACATCAAATTGAAGTCTCTCGATGCATCATATATGATGGAAAATTAAACACAATAAAAAAAAGAGCAGCTTCAAAGAATACCTTAAGTTTACTTTCCAAACACAGGGCGGGAGTGGACAGCAGCACCGAATATCTGGAGATACATCCCAACCCAAGAAAACATCAGATGGAGAATCAAGATGAAAAGATAGCACTAATGTAACATATTATGCCCGAATGAATCATAATTGAACCACAAAATACATAGTTTCATGCACATAAAGAACCATATAGTAAAGAATCAGAAAGGTTCTTACTCGCAACGGCTAGGTTCATCAACATCTGCAACTTCATTTTTCAAACCACATCTTAATCTGACCTGTATAAATGCATGAATATAAATTTTAGAATATAATGGAGGAGAGTGGATAAACATCAAATAGGACAAACTCGGAGAGTCAGAGGGAAATAGAACTCGTACAAATGCTCTTTAAACTTAGTCCAATGTTGATTCAAATAAGAAATGAGCTGATATCAGTTGAAACCATGAAAGAGATGATGCAGACCATAAAATCATTTAATGCAAGTGCACCGTGTTTCTTTAAGAAAAAAAGATTGACGGTACCACTACTTAGGCAGCAGTCAGCACATAGTGTATGAGTGCTTCGAAGAAAAAGAAAATAATGCTGGAATTGATTATCATGTAATAAGAGATGAGATATACCGTTAAGCTCCTATCAGGTCCATTCCAG
>JAHHQI010000016.1:0-13055 GCA_028274465.1 Plantago ovata | reverse complement strand
GTTCCACCCCAAGTTCTACGACAAGTCACTTCTAAGGTACAATGTACACAAGAAGTCCTGCGCGGTGAGGAGACTTCGAGTAAGTGTGGTAAGCTTATCCCTTTTTGGGGAGAAGTTGTGCGGAGTTATCAGCGATCAAGGGAATCCCCTCCTATAATAGGATATGCCGCTAGTATTACAATGGAGTCGTGGAAGTTGCCGAAAAGTAGACGGATTGGAGATAACTTATTTACATTTATTTCCTTTCCATCGAATCTGTTAAACGAGATAGGACGACATCTTTCCAATATGGATTCTTGCTTCGTGCATTCGATCATCTTACTTTTCTTTCTTTGTCCTGTCTTCTATCTATGAAATCCTAAAATGCCACTTTCATACCAGGTGAGAGGGAATTTTGCATTGGAGTTGTGCCGATCCCTAGCGAAAATGGATCCATTCCTCAGGTTGGATGCCCTAGCGTAAGGGCAAGGTTCTTTCACGTTAGATACCTAGGGCCCCAGAGAACAGGTCGTAGTCATCTAGGAAAGGCCCTTCGTCTGCCATTGGGTCGTTTACCCAAATATACTCTTTCTACCAGATCTCTTTCTGTTCTGACAAATTTAGGAACTAGTTCCTATCCTTCTGCTTTGTTCTCTTAGAAAAATTCTATTTCAATGACTATCTCGACCAGGTCCTTGTCTGCATGACTGCCCCACTGCCATACTAGGTATCCGCGGGGAAAGAGGAGGGATCCATCGAGATAGGAATGGCTTTATTCGCTGGAAGAAATGTTATCCGTTACTAAGCCCTCTTTAGACCTTTGCTCGCTCAAGTCTGATTAAGACTATTGCCCCTAAGGTTTCCACCCCAACGTAATTGATTATTGAGAAAACTTGACTTCTCTTTTTCATGGAAATGCTACTGGTATTTTTTCATTCGACCAAGTCTTATACTTCTTTTGCCGGGCGTTGGACAGAAATTCGACTCATCGCCTACTTTATCTTGGTCCAAACATATCCACTTCCGCATACTTGGTACAATCTCCATTCAGTCCTAAATCTATGAAAGCAATTCGTCTTCGTTTCTTCCACTTAGTTCGACTAGAAATGCAAATAAAACCAAGCAACGGAGAACAAGACAAGATTGCACACCCAAAAACCCTACTCATTCTCAACCTACCACCAATCCCATCATTGGATCCTTTATGGCCCACTTGACTTTAGTTTCCAGAAATGACACTACGCTTATTAGTGACTCCCAGAACTTTCGGTTAATCTAATCTTTGCTGCACGCGTAAAATCTTTCTTTCGCGCAAAAAGACCCATCTAGTCGATTTCTTTTTCTATTCTTAAAGGACTAAGGTAAAGATAAAAGATGGGGGGGGGATTACTATGCGATTGACTTTGATCCCTCTACATCCTACTCACTTTTCTGTACAGAATTCAGCTATTCCTTCTATTCTATACGCATTTACTTCAGGCATTTTGACCAATTACTCCATGGATAAAAGCCCATAAAAAAAAATCTTTACTACACCTTTCCATTAGTCCCGGGAGAAAACATTATCCAAAGCCTACTTCGGTCTTCTTCGACCGTCAGAACAAGATTCGTCAGGCCTGAAATAGACATTCCTTTTTCCTATTCTGATTGTAGACGACAGTGGCTCTTGCCCTACACTTCTTAGCCATTAGGCCGCGCTTCCTTAACTTGAAAATAGAGCACCAGAGTCAATTCACAGACTTTTCGTCGGCAATGAATTCTCCGATTTCAATTCAATATATCTTAGGTCAATCTATCTAAACTTGCACTGAACGGAAAATAAGCTAACTAAAATCCTCACTTCCGGTACCATTGGGAGAGAAGTGGAGGATACACAAAAAAAGAACAAACCATTTCCTAGTTCCTATCCTAGAAGAACTCTTACAAGCTTGAAGTGAAGATGGACTCTTTTCCATCACGAATATCCTCCGTTTTGTCGTCCTTTTCTATTTCTTTCTTTAGCGGCAGAAGTTATTGCCACCCATACATAATAGAATCTATGCACAGACATTCACTTAATAGACTCTTGGGGTTTTCAACCGGGGAAGCACAAGTCTACAATGAGGAATAAGCGCGTTACTCTTCTAGTTTGCAGAACCTTGACAAAAGATCTCGCTTTTCTTTCTTATGGATTCAAAGTTTCGAAATTTACGTCTTTATAGCTTTACTAGATCGACTTTTCATGCATGACCATGCAAGACAGGCATCCAGACATCGCAGAATTTCTTAATACATTTTTCTTCGTCAAAAGAGCTAAATTACATCAAAAAAGGGGTTTGGTGAATATGTCCGAATAAGTGCTGCTACTTACAATAGCGAATTCCAGACAATAGGAACTGTAACGTAGGGTCAAGTCCCATTCCGGGGCTGGTCGATCCGTGGAATGCAAAAACAGTGAACTTTTTTGGTCCACTTTATTTTTAGGGTCAGAACTGCCTTGCCAAAAATGACCAAAGAACTCTTTAGGCTATAAGTGGGGTCAGGCATTGTAGACAGTGGCTCGATATTCATCTTTCGGGGCGGAATACTTAGATTAAGGGGAATAAATACTGTATGTAGAGTTATCTTTGAGTCTTCGAGTGCAGAACCTCGGATAGCCCATGGGGGAATGCGCCCATCTCCTATCTATTATATATATGGAATAAGCAGCATTTTTTACAAAAACGGACTTTCCTTCGAATCGACATTAAATGCTGGCTCTAGAATAACAACAACAAATATCTTTATTATATACTTTCATTTCAGCATGGCCCTATAGTTCAATTCTTTTACACACCTAGGGAGATCCTTTTTAAAGCCCAGGCTGGAGCTAAGCCTGCTCTCCTCTCTGTCTCCCGTCTGCAAGGATTCGAATCCATGAGACGGGGGAAAAGACTCAGGCTATAACATTGGATCGGACATTGCATCGACTGTCGATTCATGAATTTCCATTTCTATTCGTTCACAACTTTCAACCCGACCGAAGTACCTGGGTAGCTCTCTAGACTAGACAATGGTGACTGATGCTTTTACTTCTAGATCCCGTTGTTCTCTTAAGAGATTCCTTGGCGTCTTTTTATGATCAAAAATCTTAAAACATTTCCGAGCATCTATATGGAATGCCTTCATCTGTCCATGGGGTAGCTATTCTGTTCGAACTAAAAAAGAAAAACCATTCTCATAAGAAGCCAAGGAACCCCATTTTTATCCTCTACGAAACCGATACAATATAGTTCCAAAACAACCGCACAACAAAAGCAGAGGAAGAGATCGAAGATGAGTTAAAGCCAGTAAAAAAGTAATTGACCGGAGCACGGGAAGGCATATTTTTTTTCACAGACCGGATGAAATAGCAGCTCCGATTCCTTCACCGAGAACGAGAAGGAAGTATTATATATATTACGAACAAGCGCTAAAGAAGGGGGTGGGATCTTTCCTAAAAGAAAGAATTGACCTCGAGCCTGTCCTACTTTTTCTTCTTTTCCCGTTCTGGACCCTGAGTGTAGAGGGGTTAGCCTTGAGCCAGGTCTTGGTTGTTTATTCTATGAAAATACTTTTTTATTTCCTGAATATGTAGCAGAGTCCGTGAAAGCATCGGGGCTTCCTTTCATATGGTTGCTGGCCCCGTATCATAAAGGTACTGTATGAGGGGGAATCTATGCTCATGGCTCCAAGCTGATGTTGAAGGTTGTCAGTAGAAGCATTCTTGAAGGCTAGATTGTACCGCATAGTCAGAGTCTTCCCTGCGTGCTTAACATCCACTCCTTCTAGTCGAGTGCCTTGCGGCGCCTTTAACGATGAGAGAAGGCGATACCGAAGAGAATAAGTCAAGGGCACTGGCTACTCCATCAACTACATTTCGTTGCGTAAGTGAGGATGCCAGTCATCATAGTCTGAACTTGAAATCTTTCGTAGGCTCATCTCGTTGATTGGCATGCCGATCCTGGTCATTCATAGATAGTCGGCACTTTTAGTCATAGGCTATCGTCCATTCCTGATAGCCTCTGCCCGTTCCCTATTCCATTAAAGAATGAATGGGAATTGATCTGACAACGGCTGGGCAAAATCCCCACCTCTTTCAATCTCTATTTTCGCTAAACTTGCTTGCTAGCAGCTCGGAAACAGGGAGTTTCTTGTGTCAGTAAATCGAGAAAGCCCTGCCTAATAGCGCTATTCACCCTAACAGGTCTGGCCGGATACCGGGGTCCAAGATTGCCATAACTAGCTTCTCTTGCAGGGAGATAGTGCCTGAGGGCTGTGGCAGCTTATATTTCTTTTGTTGAATTTATCGGACATTGAAAGAAAAAGGGTCCTATCGTGCCTGTCTTGACAAACGTATTCGTGATGAAACCTTGTTAGCTGGGAATAGAGCATCCTTTAGCTTTCCAAGGGTACTAGGAATGACCCATGAAAGACAGGATCCTCTCAGCTGGACACTGCCTGGATCTGTGTATTCGGGAACCACCGGTTGCTAACTTGCTCAACGAAGCATTGCCGGTTTAGAATAACTAGTTGTCCCGAGACTTGGTTGCCTGGGCAGATCATATCTGTTCTTTTCAGACCGGGGCTGCTAAGAAGAGGGAGGCAAACCAAAGGAAAGAGGATTGGAATTTCATAATTAACCTCGACCAGATGGGGGAATAGGTTTTGTCCGTTTAATCACTCTTAGCCGGTTCTTTAAGTTTCCACTATTGTTTAAATCCTCTAAGAAAAAGTCTCTATCTCTGGGAGGGCTCCCCTTCGCCAATAATACGGTATTCTCTTTCAGACCCCTCACTCTCCGGTATTTATCTCCTCCGCATCATGCATTAGCAGATTGCGGACGGAAGTGGTACGGTGGACAAAGACGATCGTGACTGGTGTTTGTCCTATATATAATAATTTCTAGTGGAAGTGGGGCGAGGAGGCAATGTCATGGAAGATAGACATGAAGGATAAGGCTCTGTAAGAGTGACCGGAGGGGCTAATAGTTTATCCCGCCCATGCCGATCCTCCAACTTTCAAGGACTGACTTTCCGTTAACACCTACTAGTTACCTAATAACATCAACATTTCCGATCTACGAATAATAAATATAATAAATAGGAAGCATCTGGCCGAGTAGCAGTCAGTAGGCGGAGAAGAAGTCAAAAAAGGGCGAATCTATCTTTGCCCCCCTCTTCAGTCAATGCTTTGGCCTTCGTCTCTTTTGCCTTTTTTTTTTATGACATAACCCTTTTTTTATGTTAGCGCAGGGGCTATTTCTATTCTATGTACTCTATTTATTTGAGAAAAAGACATTCCAGAGCCATAGCTATTCCGTGTAAGCTGAAAAAGTTAGTTATGTGCGTCTCAATACTTGTCTTCAAGCTAAACCTCGAGTGAGCAAAAACGGGAGCCACTTCAGTGACCTTTGAAAAGGGTCCGTACTAACCTTACCAGTTATTACTGCCTAGTGCCCAAACTGATTAGAGAGTTGTTGAATAAGCAAATCGGCTGTTTACAGTTACTGCAAACAGGAAAGAAGAGCAGTCGTGTGGAAGGTCTTTCATCGGCCTTTGCTTATCTTATGTTATGTCTAGCCTATACTTGACTTTCAAGTCGTTGGATACGTCCCGCTAGAAGGAGTATGAATAGTTTTTTTCCTTACTAGGCTTTTATCCCCTTTTCTAGGAACTAGTCAATTAAGGTAGGGTTCTTGTTAGTCTATGTCTACCCTTCTTTTATGATCTATCTGCTTGTGCTCTATAGCATAGATAAGATAAGAGGTTCTCCCCCAGCCCTAATTGAATCTTCTCCTTTTTCGATCCAAATGGAGCTAATAGTTAGATTCAAGAATAGCCAATACAGTACGGTTAAGACGAGTTTTCAGCCATTGATCGTCTTTCATTGGAAGTTTCCTTTGATGTCGGTGCTGGCGAACGAGAAGGTTTCATCCCTAGAATAGATTTTCTCCTTTAGGCTAGTAGGTTATAGGGGAAAGAGCAAGCTAGAGGTCCAACCTAAACAAGCGTAAGATCTGAAAGAAGCGAGTCGTAATCGAATTTACCTACCTTTTAGCTTAGAGTAAACAGACAAGCTTATCCAGTTCTAGCCCCCTTCTAGTAACAAAAAAGCTATTCATGTCATTGGGGAGTGAGCTCGGGTGAAAGCTTTGCCAGCGAACCAGGAGCTGCCTCTCTTTTAGAAAAGGGATAGCAGGAAGAGAGAAATAGCCTACCTGGGACTTAGACTAAATAACAGAGCCCTCCAAACTAACAGACGGAGAATGATTTCTCCGACCTCCCGGACAAAAGAAAAGACAAAAAAGAAGCTCGAATGGCTCTTATAGAAAAGCCAAAGAGAGCCAAGTTTAGAAAGACGAAAGAAGAACAAATCCAGTCACTGGTAAGAAGAAGGCCATGAAGAATTCCGAAGAAACGAACATCGCTCAAGGTACGACAGTACGATCTGAGTATCGCTGATTAGTTCTCTTCTGTACTTTACATTACATAGGAATATGTCAAAAACTAGGGTAGATTCGTGTCTTGCTTAAGAACTGGGCATTTGGTCGTGGTAAGCTAACCCCCAAAACCTACTTCGTACGCTCGGATTGCCCGTTCTTCATCAACAATAGATTAGCCTCTTATCTAGGATTCGGACTCGACATGGATTCGATCCGTCAATTCTAGAACTTTGACTTCTATGATCTGAATGGAACCTTCTTTTTTTTTAGGTCAGTGCTTTGGTTCTCGCCTTGGGAAGGCCTAGTCGCTATGCTTTGGGTGAGGGTTCCGTGGGATTTTCCTTTTCTTGATGTCCTCTTGCTAGTGAATCCAAGATTCTGGTACAAGCACTCTATTGGCATTTTCCGATCTTCAAATGGATGAAGATTTCTTGCTTTTTTCATCCAAAAGAAATCCCATTCTCTTCCTAGAATAGAGTTTACTGCGACTTCAAAATCTTTTATTATGCGATTCTGATTTCGATTCTTTGTCAATTGGGAGTTGTGGAAAATCTATGACCAAGTCAATGCGTAGAGACAGAAAGAAGCCACTCTAGATCTTGAATGGTAAACTGAACTTAAAGTAAAGGTAGTCACGAAGGATTCCCCCTTCTTTAGGGTCAGGGCGTGTTTGATCCATTAGGCGTAGTCCCTCCACGTCTGGCTAGCCAGTTCTTAGTTCTTACTTTACCAGGAATCTCATTATTCGCAACGATAACCATATCCGACGCCCCATGCATCGGCCATTAAGAAAATGTCTTTCTGGTATACAAGACGACATTCCAACAAAGCCGGGTAATCAACCCAGCTGCCCAGTCCTCTCTGATTCTTAGTGTTGATTGGAATCATCTGGTAGCACATGAAATTGGTTGGTTAATGGGAAGCGAAACCACAAGATTCGACCCTTGAGTTGCGCGGGAAAAATGATAGCTTTTCAAAGATCCTCGGGGGTTAAGGCTTCTCGGAGAAAGAGACTCTGGTGCGAGAACTAGTATAATGCACTGTAAAGATGGACATTCTTGTTTATATACAAAATTTCTTAGAGTTCTTTTATTTTATTGTATATGAGGTAAAAAAAAAGAAATTCGCAAGAAGAATTCAATAGTTCATGAAAAGTAAGAGAAAGATAATGTATTTTCATTCGCGGATTGAAGAGCATGGAATAGGCTTCAGAGAGGCCCCATAAACTCCAATTTAGTTCTTTTCACTTGGTGAAGTCTATTCCTAAAAGATCATATTCATCCTATTTGGTTCTAAGTCAGTCGTGGATTCATCAAGTGGCTTTCTCGTAGGAATTTCAGACTCGATGCTAGACTTAACTTAAGTGGACCATGTAAAAGTGGGATTGCTTGTACCATTTTTCTCTAGTGTTATGAGCCCTGCTACATTCAATCAAATTCTCTTACGAGTACTTGACTAAAAGTAAGTAAAAGAAAAAGAGAAATCCGATGCTAGAGCAAGAAAGCAAATGGCTTGAAAGTATATTACAATGGGAATAGATCAATAGAAGGATAGTATATTCCCAGTAAAAAGGAAGCCCTCCGCCATGCTGGTCGCAAGTAAGAACTTACGTCATCAAACCCCCATAGAATTCTTGATAGTCGGGGGTAGATCGGTTCGCTTCTATGAAAAAAAAAAGAGTACTTCCTAAACTGGTGGAAATCCCATTACAACAAATACCAATTCAGACCAAACTATTGTTGCTTTCCCCGGTTCGCTTACTTGAAAGAAATAGAAATGAAACTTTGAATATGCTATATCAAAACACTTAAACTATAGCAGTAGGGATAGAACTCATTCCATACTTCATGAAACTATTTACAGAATAAAGAAATAGAATGGTGAAAAGAAAAGTGTTTTTTTTTGCAAGCACAAAAAAACAAGGATTGTGTTATTAAATGATATAGGATCTTTAGTAAAGTAATATCTATAGCTGATACATGTAGGAGAATGGCAAATTCCTACTAGACAAATATTTCCGAGATTGACTGCTGTCATTTCGGGATATCAGATGATGGACAACAAGGTTGTGTGGCTGAGGAAGAAATAGAAGTCTCTAAATGTCCCCGTTCTAATTCTAATCTAAAATGAGGCATAAGTTCCCACATCCTAAATCGTCTAATAGTAAAGCAAGAATGAATGCATCATCCATAGGATCTAAAATAGCTATAAAAATAGGCAAATTGCAAGACAACATAGATCTTTTTGCTTTTGGTTAGTCAGTCTCTCTCGCCCATGTACTCATCCTCCTTTGTATTTCAGGTCTTGCAGAGCCTCGCGTGATACTCTATTTACTTTATTGAGATTATGTTAATATTCACCGGGCCAATTTGGTATTGGACAAAGAAGGGATTTCCGAATATCCATCTTAGAAAAACAAGAAAGGATTGCCACCCGGAACGCAAGAAGGTCTTAGTAAGTCGAGAATTCAAGTGAATGGAGAAGGTTCTTGTTTAACCGATCAAAAGTACGTAGCAGTAAGCAGTCAACTCCATCAAATTAGAAAGAAAAAAGATTCTAGGGGTAAGTCAAAGAATGGGGTTCGCTCAAGACATGACAGAGAAAGTCTCGACAAATAGCGTCTAGCGACCGAATTGGAACCCGAAAGTTATAAGCGGGGTTGTCTCTCTGAGATGAGAGAGAAGATAAAAGAAATGTCACTACTGAAACTTATGGATTCATGTAAGAAAGATTCTTTTCCGCGGATTCTACCCCTTTTTCTATCTTTTTCGAGTCTCTTGGAAAGAATTCTACCAACGGGTGCTGGAAAAGTAAGCACCTCGCGGAGTAGGCTGAGAGATTCACTCAATACTAGATCCTGGAGTTTCAAGCAGGCTTTGGGGACATCCCATTCAAGGTAATTCGAGTTATACTAGAACTACCTCTCGCATGGACCGGAAGAGCCAGTGACATTCAAATAAAACAAATAAAAGGGGGCTGTGGTACCACTTCTAAGTCATGGCTAGTTCTCGCAGCCAAATGTATTCTATATAAGTTCACCGCTTTGAGGAGAAAAAGTCTCCGGTTTTCGACCTATCGTGGATCACTGCAATCCTTAATGGACAGAGAGATCTAAGTAATGAATCTGGTCATTCAAGAGAGCCATTCCAGTCTCCTAATTTCCAAATTCCCCTTCCAATGTCATTGGTTTTGGAGAAGTGAAATGCTTTTAGAAAGGATTGGGACCACTTGTTTTTCCATATTCTAAATAATCGAATTCAGAACAAGATAGTAGAGTTAGATCAAAATAAAGAGCACTTTTCTTTCATTTTCAGTATAGGTTCTGGAAGTCATTAGTTTGAGCCTAGCAGTGGCTCTTCAGTGATAAGTAAATAGTTCGACTCATGACTCTTGAGGAAAAGACATGGAGCGCCAGATAAAAGAAGGCGCTAGTGGGAGAATATAGAAAGAAGCACAGCTGAACTAAAGATTCATAAATAGGAGAAGGTCTCACTAATTTTCCCATAGCTTAGCAATAAGTCAATGGTCGCTAGGCCGAGAATCGACTACAAATGAATAGCCCGCGAGGAGCGATAGGACCAAGAAAGGGAAGCTGGCTTTCCAGCATCCTAGCCCATCAGCGTGACCAAGCTCAAATATTGGAAATGGAGTCTCTGCCAGAGCATTCAACCAACTGAGCAGGGCGGAGAAAGAACAAGTGCTCTACTGTTTCAGGTGCTCCATCACAGAATACACAGTTTGGATCCAAATCAACACAAAATTGTTGCACACGATCTTTTGTAGCAAGTCGTTTCCTTATTACTGCCAGCCATAGGATAAATTTAGCTCTTGGTGCAGCTAGATTGTGCATTATCAGTTCACTCCAAGGGCTTTTAGGCAGAGCAGGCCTCAAAAGCGCATACACTTTTTTCATGTCAAAATTCTCACTTGCTAGGAGATCATGCCAATCCTGCATTTGCTTCACTATATCTCGACATTTCAACATTTTCTTAAGGAGGTATGAAGCTTGAGATGGAACAACCATCTCCTTACCCTGTTGTTGCTTAATCTGATAAGCATGAATCCATTTGATCCATTGCTTATCAGATTTCTTGTGAATGGCCTATAGGAGTTTTAGCATGCAAGTTTTATTCCATGTAGGTAGGTGAACCAAGTTCAGTCCACCTTCTGCCTTGTTCCTACATACATCCTCCCACGCAACAGGTGCTTTCCTTCCACCAACATCTCCTGACCAAAGATACTGCCTACAAATTGCATCAATTGCTTTCATCACTTTTTAAAACAGTTGGCTCCAAAAATTCTGAACAGCATACAACACACTTTGAACAAGTTGTAACCTTCCTCCGTAGCTGAGTAGCTTAGCAGTCCAGTGGTGAATCTTATTCAGCATTCTCTCCAAAAGTGGCTGATACTGTGTTATTGATAGCCTTTTTGCATTTAAAGGCACACCTAAGTACCTGAATGGCAAGGAACCTTCCTGGATCTGAACCTGACTAGTAATTTCCCTTCTTTTCTCAAGTGATATCCCTGAGAAGTATATTTCACATTTCCTCCTGTTTACCCCCAATCCAGAAGTAGAACTAAACTGTTCAAAGCACTCCAACAATGTAGAAATAGACTCCAATGTCCCCTTAGAAAAGAAAAGGAGGTCGTCTGCAAGTGTTAGATGTGTGATTTTCAGCATAGAGCATCTATGGTGGTATTTGAACAAAGGATGGGACTACAGGTTATGCATCATTCTGCTAAGATATTCCATACAAATAACAAAAAGGTATGGTGAAACAGGGTCACTCTGTCTCAATCCCTTCTTGCCAGCAAAAGGAGTCAACAAATTTCCATTAAGGCAGATTTGATATGAAACTGTAGTCATACAGCTCATGATCCAACAAACAAACTGATCTGGGAAGCCAAAACCTCTAAGTACCTGTTCCACAAAACCCCAATGAATGGAGTCATAGGCCTTCTGTAAATCCATCTTGATCATACACCTGGCAGACATATTTTTCCTTTCATAACCTATAATAATTTCTTGAGCCATTATGGTGTTATCATGGATAAAACGCCCAGGTACAAATACTGCTTGTTCTTCATTCACAAGATGGCTCATAACAATACTCATTCTAGCAGTAATGGTAATGATTTTCGAAATTATCTTATAAAGCACAGTACAGCAGGCAATAGGTCTATAATCACGAATGGTGTTAGCTGTATTTCCCTTGGGTATGAGAGTAAGAAGAGTTGTATTAATACTCTTTAACAGTCTACCTGTGCGGAAGAAATCTTTCACTGTACCTGTCACATCATGCCCTATTATCCCCCAAGCTTTTTTGAAGAATTTGGATGTATAGCCATCAATACCGGGAGCTTTATCATCCCCAATTGTCATCAAAGCATCTTTGACCTCTTGGCTAGTAATGGGAGCTATCAATTGAAGCCTTTGTTCATGAGTGAGGAGAGCACCCTGCCTGATAACTCTAATATCTACAGCTCTAGTAACAACAGCTGGTGTACCCATTAGTGACTTGTAGAAGTTCAGCACCTCTTCTTGTAATTCTGCTTCACCAGTTAGTTTTGTCCCCTGCTCATTGAATAGTACATGGATCCCAGATTTCTTTCTTGTTTTCAAGCTAGCATGGAAATGTTGTTACCATCCCCACATTTCAACCAATGAATCTTTGATTCTTGCTTCAAAATCTGTTCCTCCACAGACATCCATTTCTCATAATCTAGTAAAGCATTTCTCTCTTCATCAAATAAAAGGAAATTCAAAGGGTCTGCCTGTAAGTTACATTGAGCAGACTCCAGTCTTGTTCTAGCAGCAGCAATCTTTAAGTGAGTATTAGCATAATATCTTCTCATACCCTGCAACTTTATTCTGAGAGGTTTAAGCTTAGTCCAGACAAGATATTCTTCTTGCCCCGCTACGCTATACCTGTCCCGCTCTCTGTGCCTTTTCTTCTGCCAACCCTAAGGTAAAAGCGCTTATTTCCTATCTGGTATTGGATGTTGTAAAGTCGTATGACTTTCTTCAGTGGCTAGGTTTGCGTTTTTGAGCCTTCCCTTCTCGTGTTATATAATTAAATAAATATAGGGCGTCTACCTGAGATGACCAATCCGTTTTAACGGCCCTTGAATATGGAGCTCGTTGGGGCAAGACCCTAGCCATCCTATAATATAAGTCGACATCCTAGTTAATAGCTTAGCATGTTGGTAATTCAAATAGGATCTCTTTGTTTTGTAGTTAAGGTTTTATTGTCAGCGGAGAGCTTTTCCTTGGGGCCTTGTCCTAGCTCTATCTATAGGTTCGTGAAAGACTTTTGCCTGTGTTCAATTCCACCTCGGCTTGGTAGGGCCCTCTTTCTTCTATGTCTATGAGACCTGTGATACGGACCTTCCTATTCTTCTTTTATAGATATAGAAAAGAATGGACTGGCGTTTCTATCCCCACGCCTAAATTCTCCTTTTCGTAGCTTTCTGATCGGGGGATGGGGCTGAAGGTAGATTATTTGCTCCCCCTACTTGTAAGAAGAGCCCACCTTGTCCTTTTCTTTCCGTGGTAAAGACTAATCGTGCCCGCCATATCTACTCAAGTTTGTTAAATATTCGTGACTTAAAAGCTTGCTTGCTAAGGATT
>JAHHQI010000156.1:0-25000 GCA_028274465.1 Plantago ovata | reverse complement strand
TGCATTAGGAAGCTCTACAACAAGTATGACACATACATTTGGTTAGTTTTATTTCAATCAACCCTTATGACCCAAATTCTCTCCCTAACTCTTCTATGGTTACTGTTATTTTTCTATACAATGTAGGCCCGGGGACAACTAGTGACATGTTTAACAAAAATGCTAGCAACAACTCAGGTAATTAAACTAATTGATGTATGAATTTTAACATTTTAGTGAATGGAATTTCGTACTAAAACTTGCTTCACAACCCGTGAAGGTTTTAAAAGGTGGTTCGAGTCTGGCCAAGGAAGTAAAAGACAGTCGTCTTCGAAAGTTGATGAACAACCTCCAATTGGTAACATAAAACCAAACAAATAACAGTTTATGAAACTAGCAATAGTACATGTTCATATCGAGAAATAACATCATCTGTTTTACTACCAAACATAGCAGATTTGGGCATTGAACTTGTTGAAGTTGATGCGGAGGAAGTAGAGGTTCACGATGAACCTGCGCAGATACCAGATATGGGCATACCAGATTTGGGCATACCAAATATACCAGTTGATGATGCAGATAATGAAGCTCCGGGAAACCATGTTAACCAACCACATCCCTACACTTCTGTTTCTATCCCAAAAGATTTCATAACAACTGCATTGGTAAGCATTTTCTTTACTTCACAGTTCATGCTACAATTATAATAATCACTATGATCTTGCTAAGATGTGACATGGACATAACAGATGGTAGAGACTGATTGGGGGAGAGCATATATAGGTGAGGGCGAGAGTGACCGGCTCCTTCGTGTCACAACTCCCAATCTGCCTGGAATGATTCGTGACTCAGTTGTAACCTGCTGCGGAGAAGGTGGAAAGTACATGCTCAAGTATGGTTGAGTCACATTTGCACTAGAGAATGATATCAAGGAGAAAGACCGGGTCACAGTTGCCGTTGATCCAAATGAGCCCAGGATCTGGCATGTTGGGATTCACCATGACAAGTAAGTACATAATAATATCTTTTGATGAACACATCCAGGATAATATATGGAACTACACACTGTGTTCTGTTTTGAAGACATGTTATTTTGAAGACAAGTTTATTGCTTGGATGGGATTGCTTATGGTACAATATATTTTGATGACAAGTTAAGCTCCTGGATGTTATTGTGATTAGGTCTTCAATTTCTATTGTAACGGTGCAAACGATAAGGATGAAACAATGTATCTCTTCAACTTAGTAGTATGTATTATTTTGGGTTCTAAAATCTTTACCTATGTTCTTACCGTTTATTAGCCCTTTAGTAAAATTATGGCAAGTCTTCAGACAACCTTTCATACTTCATATTTTAGAGATGGGCTACGTTGTTGACATTTCCGAAGTGGGCATACTGTGTTAGTGGTCCATTTTTTAAAAGCCCATGCTATTTATTTAATGGCCCACTTGTATAAGCCCATTTAAGTTTTCATATACACCTACACCCCCTTTGTATTCCTGGCCCATTTTCGAAAGCCCAGGCTATTTAATTTGTGGCCCAGTTGTATGTTTCACTACCTCACTTAAAATATGGGCATGCCATAACATATTAGAATTACAACAATTCCAAGGGATGGCCCAAACTTTAAAAAAATTTATATGACAATACAGAAGATTTGGCCTAACAATTATATGACAATACACATGGTCCCTTAGGAATTAGACTAAATCATATATTTCAATACTTAAGAAGAGATAAGTAACAGATCTAAAAAAAAAAAAAAGGCCCATTTTCGAAAGCCAAGGCTATTTAATTTGTGGCCCAGTTGTATATTTCACTACCTCACTTCAAATATGGGTATGCCATAACATATTAGAATTACAACAATTCCAAGGGATGGCCCAAACTTGAAAAAAATTCAAAAAAGGGCACAGAAGATTTGGCCAAACAATTATATGACAATACACATGGTCCCTTAGGAATTAGCCTAAATCATATATTTCAATACTTAAGAAGAGATAAGTAACAGATCTAAAAAAAAAACTTCGCCTTCAGTCAATAACAAAAGAGCATATGAACATTACAGATTGCGATTCCGGGCATACAAAATACAGACATTCTTCTAGTTCAGAACTTCAGCATCAAACAGTTCAAACATACAATAAGTTGTAGAAATATTCCATACAAATTAGCAAAAGATAGAAACAGTTTCCATAACCAGGTTACAACAATTCAAATCCGCGAAGATCCTACTCCAACAATTGCCTTGTAAAAATTCTTCACCATATGCGCACGGTAGTCCCCAGCAACAGAGTGTGTCCAAACCCTTGGCTTAACTGATTCGCCACGAAGGAAGCACTCTAGTAAGAAACACACAATCACCCCACAATCCAACGAATTCTTTGGTTGCTGTGGTGTGTTAGCATCCCACTGAGTGATGGATTTACCCTTGTAAATGGGATACTTTGCACCAGTCCGCTCTCCATACTTGATTAGCCTTACCTCAATATATTCCATCTGGTTTACACATGCATATTCAGATTTTATGGAGAATTGCAAAAAATCAAAAAATAATTGTAAAACATACTAACCAGGGTAACAACTGCCTTAAAGTGATCATCTTCGTCGATTCTTGGAGCAAGAGGATTGTAAAAAGTCCAGGTGTTCTTGGGCACACTGTAATGGAGAAGACACCAGTGGTTTGGAGGGTGCTTGGCTGGGTTAAGTTTCCCACTAGTTGTAATTGGTATAAGCCAGTTATTATGACCTACTGCATCCTTCAACTTATCATCAATGAAATAATGAGCAGCACTTCTATACTCAGGACCCTTCTGGTATCTTGCAACATATTGCTGACAATAAAATAAATGTACACATATACACATGTCAGTAAATTTTCAATATACAGTTCACTAAAAAATTTGACCATAGGAACTAACCCATAGAGAGCTCGTGAAAATATATGGCTTCCTGGAACCTACAAGACGAGTAGCAGTAGTATGCCTCTCATTGTATAGGTCTGTAAACAACAATAGAGCCCACGTGTCGATAACCTGATCACAGAATAAAAGCTTTAAACGCATATCCAGTCACGGGTAACATTGTTATTACTGTAATTATCAAGTTCCAATTACCGTGTCAGTTAGACATTCATGATTGATAATGGGTTCAAAGTGCGCTACACTCATGCGTGAAAACAGTTGAGAAGTGTTCACCGTCAGTATCGGGTCCCTGCATAAGATGGAATGAGTATCCGGGAACATAAAGCATAATTTAAATGTAATCATTGGAAGGAATTTATAATTTACCCATACTCCATGGCATCATACTACCTAGTTAATCATTCAATGTAACGAATCTCCTCCATACACAGCTTCCGGTAACAATCAGCACGCTTGTTGAAATTCAAAGGCCGCTTTTCGGATGGTGGCCCTGCTGGTGTCTTCTCCAAGTTGATGATAGGTACTGCTACACCAATAGCTTTTGCAACTGATGATTGCACAGCTCACTGAGTTCTCCTTTGCTTCTTCATCTCGTCACTAACCGGGGACTCACTGTTGACAACAGTTTCAGTATCAAGTATCCTACCAATGGAGGAATTCACCCCGCCCTCCGGAGTCTTATAGGCTGCAATCTGCCTTAGTGCCGAACTACTAGATGCAAAATTGGGCGTCTCTCCAGACAACGATTGCACACACGCAGTTTGCCCATCCACAGGCCGGTGAAAGGGTTGGCTATTTCCACCCATTGGTGTGTTCCATATGCTCCAGTAGTCTCACTAAATATATTTGCTGGTTTCACTGGGGTGATGTCATGGTTCACTACATGACCAAATGGAACAGTACTAGCATTTACAAAAGGTGTGCGATCATAATTAACAATTGCCATCCGGGGGTTGGAACACATAATCGTGATTTCTCAACATTTTCAAGACGTAATTTCAGGTCAGCTAACTCTTTCTCACGACCCTCCGCTTCCATCCTAGTATCATATTCAGCATGAGCAAGCGAGGCATTCTCTACCTCAAGGCGTTTACGATCCTTCTCTGCTTTACTTAAACTTCCAAGTGTTGCATTCCGACTGCAGAGATTCCATTTCAGCACCATATCTCTACAAACGATCACTCATTGACTCGCGCACACGATCGGAGTCATTAAGTTGCTTAACCAAAGTGCCTATACGCAAAGTAAACTTAGCAAGCTCACACCGCTGATGCACTATAACCAAGTATGCATCCATCTTCCCTAACTTCTCTTTTAGATCCTCGACCTCAGTTACAGATTCATCAAGCTCTCTTTTTAAATCACAAATCTCTCTATTATTTTCTTCCAGTTCTCTTTCAAGCTCAGCAACTTTATTAATCTCCACCTTCTCACTAACCATGTTTCCTTCAGATCGTACACTAGTCCCTGCGCCATATATGAACTCAAACCTCATGGGATTGACATCACCCATTTCCTCATCCTGATAGGGCCCACTATTAGTCACCCCCTCATCCATTAAAGACATATCTATATCACCACCATCCTTTGGAGGAACCTGCTCAGAAGTATCTCTGTGTGCTACCTGGTTCACTACATTATCTGTGACTTGATCATCAATATTCTCAGACCTTCTTGAAGTAAGAACGGTGTTATCAATCTCCACATCTTGCCCTTGGTTATGGTCCTGATGAACACTAGTGGACCTGCCTTCGCCTAAAAAGCTGGAACTCTTAACTTCGACGCTTCTCCTTTTAGAAACAACATTTTTCACTACTTCCATATCTCCACCTGGAACATCAAGAGGGGATACAGTATCCACATCATTAGGTTGTGAGCTATCCAATAGCTTCTTAATCTCTCTCTTACGAGGCACTACATTAGGATTAACTCCCTGCAAATTTTAAGATTGTCATACTTATTCGAGGCCTTTGAAAAAATAAAAAGAAAAAATTCGTCACTTATCAATATCATAAAGATGGACTGTCTTACGTATAGGTTCTCAATCTCATTGAAGTCAATTTTTACTACAGCATCATGCAGGGCTACAAGAGACCACTTGCGAAAGCGTGGGAATGGTACAACATTTTGCCTGGGGCTTATTGTAACATCCCGTATTTTCTACTTAATTTTAATTTTTTTTAATTAATTAATTACCTGAGTAAATTATTTTATTTGGTAATTTAATTAATTTTTTCCCCACGCAATCGAATTCGACTTTAAAGTTCGCGTAGTAGTAATTCGTCTCGTTTCGTTCCTGGGTTAGTTAGCAATCTGATCTACCCATTTTTTGGCCCATTATCGTGGCCCAAGTTCAAGGCCCATCAGGTGGCCCTTTGTTCTTCAAACCCTTAACCTAATCTTTATCCCTCATTTCCCTCATTCCCACCACACGCCACCTTGAAGAAATCTGAGAAAAGAAAGAAAAGAAAGAAAAGAATAAGAAAAACTCTCTGCCACTCATTCACCATCTCATCTTCATCAAATATTCATCACCATACCATCACAACCAAACCGGAACCGTCATCACCAAGTCGGAGCCGTTTTGCTCCGATCCAGTTCGCAAAACTCACTGTCGGCTCTGTTCTGTCCCGTCACGCGCCGCCCAAGCTTCGTTCCCGTTCCGTCCCGTCCCGATTCTGTCCGTCCAGCTCTGTACCGGATTTGTTTCTGTTCCAATTCACTTGCCCTCTCCGTGTCATTTCGGGTGAGATCTCGCTATGTTCTGTTTTCTTCGATTTCATTCTATCCTCTCCTTCTATTCATTTCTGATTTGATTCAAAATAGTTCGTGGATCTTGTTCAACTGTAGGTGTGTTCGACTCTAGCGATTCCATACCGTTCGAAGGTAATTTGTGTTTTTTTTTTTTTTGTTTCTTTTTCTCATTTTTGGACAATTTTGCCCCTGTTGCTTTCTGGCCGTATGAATCATTTTTCCCCTGAACCCTAGCTTGGACCTTGTTCGAAATTTGGGACTTACAATAGGGTGGTTTGACTTTGGGTTGACTGGTTTGACCATTCGAGACTTTTGAATTCTGAAATTGTTGTGTTGACCGAATCGAACTTGTAAAACTGAACTGGACCGATTTAGAATGGTTGAGACTGACCTTGTTGTGTTTTGGTTTCGTTCGGACCTTGTTGTTATGTTTTAGATCATGTAGGGGTTAATTTGTGAAAACTGGAAACTGTGAGGACTTAGTTGCATTTAGGTTTGACCAAGGTTGACTGATTGTGAACTAATTTAAGAGAGTTTCGACTTCTGAGAAGTGCTATGTTAATGTTCTTAAACTGGTGGGGTTTAAATGTGGTTTCTGTTTTTGAAAAGGACTTTTCTACAATTTCACAATCTATGGACTAAACTGTTAAACTGAGTTTCTTTTTAGGACTGTTCTAAAGTTTATAGAAACTGTAGTACTGTTTTACAAATTACTGTGAGGGTATTTTGGTAATTATGAAATCTGGTTTTTAAAATGTTTTCTTAAAGCTAGTAAAGTTACTGGTTCTTGTCTTGGTGAAGTTGAGTAGTTATTTACCCTCTAGCTTAGTTGGTTAAGGGTGGTGTGACTAACTTAGAGGTCCTGAGTTTGAGCCCCTCCCTTGCCACTTCTCCACCGATCTTTTATTTTCATCCATTAGCTTTTGTTCAATTTCTAGTTAGTCACTAGATACTTCATGTTTAGGTGCTCCGTTCACTAGCCATTAGTTCGCTGTGCGTTGTGGACCTTTGCTCGCAAGCTTAAGCTGAGTGTTCACCCCAAAACTACTTATTTGCAAAAAAACTGGAAGGCTATGTGATCAGCATGTATCTATATCTATATGTATGATAATATGTATGCTTCCGCAACTGTATGTAGTCCTAAGTATGACTATTTTCTACTTCAATATTTAAGATTGTATTATGTCTTTGTGCTAACTCTTCTGCAGGGTTGTTCTCGATTTTTCGAGCTCTGTTTCTGTTATTGTTTGTTCTGCTCTGTTTGTCTGCTCTGTCTATTTTGTCTGTTTCTGTATGGCCGGTCGATTAGGTTGTAATTAGGTAGACTCGGGTAGTGAGGACTATCGGGTTTATTTATTATTGCCTAGTCTATTCCCTTTTAGGCGCGAGGCAGAAGTCGCTGAGACTTATTAGGGTCGTAGGATCTGTTTCCCCAAAGTACACGGGGCTCTGTCTGTCTGGAGTTGTATACCCTCTGGAGGGAGTCACACGGGCAATCTGTGGAGTAGGAGCAATAAGGCGGGCTGCACCAGCGAAATCTGTTCTGTTATCTATTTTATCTGTTGTCATATGTGATACGTGTTCTTTGGTTTTTAAAACGTTTATCTTTCTGTATGTTAAAATTTGAACCTCACTGAGATCCTTTATCTCACACTCTTTCTGTTTTCAAAAAAATTCCTTCCTTCCAGATTCAAATGAAGGCGAGCAAGAATAGGCATCCAGCGACTGAGTGAAGGAACTGGGGCATTTGTTGGGATTTTATGCTTTAAAATAAGAAGAAAAACTCTTTATATTCTTCACTATCCGTTACTTTCTTTTGAAACTTTTCTAGTTACCGTTGGATATTTTTTAATCTGTATGCGTCGTGCGCCAAAGTCGGTTTTTGCATTTATTGTTGACCGTTACCTTTGAATTATTTCAAATATTTTATTTTCCAAGAATTTTTTTTATTTTTAAAAACCGATATCGTTACACTTGTAATTGGGCAAACTTCACACAATAAGAACTGCATATATTAGAAACGAAGACAGACAGTAGTAGTCCGAGGTTCAAGCAATTTTACACTACTACTTAAAAACAAACTTACCGACAACAACACAGTGCAGTTCGGGATCTTCACCGTCTTCTTAATTAGCCTTGCGGAGACCCTTGTGCAGGCATTCGAGCATAAATGTACACCAGTCATAGCTGCAAATGTTTTGGAATATATCAACATAGAAAAGCAGCCACCATTTGACGAAACCATTGTTGTTAGGAGTGTACAGAGAAACAAGCATGTATAGATGAAGAAGCCTAGCAACATCTTGAGCCATGTCTGCATCTGTTGCAACCATTCTAGCCTTTATTGCCTTTGCAATGGTAAGCCTAGTCATCTGGAACTTCACCCCATCCCACTCTGGCCAGCAACGACGCAAGAAAGCCCACCTTGTGGACTCCTTAACTTTGACAATGTCATTCTGACCATCCCTCACTCCTAGAATGAGCTCAAAATGTCCCCTTACGGGATACACAGTCTTTGTCCCTATACGGAATCCACAGTGGTATAACGTGAAACCATCTCCCAAGTAACTGTATCTGAATTTTTGTATCCATCTAACTCGGGGGCTTTCATTTTGTTGGCAGCATCAAGAATGTACCATGAAGGTGTTTGTCTAATAGCATCGAGATGGACTTCGCCGAATTTAAAAGCTCTCAATTTTGTAAGAACACTTTTTAAGTTGCACCTATACCCGGGGTATGTTCACCCTACAAAAATATTAAAAAAAAAAGGTTATGCCGGAAAAAAAGAAGCTAAATACATAAGTTCACATAGAAGGCAACAAACCTTTAGGCTGAGAAGGGCCAACATTCTCTAGGCCAGAAACTTCAACGCCTGCCATCGAAATATGTACACATTCATTGTACTCAATAGTAAACACTTAGCATATAACATTTTTAAGTGTGTTGAAATAAAATAGTTTTCAAATACTAACCTTCATAATTCTCTTTAGTAACCAAAACAGTCCTACGGGAGCGTTCTCCTTGCGTTCTCCTTCTCTAACTTTAGTCGCTTTCGCAGTAACATCTACAATGATTTCCAAGATATCGACAGTTGTTCTAATGCAAGTTTGTATTTAAAGTACGTAACAGTGCTTAAAAAAATACATGTTCTCATATCTTCAGTGACTAGAACAGACCTACGGGAGCGGTTACCTGCTTCATCTATCATCGGATGACTGGTTGCAGCTGAAATCAATTGAAATAGGTATGATGCTATCCTATTGAAATGATGAATATACAATACATACAGTTGTTTATTAATTCAAATATAACTTACCAACATCAGATTGAACATCCATCATATAACTCGCTCTAGTTCTGTAGTGCTCTTTATTCTTCTTGCGAGGAACAACTGAAATATAACATGCAATGAACTATCAAATGCCGGTTTAATTTGTTTATGTATGCAGCATGCATTACTTTCTAGTCTAACCGGTTACCTTCTTTCATCTTCAGATTACGTGAAACAATTCTATGTTTTCCCTCTGATTCTCCAGAGGAATCGCTATCAGACATTTTCGAATTACCACGACGCGATAGTCTGCGTAAATGTTAACTTATTACTACATATTAAACAAATAAAATGGGCAAGTTGTTCTTATGGATAAACTAACTTACCAGAATTTGAATCATCATCTGATTCCAGCTCAGTTCCAGCCAAACATTTCCTAGACAATACTGCCTTAGTCCGCTTCGGGCGGCTGACATCTGTGGCACATAATGTTAATAAAAAATCAGTAAGTACATATATTATTACTTTTCCAAACAGACCAGATGCTGGAGGATAAAAAAAGCTCTACCTGCATTTACTAAACTAGTATTCTTAGTGGGGAATGGTTGCGTAGTCATTGTAGTCAAGTTATCTGCATGTCATGTGTTACCAAATCAAGAAGAGGCTTCACTAATTAATTATGTCGACAAAACTACAGATTTTTCCATGATGGGCAAACTGAAAACAATAATTATTAAACAATAAACATAGGAAACTAATAACCTCCAATCACACATTCCGGGCCACGTGTACTTATCCTATCTGACATACCTGGCAGTAATCACATTCGCAAAGAAAAAATCGACATTAAACACAATTACGAAATATCATTGCAATTTACTATTATTTTCTTTAGGGAAAAATAATTAAAAAAAAAAAAAAAAACTAACCCTTGCCACGCCTATGTTTGCGGTTGTCTTTCCTTTTTGAAAATGTATCCTCTACAAGAAACACAAGTTTACCCTTGTTAGTGGATATATGACATCTTAAATGAAAATTGAAAATCAAGTCTAAATTGCTAACCGGAATCAGAAGAACAGATCGGATTCATCTCTAGGAATTGACGATTTTTACCTACAAAGAAGGTAACATTCCATTACACCGAAGTACATTTTTCATTATTATACACTATCCATTGCATATAATACCATTAATAACAGATCTACTTATGCAGTTTACCTTGTACTCGGTCAGATTGACGATCTACAACATCTGTTGCTCCGCGGTTACGCCGGCGATGTGGCCCGAAACCATCTTCTTCAGAAGACATAGATCTAGATGTTATCGATATATGGAAAGAGTGAAACTGGGCGAGACAAAAGTTCGAATTTGGAATTAATAGTGATGTTGCTTTCTTTAGTTTTGTTTTAATAGTGATCTTGATGTCTCTAACTTGGTGTACAGTAAACCCTCACTTCATCCAAATATCCGACATACAGGTTATCGGACCTCATTTCAAAGGTAAAAATAACAGACAGGCCCATTAGACACATCCAGCCAGAATGGCCCATTAAACGTTAGCCCACTTAGTATTTTTGGTTCTTATAACTTACAAGCTAATTGGACATTAAAATTGTGGAAGCATGTAAAATAATGGGAAACGTAATATATGTACAATAACTGGAATTTAGTTCTTCATTGGGGTAAAAACAATTTCATATCTGAATATTGTATTGTTGTCGTATTTTTCCTATAATGGGCTACAACCCTTAGTTGTGAGATCAACATTACTATATACGGGTACTAAATGTATGAATAAATTTTACTTACCATTTATTAGTAAACAAGCACTATTTAAATTAAAAAATGAGTCTCTTAGATTATATGGAATAGTCCATAACGGCCCAATTTGGACTTCCACAAACTTGTAGTAAATGGGCCATATTCAAACGGGTTCCGTCCGCAAACTGTCATCTCCGACCCAAAATATACAATCAACTTTTACGAATGAATATGGCCCAATGCCAGTACCCGCCCATTTTTTTTTAACGGCACATTTACTACCAACTTAATGTGGGTCCCATACTAAAAAGACTGATGTATGCCTGCTGTCACGCCCCACTAATTCATATTAGAATTTCTTTTTTTATTGGCATTGCCTTTGTCTGTACTTTTGTTGACAAAGTTAGTAGGTGGCAGTATAGGATAGGATTGTATAGGCTTTGGAGCTCAATACGAAACATTTGAAAAGCAAGACTCATTGCAAAGATTTCGCCGGATTTGGGAGCTGATGACGAGCCGCCCGTTGTGAAACCATTGGCCTAGTTTTCCGGAGCCGGAGAGAAGCAGTCGGGCTGGAATGTACTGCTCCACAATCCTGCCTCAGCTCCCAGGGAAGGGCTCAATCATTACTTCCTTTTTTCTGCTTTTCAATAAAAAGAGAAGAGTACAATCAAGGTTTATTTAGAAAATAAGCTCAGACATTGTTTAAGAAGAGTCTAATGTCTAATCCACTGGGACAATCTCTTAATTAAGCCATGACTTTGATGAATTTTATAGATCTTGTGGCTACGGATGCCTCAAATATGAAAGGTGTTTATGATGAATAATAATGTGCTACTATGTGATATATGCCAAATCAAAAGATGGGTCTACATGAGTATTGAAACAGACTTATCAATGAGTTAACTCGAATGCAGCCTCATCATAAATAATCATCACTATAATGACCAGAATTATTTCCATCAGGATATCTCACAATTTGGGTAACCAGAAGAATTAATATGGATTGGGTAGAAAAACTTATAATACACAATGAAAGAATTAAAGAATTGAAAGACCAAATTAGAGTTCTAATGCTAACATAATTTAACATTATTTCATCCTGAAGAAGTAATCCTCAATTCAGGGTGTGTGTCTGTCTTATTCTGCATTGACTGAAAATTTGATAGAAAGGAAAAAGAAAAAAAATTGTATTATTTTTTGTAAATGTTTTCTTCAAGAAATTCTTTTATCTTGAAAGTTTGTTTTCAGCATTTCCAGCAAGAGGCAGCCACAATTGGCTTGGATTTCCACCCCAGAACAAGGCATCCTTTCTCCTCCACAACAGTGTAACCTTCACAGGCATTGATGCTACTCAGCCACTGCTTTGCTAGCCCTAGCATTTTCAAAGGTGCAGGCTGAAACCCTGCTCGGCTCATCCTCCTACGCCACTGATCTGCCCTCTCATGCCTTTCCACCCTTGCTGGCCCCTCACAGCTCACAATGTTCTTGATTTCTTCTGCGAAATAGAACTGTTCTATTTTCGCACGTTTTGTGTCGTACTTGGGAAGTATGGCATCCAGGGAATCGAATATTGCCGAGTAATAGTGCAAGGCTTCCATAAACCTCCCCAGGAAGAACGGCCCATTGTGGCTCGAGTCCTGTTCAACTAGGACTAATGTTTTCGGGGAGAGTTCATGGATTATCTGCAGGACAGAGTTCAGCGCACCCCGACTTTCTTTCACAACGCAATGCAGCTGTAGGATACTGTTCACGACAAGAACCTCTCCTGGAAATACCTTGATGTCCTGAGGTTTAAGGTTCTCCAAGTTGGTCTCCACAATCGAAAACTCCAGGTACAGTCCTAGCCCAGATGCATACGCCTCCAGCTCTTCTCCTATGATGCCATACTTATCGACCGATAGACCTATTGCAGTAACACGGAGGCGTGGGGGAGGTGTGGATCCCCCACGCTCCGCAAGGTTCTTGATGAGATAATGCCACTGCTGACCATGTGGTAGACCAAGGGTCATACCCAAGTCCACAACATGGACTAAACTCTCTCCCTCAAAGGCTTCCAATATTGAATGATTAGCCACAAAGTGACCAAATTGAATGTGTGGACAAATCTCATAGACGAGACGCAACGCCTCCTCCCTTTTTTCCTCGGAGGCGATGTCCATTATGCTCATCTTGGGCGAAACATAACCGACAGTGCCTAGAGGTTGAACTAGAGCCAGCCTGTCAGCAAGCCCCTGGACAAAGCAGGAAGCAACGCGTTGGAATGAAGAGCCGAAAACCAATGCGTTGGACCGAAGCTCCGACAGAAGCAATGAGGCGTGCGACTTGTCACGGCACGCCACAGCCTCAGCACAAGAAATGAGCTGTTGAACCAGTTTCATCTCATCTCCAGCTTGTTCATTCGACATATTACCGTCATCGTCAGCACCAATGATCACTTTCGCTGCCTCTTCCAGAGCCTCAGCAGCAAGGTAACGCTGAGTGTACGTCCATATGTGGTCCCGGAATTGAAGCCTCGGCATGCTGCTCAAACTCCTCGTGCGAGGAATAACCATGCAAGCACCGCTGGAATCATCGGTTATTGCGCTAGTTGTTCGCTTAAGCCTCTTGAAGTCACCGCCTTCATCGTACAAGCTAGGGAACCAGGCGGCGGCATTGTCCAGCAGTGAAAGCTCGGAGCATAACGAAAGGAAGCTTCTTCGGTCATCAAACGAATCGTGGGATACGAAACTGTAAGCCATTCAAAGCCAGTATATAGTGATGAAGCTTATTGTCACTTGATCTGAAGCAAGGCTCTTGAAAGAACCGCTTAACAGAAGAGGATGCTTAAATAGATAATTTCCATGAAGATTTTCTTGTTCTTGTAAACAATGTTTTTGGCATGTAATGTGATGTAACAGAGACACTGGTTTGTAATGTTTGTTTCCTTCAGGCCAGCAAGAATATCAGAAAACAATTCAGCATAGCACCATTCATGTTCTAAAGCGTGATAACCGCGTTTTGCTGTATTATTGTCACTAGGAGAAAATACAAATACACCCCCCAAGTTTGAGCCTTTTTCAGAAAATTTTCCCCAAGTTTGTGCTTATGTGTCCTGACCCCGAAAGTTCCAAAATGTTAATGAAATATTTCCCCATGGGCAGGGCAGCCATATGGGGTTTATGTTCGGTTTCTCTCATCAAGTTTCAGTATATGTGCGGAATACCCCGCTAAAAGGGGTCCAATTCATCTCCAACATAAATTTAACAAGATACATTTCACTAACTCCAAATTGTTTCAACACCTAATATTCATGTGTGTCATTCATCCAACGGGGATAGGAGAAGATGAAGGACACTTTGTGTTGGATAGGAATTGGACCTCGCTAAAAGGGTATTTCACACGTTTTGAAAGTTTAAAGGGATAATCGTACATATGAATAAAAACCCATAATGCCTCTGCTAAGATAAACACATCTTTCCTTTTAAGTTTTAATTCCATGTGACTTGAATAGTTACATATAACCCGTAACCCAAAAGTGTAAAAAAGAAAAGAAAGAAGTACCAAAAAGTGCCTTAACTAGGATGTACTGATTTCATGCTTTTTTAACTTGATTGTTACTGTTCAAATCGCAGGAATGTAGATGTAATCAAACAATTTATCAGGGGCATTATTAGATATTTAATCTGAATTTAGAGAGAAAATGAAAATACGCAAAGTACATTGGTTATTTTATTCAAGTGCCAAACGTTTAGGAAAAATTTCTATTACATACTCTCTCAGTCCCAAATATTTTTACCCATTAGGTTAGCGCACAATTTAAAAAGAAACAATAAAATAGTATAAAGTTAGTGGGGTATGTTAATTTTTTTATTTGAAATGGAGTTGATAAAGTATAAAGTAGTGATAAAGTTGTAATAAAGTGTATGAAATAATATTTTTTATATGTGGGGTAGCTTCCATTTTAGGAAATTATTAAAGTTTTGTGAGACACCCAAAAATGGAAAGTGGGTAAAATTTTATCGGAGAACCATTAATTATCTTTCCTTTGGACACTGTGGTTGGCATCTTGAGAGCAAGTCAATGTCAACCTGCTCTTTGGAGATTGGAGACAACAACATATGAATAATAATAATAATATTTCAACCTATTTTTCTCTATTAAATTTAAATTTCTGATGGAAATTTACACAACACTCTAATAGACGGTATTTTTACAATAATAAAAAACAAATATACGAACAAATAGGTAAATTTTTATTACTAGAACTTATAGTATTTTACTTCAAAAATATAGATGCTTTTTATAAGTTACAAATATATTTAGTGCCAATATAATTATTTCATTTAGAACATTTATATTTTTCTGAAGAATATAGAACAGTCTATTTCTAACTTCAATAGAAAATGTGTGCCACAAGTCCAAGTTCCAAAAAAGGTAGTCCCTGTAAAACATTAATAGGTGGTTTACCTCGTTTATGAAATGGTATGGAGAACTCTAATGCACTATAAGACAAATACATGTGGATTACACACAAATTCACAACTTTTATTACTGTAAAAGGATGAAGCATATACAACGCAAAAACACAACAATTCAAAGGACCCTAAACCAATCAGCCAAACAACCGGCCCCTACTAAGAGTATCTCAAAATCATTCCCCTAAGTAATCCTTCGTCTATCTATACTCTGCAGTCTGCACAAACTAGGCAAGCTTAGGAATAAAAAAACCTTTGGCATGTGAGATTCCGATAGCAGTCCATAAGTAACCACGTCAACTCAAAGGGTTCGTCAATTAGTGATCGGGCCATTACGTGCCTCCAGTTATTGGTGTAAGAAAACCATTTCTTACTCTAACAAAAGTTGTTAGTTGTGTCATTACATAATTTAACATCTGGGGCTCAAGAAACACTATCATAATCACTCAAATTCATTCTGGGCACAATCTGTGCTTTCTTGTTTCTAATAACTAGTGATGGTACAATTATACATACACCATCTACAAATTACAACATATTGTAGTAGTTACTTACAAAGATGCACATGAGGATCTCTTAGAAAGACCAGAATCTTCAGTTACAAAAGATTCAGTTCTCACTCTTGTGAGCAAAATGCCAGCAACAACAGCTGGTTTTGCTCTCTCGAATAGAGAGCATTCCAAATGCATCAACAAAGATTTTAACAACTAGTAACAGGCCACAAGACTACACAGATACATGAAGAAACTTTCAAAACAAGTCCTATGGTTGTCATCTTTTTTCAAGTAGCACATTACTTTTGTTTCATATTTTGCAAGTTAAGAACTGCACAACAAAAAGTATCCGAGAAGTTGAACTCGTAATGCAGTTTGTTGCATTAACTACTCTATTTGGTCAACTTGAGCTAATGCCTAATAAACATGACAAAAATCTCTCTTACACTGATCTCTAATCTCTACATACTGAAGATTCTGAAATCTGAATGAATATATACAATACCTTTTCTGTTCAGGAATTTAAATATGGGATCTGAATTGATCTTTTTGATGCAATGGGGAACAGACTAATGTTATTCGCGCTTGAGTTATCATATGTCGATCCAAGTGCACGTGAAGCTTCGAGAGCCATCTCAGCATGGAGTTGAAGACATGTCATGGCTAGCTGCATTTCAAAGCATAAACATCATATTGGCAATGTTCCAGGATGAAGTAAGACGACAAACCACCAATTATCTCAGTAACAGATTCAAGTGGCATCCGCAAATATGAAATATGGATAAGTAAAAGAAGAAGGCATATATTTTCATGTAAACCATAAGGAGGTATTAACACGGGACTTCGTTCATTTTGCCAAACAAAATACAGGAACTAAGTTCTTGCTTACCGTGTGGCATTCCCTATCCGTGTCTGATTCAACAACTTGCAGTGCCCAGATGCGAATCCACTCAAGCCCTTCAGACATTTCGGTATTCCCTTGTACAGCAGAAGCTACATATGATGGATGAAGGGCTACCAGAACACAAGAACCAGCAAAAAGGACAGATCTTCTTACGTAGGCTTCGCGATGATGGCAGATTTCTCTGGGCATCCAATTAATGAAAGAGGTAAATCAGACAACTTTATGGAAAGGTACATTTACTTACGCATCCTCTGTTTTATTTATTTATTATTTTAAATTACTAAATCGCCAAACAGTTTGAAAAAATTATGTCCATCTCCCTTTCGGTGCGTATATATTAGATAAACATTACCCATTGAAAGAAATCTTGTTGAAACATTACTATACATCTATGCAAGGCAACACACAGAATTTCCGATGTGTCTTTGTAATTAATTAACTATGTTAAGGGGGAGGCAAGCATATGAACTTTTCCAAATAAAAGCAGAGTTGATAACCATCTACGTCTATGAAGCAATGTTCAATTAGTGAAGCATTAGATACCAGACTTTCCTGCTCAAGAAAGTTGCAAATTGACCGTACCTGGATTTTAACATATCAAGAAGAGGGGATGCCAAAACCGAGGCTTCTGGATGCATTGCAGCACATTTCATACAAACACCAAGCATGTAAATGAGTTTGCCAAGAACAACGAAATCCCGCCCCAATAAATCAACACCATGCCTCTTCTTATCAAATCCCTGCATGACCGGAAGCATGAAAGCAGCTGCATATTGAGGAAAAAGATTTTGAGACCCTTCCGTCTGGTTCCCCTGTACACCTGACCGCAAGCTCCATCTACGTGTTTTACCTTTCTTTTCAGCTTTTGAAGGTAGCTCTCTTTCATAAGAATACGACCAATTCAATGGAGTTCCTGTTGAAGAGATTTCCATCCAGGCACCAGCCCCTGGAGGACCAATATTTCTTGGAACAAACCATGGCTGGTCAGAGTTGGATGTTATGAGTGGCTTGTGACGTCGTTCTGATTTCAACACTCTAGTACTTGCAAGTTCCTCAGCAGCACATGTCATGACATCAAAAATCATTATCCGCTGACTGATGTCTAAGTTAGGGGAGTAAATTAGTTGGTTCAAGCTATTGAGTGTCTCCACAGGACATGCAACCACTAATGCCACCAGGGCTTTCTGTCTTTTTTCTTCAGCTGAATCTTCTTCTCCTTCAATGGTGGAATCACAACAGCGAACCTGTACTAGTGTCTTAGCCAGATCACCAGCTATATATTTAAGTTCATCAGGTAAAGCTCTGATAAGTGTCTCCGCAACATCAAGAGCATTCTCAACCTATAAAACGAAAGGGGGAGATACAGTTAATTTTAAGGTATAAACAAAGCCACATAAGAAATCAGATATGAAATCTGTTCAACTACCAAATCCTGGAACTTATTGATAGAGCAGAAAAACAAGACAAAAGTTTGTTACTCAAAAACGAAAAATTTATTCAATGAATATTAAATAACAAAGCACAACAGTAAATGGTCTCAATCCCGAAGGATTGAGACCAAAACAAAGATACATCCTACAAAATAAGTAGAGTCGAGAAGTGGTTAATTACACAAACTTCTATCTGGCCCAACAACCATAAACTGGAAATATTCTAGGCGGCGTAAGAGTAAATGAAAATAACTGAAACTACAACGTACATTCTACACTTCTAATTCCAAAATAGGCGGAAACAATTACTTGTCAATGGAATTTTACATACCAAATCATTAGGTTCATTTTAGTACGAATGACAAATACTATGGACATTACAAAGTAGTTCTGATCTCTAAAATAAAAAGCAGTAAACATTATATAGCATTCTGGAATATGGTAATAAATAGCTATTATTCTGGTTATAAACCAACACAGATTATATAAGCATGCATGCAACAAACTTGAAAATATCAGGAACTTACACCCACAGCATCATCTGACTTTCTTAGAGCTCCAACAACATCAACCAACTGTGAAAATTTCTTTTTCAAATCTGTGTCATCATCCTCCAAGTCATATGGTTGCAATGACGAGTTACTAGAAGTCTCAGAATCCTCACTGTCACATCCAGAGTCATCTCTAACAAAGGATGATTCATCAATTAACAATGCCGGATCTATAACCTCCTCAGGATCATGTAAGTTGGAAATAATTTCCTTCTTATCTTCTGAGGTAATAATACTACCATTATGTCTGTTATGAGTTTCACTCCCAGATGCTATAGTACAAGTTTCTCTAGCATCAGGCTTCTGCTGTGCACTACGGTCTGTGATTGGGAGGGTCTCTTTGCTCTGGGTTGCTAAGCCAAATTCCCAGTCAATGGGGTCTTCATGACACTCTTCATCAAGATAGAGAGGATTTTGGGGATCTATAATCTTAGAAAATACTAACGCGATACTGCTTGCCATTTTGCGAATCAAATATACAGGGCTCTCCAATCTACCTGTCAGCAATTTAGAAAGTTTCAAGTATGATTACTAAGAATTACATCTCCAGAATTAAGTAAAACAAGAGAAGAATAACATACAACTAATTCCCTGAAGAATCAAAGGCAGTGATCCCTTATTCGCATCAAGAACTTCTTTTTTCATCTTTTCCAGGCAAAGTCCTAAAGCAGCAGTTACATCTAAGTCCAAAGTTAAGAACTTACAGTGAATTAACACAGGAAGCCAAACGTGTTGCGAAGTGTGAACAGATAAAAAGAAACTCTTGCTAGCATAATACCCCATTTAAAATTAACAATAAAAATAGTACTATAATATTATAGTATAATACTTTCTCAAAACTTACCAAAAAAAGAAAAGAAAAGAAAACTATCGTAGCCAGAACAATTCATGCTTTTCTTTTTTTGCAAGATTAGAGTTCTCCTGACAAAATAATAACATTGTACAAGAAATGATGTATTGTGGACGCCAAAGGACACATTTTGTTATAACCACTGATAATTGAACAAAGGATACAAGTTTGTTTCTCTGTTGAGCATGATTGAACGAATTCTTCTTTGGACCATGCAACCAGAAGACGCTGTACTGTCTCAGAGAGACTACGAGCATTATAAGTATACCTTTCTGGAGGACAATCAGGGGGGCACTCAAGTACGGCGAAGTAAAGAATCCATCTAAGAGAACGTATAGGAAATTCTTTCCAGAGTAAAAACTTCTCCACAAAAATGAACCTGGAAACATGAAGTAGAAGTACATTTTATAACCCATTGAAAAATAATCTCTCTGCAAATAAGAAGAAATCTTTCCTGGCCTACCATAAGGAAAAAATCAGAAGCACTCAACTATTGCACTTAAAAATCTCATTTGCATTTGCATCTAATCCAATAGTTACATTAGTAGTTTCTGGTCATGCCATGGTGACGCAACCAATATTGAGTTAAAGTTTAAACAATAGAGAGTTGCACAAATTTCACTGTTGATCATCTAGTTTCTATAAATTTCACCATTGATCATCTGGTCATGCCATGGTGCACGTGATGTTGAATAAAACAATAACAGGTCTAAAAGAGACGTCAAAGGCTGGTAAAGATATGAAAAGCCCTGCATGTCCTCAGAATCTTAAAAGACTGTAGCGAACTCTTCTTACCTGATTGAAGGTTGGCTCTTGCAGATCTGACCAAAAAGTATCCACAAAGTCCAGTAACCCTCAACGTCATTGACATACACAACAGCTAATTGATTCAAGAGTTCTTCAGCTATTCTTTCAACAGAGTGCGGATCATTCACTGCTTCAATGATCTTTGACCACATTCGATAAAAAGGTTTAGACTCGAACATTTCACTTATGTCCGAATCTGAAGTTGTTGACAAGATGCTCCTAACATGCCCAAGGATATGCGGGATCACCTCACTTAACAGCACGTCTGCAGAATATTTAAGTCATGACTACAATATCCAAAACAAATAAAAAAATAAATAAAATGAAATAAAGAATCAAATTTATAAAGGTTAAGAATGGGTGATCTAAAGGAGGTTTGAGCTTATGCCCTAGGAATCTGAAAATACCAGCAGCGCCTCGCCGGCATATGCGGGAAAATACTTCTCCGATAAAACTAACAGCACCACTCAGATGGCTGCCATTCGCAACAACTGACTTGCCAACTAACTCCAAGTTCCATACTTCTAATCCACGAAGAAGCTGTGCAATAATTCTTTTGAAAAACAAACTGAAGACTCGAGTAAAGTGTAAACAGATTAAGCAAGGTTCACAAAAAGCAGATAAATCCTTTTTACTATAACTGATGGTACACTACACATTATCTGGGATTTGCCAGGCATGAAAAATATAAGTGCCTACTGACTGAATGCAGGTTCTTAATATGCTACTTCAGTGCTATCTTTCCAACAGGTGGTAAATACTAAATAGATTCAAAAGATACAAAGAGGGCCCAGTATTTTTACTCTAAGAAAAGACCCAGTTGGTTAATGTCAAGAAGGAATGAACATATTTAGAAACCAAGATGAGGATACTGTGGTGATAGTGACATTGGAGCTCCCCGTCTTGCTTTATCGGGAATACAGGTAATAAGCTGTGCGACCCTTGAGATAGTCTCCTTGAGCTCTTCATGGCTGATGTCTTCAAGCAAGCATTTCTCCGTAAACTCGTTGGCCGTTTGAAGTACCATATCATTCTCCCGCAAGCAGAGTACAATCAATCTATACGAAAATAACATGAGAAAGATTTCCAGATATGATGCAATTTAACATAATATATAGTGAAAATACACAAGAGTTGAGGAGTGTAGTAGTATCATTTATATATCAATACTACCTTTTGTAATATATGAAAATGTCAATTATTAATTCTTTAAAAAGTATGAAGCACATAGACCAAGTAGAACAAAAACTTCATAGTGACAGTCCAATGTGGTATGACTGTTACCTCTCAGCGTTTGAGCACACAGCCTTATTATCATAACTGCCACCTCCACGTTGCTGAAGGCAAGGAACCAACATCTGAACTACCTCAGAGGCACAACCATTTAGAAAGAACACATCAAACACAGATTTCCTTGCAGAAGTTGGAAAGCAAGAGAGCCAGTTCGAAGCAATATCTGAACACATTGAAAATGCAATTTAAAAAACACAAACAACATAGCAGAACATACAACCAATATAAAACCTGCACCAGTGGAAAGAAATCCTTATAGAGAACAATTATCATGTTAATGGTTAAATTCAAGAAGGCAACATTAACCTCTTTGTATTGTGCAGCAATAAAATAACAAGTCTTTCGTCTTTCATACATTTTTATAAACATGATGCTAACTCCATACAATCACTCTTACTCATAATTTATACTTCCACATAATGGTACAACAACTGAAACATACCATACAATAAAACTCGAGAAAATGCACGAAAGGCGGAACCTTTATAATCATTCTGATGTTAAAATCGTGAAGTTTACAGACTACTGAAGTACATTCGTCTTTCATACATTGTTATAAACATGATGCTAACTCTATACAATCACTCTTACTCTATAATTTATACTTGCACATAATGGTACACCAACTGAAACATACCATACAATAAAACTCGAGAAAATGCACGAAAGGCGGAACCTTTATAAAAAAGATTCCACCATTGAGTCCTCTCTTCTAGAGTGGTCACTTCCATACTCCATAACTAGCAAACAAATGTCAAACTACATATCAGAAAAGAGCATAAAGAGGAGAATGACATAGAAAAAACAAGAAAAGTGATACCTTGTCATGATACTTGTCATCAATACAACCTACAATTTTTCCCAGAAAAATTAGAAACAATAGTAATGAATTGAATTGAATTGAATTGGGGGTACTTTACTGACCTGAAAGCTGAGTGGGTTGAAGGGGAAAGAGGCAAGCTGCGAGAGAGTAGAGAGCAAGAATGACTTGATCGACGTGGTTGGCATCATCGATGCAGCTGATTACGTTTCCGACTTTGTTAACTACTCTTGTCTCCTCCATCAATTGTCCTTCTTCTTCTTCCATTCTCCTCGATTTCACGCAAATTTCTAAGAGGCTGTAAGCTTTCGGAAGTTCACAGTATCTTAGTTGGGTTTCGGTTGAACACGGACCCGACCGTCGAGCCGTTTTGAAACGGCTGAAAACCGCTGTTAACCGGAACCCCCAGAAAACCGTCACAACCGGCTCAATGAGCAACTCAATAAGAGAGCTCGGGTGGAATAAGAAGAGTAGAAGACTTCATATCTCTTAATGCACATATTTTAATTTCTTCGGATCCTATCTAGTATTCATAGTTTGCCTCGATTTGATATCACTAAAGATCTTCATTAGTGCGTAAACCGATTGTATACCACCACTGATAAACATCAGAATATTCTTCCGCCTAATATTTCTTATTTGACTTCTTGAATTCTTCGTTGACGAATTCATCTCGTTACTTCGCCATTTAGACAAAAATGGAATTGTGAAACTACGCATTGAATTTCGGGCAGTAGATTCACAATCTACTATCAGTTTTATTAAACAAAATAATAAGGGGTCAGCAACCATTAGGTACTATTTTTTTTTTAAGCAGCAAAAAGATACTGTTATATTCCTTCAGAGTAAGTATATAGAGAGGCTAGCCTTTTACTATATAGTAGGGAAAGGCTGGTTTTCATCTAATAAAGTCAACTAATTTTAGTTTAAATAGACAAAAATCTCAAATCAAACTCATTTCATAATCATCTTTCTCTCTCAACAATCATCTATTTATCTCTCTAAAAACTCTCCTCCTCCTCCTTCCACCACCAAGCCACCACCACACAGCCGCCACCACCGCACCTCCACCACACCACACAGCCCCGCCACCACCACCACCACACAACCACCACCACCACCGCCGCCATCACCACACAACCACCACCACCACCACCTCCGCCTCTGCATGCCACCGCCGACTAAGTCCGATCTACTTTCTCTATTTTTCAGATCTACTTTCTCTCTCATCTCTCATTTTCTAGTTTGGTTTTAAGACTGGTTGGTGTGGTGTTAAGACCGAATGATATGGTTTTAAGACTCTTTCTGGATATTGATATTTTCGAGCAATTTAGCTCATAGTGTTTATGTAATGCCCCGCATCCCACATCGCTTAAAAGTGGAATAAAGGGTATATATGTTAGACCACCACTCTCACATGGTATGAGGCCTTTTGGGTGATTACAAAAGCAAATTCGTGCGGGCTCAGGCCCAAAGCGGACAATATCATACTGTGGGGACGTGTGTGGGTCCGTCCAGGAGTAACCACGCCGGTCAGATTGGTCGGATCGTTACAAATGGTATCAGAGCCTAGATCAACACAAAGCCCGCACCGGATGGACTGTTGGTAAAGGCTATTGTCAGTTTGTCACCCCACCACTTAAGGCGCTCGACGAGGACGTCGAGGCTTTAAGGGGGGTAGTTTGTAATGCCCCGCATCCCACATCGCTTAAGAGTGGAATAAGGGTATATATGTTAGACCACCACTCTCACATGGTATGAGGCCTTTTGGATGATTCCAAAAGCAAATCCGTGCGGGCTAAGGCCCAAAGCGGACAATATCATACTGTGGGTACGTGTGTGGGTCCGTCCAGGAGTAACCACGCCGGCCGGATTGGTCGGGTTGTTACAGTTTAGATTCGATTTTTCACCTATTTGTTTACTTGTAAATGTAATTGGAATAGTTTTGGATATTAATATTTTCGAGCAATGTATTTTGAATACGTGTTCATTGATGACAAAGAGGAGGAATATTGGATATTTTCGAGCAATGTATTCTGATGGATCCACTGTTGTTGTTTTAATAGATTTTGGTGTGGTTTTAAAACGGGTTGGTGTCTCTTCAGATCTACTTTCTCTCTCATCTCTCGTTTTCTAGTGTGGTTTTAAGACTAGTTGGTGTGAGTTTAAGACCAAATGATATGGTTTTAAGACTCTTTCTGAATATTGATATTTTTTCAAGCAATTCAGCTTATAGTGTTTAGATTCAATTTTTCACCTATTTGTTTACTTGTAAATGTAAATATTGGAATAGTTCTGAATATTAATATTTTCGAGCAATGTATTTTGATTACGTGTTTGTTGATGAGAAAGAGGAGGAATCTGAATATTGGATATTGTCGAGCAATGTATTATGATGGATCTATGTTGTGGTTTTAATAGATTTTAATGTGGTTTGTCCATTGTATGGTTTTAAGGGGACATGGTGTGGTTATAAGTATCTTTGTTGTTGTAGGTTTAATGGGAGTTGTTTGAGTTTAAGCAGGTGATGATGATGTCAATCGAGTTTGATGAAAAAAAGATAAGAAGCAGAGTTCTCCAACAAGTTTATTGGAAAAAAGCAATGAATGTTTCAACATATATTGTAATGACTAATATGTTTATATTAGCTTCTTGTAAACTTGTTTATTGATATTTTAATGGTAATTCTCAAAATTTTTGATTT